>JACDJE010000015.1:5703941-5758039 GCA_016647715.1 Pavo muticus | reverse complement strand
ACCCCCTGCCCGCCGCGGGCCCCGCCGGATCCCCCCCGCCGCTGCCCGGCGGCCCCGCGCCCCTCAGCCGCCTTGAGTTGTACGCAGGGCACAGGTGGGCACGGGTCGGGCACTCGGTCGGAGCGCAGGCCCCGACCCCTTAGGCCTCAGGTTCAAAAACGCATGTGTGAGGCGTTTGGGTCGATCGACAATCATATATTCCTAGGAGTGCACAAACACATAATTATATATCTTCTGTAACAGGGAGGTTATGTCACAGTCGCTGATCCCAGTGCCCATTCCCACAAGTTTACATTGTCAGGACTTCTGTGACCTGCAGGATTGCAAAACGGTTTTAAAAGATTAACGAATCAGATAGTGCAACAGTGGGACTTGCCAACACAGAAAGGTTACTGCACGGTGAGGTGGTGGTGGATGGCCACACTGGGAGTGCCATGCAGTAATGGATGTGCAGGAAATTCATTAGCTAACTTCACAAATGGTATTAGACATCAAAAGTAACATAGAATCACAGGATCGTTAATGTTGGAAAAGACCACTAAGATCATCTAGTCCAACCATCAACCCATCCCCACCATGCCCACTAGCCCTCAGTGCCACATCTCCAGGTTTCTTGAATGCGTTCAGGGACAGTGAATCCCTCCCCTGGGCAGCCTGTTCCACTGCCTGACCACTTATTTTGAGAAGTTTATCCTAATATCCAGCCAACTTGAGCCCAACACCTCTTATCCTATTGCTGTTACCTGGGAGAAGAGGCTAACCCCCACCTCACTACCACCTCCCTTCAGGGCATTGTAGAGAGGTCTCCCCTGAGCCTCCTCTTCTCCAGACTGAACAATCTCAGTTCCCTCAGCCACTCCCCATAAGACCTGTGTTCCAGACCCTTCACAGCTTTGTTGCCCTTCTCTAAACACACTCCCATGCCTCTGTGTCTTTCTTGTAGTGAGAGGCCCAAAACTGAACACAGTACTTGAGGTGCAGCCTAACTAGAGCTGAGTACAGAGGGACTATCACCTCCTGCTCCTGCTGGCTGCACTATTTATGACACAAGCCAGGACGCTGTTGGCCTTCATGGCCACCCGGGCACACTGCTCGCTCATGTTCAGCCGGCTGTTGACTAGCACTGTCGGATACTTTTCATCCGTGCAATTGTCCAGCCCTCTGCCCCAAGCCTGTAGTATTGCATGGGGCTATTTTGACCAAAGTGCAGGACCTGGCAGTTGGTCTTGTTGAACTTCATCCCATTGGCCTCAGCACATTGATCCAGCCTATCGAGATCCCTCTGTAGGGCCTTCCTACCCCCAGGCAGATGTACACTTCCTGCCAACTCAATGTCACCTGCAACTTACTGAGAGTGCACTCAATCCCCTCATCCAGATCATCAATAAAGATATCACACAGGGCTGGCCCCAGTACTGACCCTTAGGGAACACCACTCATGACCAGTGGGAGTGGAATGCAGCCGTGCATTAACACTGCACACTATAACAGCCAGCAGGCCAGGTCAGGCCACCAAAGGCTTGAGCAACTTTGGAGGGAACTTGATTGACTGCTACAATTCTAGCAGTCACATTTTAACTTCTATATGCCAAACACCACACAACAGGGTTCAGTTATGCATAGGCCTTGCATTTACGGCTGCACCTTTCCCTTGAGTGAATAGGCGTGCTTATATTCTTCCCTTTCCCCCACAGATACTCACAGACGTGTCTTAAGATGGTGGCAGAAAGGCCCATCTTCCCTATGTGTACATTAGGGATTTGTTTCCATCTTCTGCAAAAGAAAACAGACTTCCTGTGAGCAGAACTAACCTTGTATACACCACAAAAATACTGATGTTATATACACAACATACTATGTGCTGTGCACTTTTCTAAACCCAGGTTCCCATCCCCCCATTAAGAGCTTGTAAAAGCTCTACAGATGAGGAATTTAGAAACAATTTTCAAAGCATGGTTACTCAAGCTGGAAGTTAGCTTTTAGCCAGACTTTAATACAGCTTCCAATATTGCAAATAAAAATTTGCAACTGCAGCTGGGTAGTTTGGTTTATGAAATAACTACATCCATAATCTTCAAGAGTAATTGAGAGTTATCTGAAATCTCTGGCACATATATGTCACTGAGGGATTCTGGACCCTTCGAACAGACAGGATACTCCTATATATTGCCTTCAGAAAGCAAGCTCATAGTAAATAACTCCCTTTTGGTCTGGTTGGAGCCTCTTTCATTTTTTTTTGCCAGTGAACAGGATTCACAGGAGACAGTACAAATACAGGTCATTTATAAGTGCTTTCATTTAATCCTCTCTCACCTCGTGGCTTGATTGGAGGACAAAACAGATGCACAACAGGAGGATATGTATTTTAAGATTTTAATTTTTTGCCAGACATAATAACAACAAAGCTAACAAGAGGAGACACAAACTAAGAATCTTATGGCACAAAACACTTTATATTGTCTAAATAGAGTAAAAAAGACATGCAATCACTTCTCTTGTATCGTGTTCCAAAAGCTCCACTGTTTCACGTGCCACAAGTACATCGTCAGCCACTGGGCTGTATTGCATTGAACACTTCTGACAGTTGGCCTACATAAGAGGCTGCATTATTATCAGCTTAATGACTGTACAGGCTTGGTTGCACTGACTAGAGTATGGAATAGTTTACTGGATCCTTTTGTACGTTTTGTTTTTCATCTGCCAATGAAAAAACGTTCTAATAGTGACAAACAGATGGGAGACAGCATTTGCCAAAGAGGAACACGAAGCTTGTCTCTGGGTCACATTCTTCTACACTTATAACCTGTAAAAAAACATTGTCACCAGTGAAACTCTACGGAGTATAAAATAAATCACATTGAAATTTGGCTCTCTCAGCTGCAGATTTTTGTTTACTTGTTTACTAAATTAAGTCTTTTAGATGCATTGCCAGATGACTTTCATAAAACTTTAGGGAAAACTCTGAAGAACTTTCTGCTGTTAAGTGAAGGAAATACAAATAAGCAAGGCTTGCATGTTCCCTTCTAAGTGGATGGCTCAGCAGGTGTGCCTGTGCTGTGGCTGCTAGTAGTGCTCTTACTAGCACCCAGTGTCTTGTAAGAAATGTCTTTGTTAGAATGTTAATATTACTCCGGCTGTAATACTCTCAGTACATGTTCATTTTGAACTTCTAAGGAGAATCTCTTAAGCTCTTTTCAAAAATCAAAAGCCTTTCTTTGTTGCTGTGGCATGCCAGAAGTGCACCCGCAAATATTTTAAAATTCTCTCAGCCCCACCTGTTGATACTGAATTTTTCTTATCCAGAAGTTTTATTCTGAACAGGACCACTATTGAGTTTCCTAATAAAGACTCTTAATGAGATTGTAATTATGTTCTTTTGTCTCTTTTGGAGCTTCCTCTTGCAAGCATTTGTGGCCATGAGCCTCTGTCAGTAAATCTGGAAGGATACCCAGATCCTCTAGGCTCAGTGGAACTACTTTAACAAGTGAAGATATTCAGTCCTTGCAGAATCCTGGACAAAGGCTGCATCTCCTTCAGTTTAATCTGTCTGACACTGTCAGTATTTTTTGTGCTTAGCTGATGACAACGCAGTCAAACTGCTAGACGCCTTTCATTGCCCAGAAGTAGTATGAATAAGGGTTTTAAATGTCTGTTGGTCTAAAACATCAGCATGTGATAGTGATATTAGCATGTTCAGTGGTGCCCTTTGAAGCTTGTTTCCTCTACATTGCTTTTTCTCATTAAAGATAAGAGGCTTCAGGGATGACACCAACACGCTGCTAATTTCTCAGTTACATGCTTTAACAGCTTAACTCCTGCTTAAAATGTAGTTTTAGAGGCACTAGGTGACAGTTAAGTATTTATTTGTTCAGTGTAACCAACTTACCTCTCCATTGCCATCCATCCACTCACCTATCCCACATTTAACATTGTGATATCTGAAAACCATAAAAATGATCCAGCCTCTTGTTCATCTCTTCAGTAGGACTGCGTATAAGTAGTTTGATGGTAATTCGTTTCCAAGGTGCCTGGTTTTCTCTTACATGTAGATTTAAGATATTGCTAAGTAAAAGACTTAAAGTCTGTCAACACAATGGTAGCAGTGTAGAAGAGTTTGTGTTAGACTAAGTCAGCGTACAGAAAGCAATTAGAAATTACCCATGCATACACATATCCACACAGAACTGTGGGCAGCTATTTGAGAAGAGGGACAGGTTGCGGAAGCATCTGTAGAAATCCTATTTCCTGATCCACAAGGCATCTATGTAAAATACATGGTACCTTTGAAAGGCAAGATAGCCAACTGTTAGCATGTACTATGTTTTATTATGTTTACTACTATTAATAAATTAACATAATTTATTTTTATGCTACTAGTATGCAATAAAGCTTCAGGCATCTCACAGCAGCAGAGCTGACTGTATCTTAGATTTTATACTGCAAGTGCTGTCCTGGTTGGTTTAATACATGAAACTTGGATGCTTTATTTGTATGCTTTGTAGTTGCTTCTGCCATCTTTGATTAATATCACCTGGAAGTCCCAGCTTTTCTGCATGTAGTCACACCCAAGAGGAAAGGCTGACTCAGAAAAGATTAGCGTCACTTTGCTTTTTTCCTCATCTTTTCTCTGTAAAGGAGGAGAGCTTTCTGATCATGTCAGTATATTGGTAAAGATAGCCTAGATAGTTGAATACCTTAAGGGCTTCAATCTCCTCTCATATGTACAAGAATTAAAGCTGGTATAACTCTGTTGACTTCAGTGGTGATTTATACCTGCATAAGTGAAAGAAGAATCAAGATCTGAGGTTTTTATGAGGGTTACTACGAAAAGTGTTCTTTTAGCTTGCTAAACAGACAGCACCAAATTCACTTTTCTATTAAAGAGACAGTTGTGACATTAAGGATGACTTTTACCAAAACTATTTACATCTGCAG
The DNA here is from genome assembly GCA_016647715.1 of Pavo muticus. Taxonomy (NCBI): domain Eukaryota; kingdom Metazoa; phylum Chordata; class Aves; order Galliformes; family Phasianidae; genus Pavo; species Pavo muticus. The sequence goes on along the minus strand of JACDJE010000015.1, from coordinate 5,753,104 downwards.
TCATTCACTGAAGTGGTTATGGAGGTGGCAGAGTTAGAGCTGTATTCACTCAGACCCAGGGAGCAGATTTAAGCATCTCCATCACAGCAGATGCAGTGGTTCTTTTCTAGTTTTTGGACAGATAAACTGCCTTCAATGTAAGAGCTGGAGAAGTGCACACAGGCTGCAAGCACAAAGCTATTAAAAATTCCTATGAAGGTTTGCATTTCCCTTTTGCAAGGCTTCCACCCATGACAATGTGTTTAGCCCATGTGATACCTCACATCCAAGCAGGAGACACCTAGATCAGACTCATGAGCTTGCACCAAAAGCGGCCCTGTTAAATGCTCCTACTAAACACATTTTTCTGCTAGTTAACTATGTTTATTTTCTGTTGTGGCAGAGATGGCCAGTTGGACGCAAACTCTCAGGAAGCTCTTTGTTTTCCAGTACTAAGGCCCAAAAGGAGGTTGCCTGCTTATTGGGTGTTTCACACTGGTTTCATTCAAAGCCAAACACAATAGTTGTCCTGAGCAAGTGGCTTCTTTTCTTTGTGCTACAGCAAACCAACATCACAGCCTTAAAATGCTTCCCTAACTTTTTACCCAGGTTTCTGGAGCTGAAGTAAATCTTGCAACTACAAAGGGTGGGTTTATCATTACTTTCAATTAATAACTTTGTCTATCCTTTTCATTGTAATTTCTTATTCACCTCAGAGAACTATTTACATATATTTACATGTACTTATTTATATACTTTAACAAATGTACTCATGTGAAAACAGAGCATTTCTCTGTTAAGCTCAAACCTGTTTCCCTATCATCGCACTTCCCTTTCATTTCACCTTTTGTTTCTTGATATTTATCCCTTTCTGAAGTACTCCATTTTGTTACTACAGACATCTTTGTTTTCCTGATATCCTATAAGTTCTGTTTAGTTCTTCTCAGTAAAATTCTTGATGTTAATAAGCACTGCACTAAGCTTTACTTTAAAAAAGGATAATAAAATAAAAAACCCACTATAGTAGCACTGTGACAAACTGAAGGAAGCCAGAAGCCACTGGCTTCCTTCGTCTATTTACTGCTGCTACAAAACCAAAAAGCATTATGATTCACTCTTGCATGTCCTTTCTTAAACCTGTAATCCCATTTACTGAAACAGTCCCCGTGGTTTCAGAAGAAATACTTACATGATTAAGGACTCTCCTCGAGGGAGTAAAATTCAGATGACTTGTCTAAAAAAGAGGAGCTTTTCTGGAGGACCTAGGCTGAGGAGACTCATAATACAATTTGAACTCTTTTTATGTCACCAGATCAAATCTGGCCTTAGTAATAGTGAGAAATCATTACCATCTGAATCCTAATCCATGGCATATGTAATCAGGGCTGGGTGGTCTCGTAACTTCTAGGGAAGCAAGCCTCATCTCTCATAAACCACCACTGCAGGTGGCACTTAAAATGGCAGTCTCAAGGCTCAGTGATGTAAATCCAGCACTTTTTACCACTGTTGAATTCACACGACATCTGTAACAGATAGCCTTACATTTTCCATCTCCTGAAGATTTCCGCTAGATGCTTAGCATTCTTATTTAGGAAAAAAAATGACCTGCGTGCTTACGGTGTTGGGAACAATGTAAACAAGACATATTTGAGCAAGTCTCAGTGAGAAGACCCCCAGCAATTCAGGCTAGCAGTCCCTAGGCCCAAAAGAGAACAATGCGTATGTGTCCTGAAAAAAACAGATGGCATCAGTGGCTCAATGTCCAGATGGAGAACAGTGACAAGTGCTGTCCCTCAGGGGTCAGTACTGGGATCAGTGCTCTTTAACATCAGTGACATCAACAGTGGGATCGAGTGCACCCTCAGCAAGTTTGCAAATGACACCAAGCTGTGTGGTGCTGTCAACACACCCAGAGATGGGATGACATTCAGAGAGAACTACACAGGCCCAGGAGAACCTCACGAGGTTCAATAAATCCAAGTTCAAGGTTTTGCACCTGGGTCGTGGCAACCCCCGCTATCAGTACAAACTGGGGGATGTAAGGATGGGAAACAGCCCTACCAGAAAGGCCTAGGGGGTACACTGTTGCTCGTAATGGCAGAACTGGAAGGATAGCACTTATGAACATGTGCTCAACATGACATTTAGTCAGTGCCATTAGCAAAATGAGGGGGAGATAAAGCAATATTTACCATCCTCAGGAAGGAAAATAGGCAGGGCTTATTCTGCATGAAGAACTCTTAACTTTGGAGCAAGCACAGTTGCTCTTGCCTAAAAATAGCCAGGCTTTCCTCTAAAAACAAGAGGTTTTGGCATGAGGGGGCCATGATAGGGGAGTTGCCATTTACATACAAAAGTGATGCTGATGAGCAGACAGGATATTATTTAGTTCAGTGGAAAGCAGATACTATTTTTACATTTGATTTCAGTGTGTTTTGATTTTTTTCAAAAGCATCTAGAATTTAGATATGTATTTCTACGTAAGAAATCAAAATAAATGAGGAAGTAGTAGAATAAGTAACAGAACACTTTCAATAATATGTTTCATTTTAAAATTACAAGAGCACAAATAGACAAAATCTTAAAGGCCTCCATCCAACAAAGCACTTACATGTATACTTAATTTTAAGTCTCCCTACAGTCACGCTTTGCTGGGTTGAGGCATAATAACGGTAAACTTCTAGGATAGATTCTGGACTGAATTCAGTAGATGCAGATGTCTTTAAAAGGAAACAATATGTGTATGTAGAAAGCAGATCTCTAGACACGCATGCCTGATCACTTGCATTCATATTCTGAAATTGTCAAAAGCATGAACATTTGTTTTTCCAGATTTAAAATACTTCCATTATTATTTTACGCACAGCCACAGAGATGCTTTGCTATGCAAGTGGAAAAAATGGTCTCTGCCTGAAAGATCTTTCAGGCTAGTTTCAACAAAGAGCAGGTAAAGCATAGGGTCGAGGAAGGATGAGATTGGAGGAGCTGTAGTAATAAGCTCACACGGTTACTCATTATAGACATGTGCATTTTGTGGTTGCCAAGTTATAAGTTTTAAATATAGAAGTTTACTTTTATGTAGAAGTAATAATTATTAACAGAACACAAATCTTAGGGGCTCTACAGATCATTTTGACAATCCAAAGTGAATGGGAGTTTTGCCACTCCTTTCAATAGCATTAGGCCCTCATAACAAGCCTCTGCTTTAACCCATGCGTCCCCGCAGAGAGCACACGCAAGTGTCCACGCCTGGACAGGTCTCTCCTGATCTGTATAGCATTGCAAACTTGGGTACAAACACCCACTGCTCCCTGTTCTCACGACTGTAGTCTATGGCACAGCTGTAAGCAGCAGCAGGCCATGCTGCCTTCCTAGCTAAGCCCCCAATTAACCTCGCTATCATCCAGAAGCAAATCAGGAGATTTTCACTAATTTTTATAGGAGAACTGACAACTCACTACAGTGACTCACTATTTGCCAAGCACTCTACAATATTGTGTATGCACTTTAATTTCATCCTCGATCAGAACCCAAGAGTCCTTTTTCACTTAGCGCTCCTAAGGTGCATCCCTGTTTTCAGCCTTCCCGGGTTCAATGGACCTGTTCGGAAGGGAAAAAAAGGCTTTTCAGAAAAATTACTCAGGTAGCAAGTACTTTTGTAGTACTGCTAGAGAATTCATCCCCCTAAAAAGTAGGTGTTTTTAGTTTTGTGTTAATTAAAGAAAAAAATATGACGAAAATAAAATTCTTGTTAAAGCCAAAGAAGAGGCTCTGAAGCCGTCTGAGCTGAGGCACAGGCTGCATAGGGCTCAGAGTGAAGAAACCGGCCTTAGTTCATTGACTTCAGCCTGGCTCCACACTGTCTGAAAGGTCCATTCACAGGGAAGTTAATGCAACATCTTAGCCTGAATTGCCTCCCTTTTATCACTACCTCCGTGCTATTAAGATATAGATTTTTTAGTTAAATGTACTTGTTAAATTTTAATGTTCTTTTGAAACACTGATGAATTCAAATACCACTATATGCAGCTGGCCACATCCAAAGAGTCACAGCAGAAGAGCAGCACTCAAGCCGTGCTCAAGCAGTTGGGCTATAGCACAGGATCTCTATTTTCAATATTGGTGTGATGTAATATTGCCCAGCTAATAAGCTTAACTAGTTAGCACTTTCCTATTTTACTCATCTAAAACAGCTTAGAAAGCCTTCCCCCAGACTGCCACACACTCTGACTCCAACCAAGGCAGATCTTCAGTAGCAATGGATACTCAGCTGTCTGTGCGAGACAGACGTGCCCTTGTCCAAGCGCCTGCACACGCGGTTACTATCCCTCCTGCACACGCAACACTGAACACAGCCACCACTGGGCACACACAGCTGCAGTGTATTTGTAATATTGCACACACTCAGACTTGAAAAATTAACTCTTAATATAGCAATAATAGGAGCTACCAGATGTTTGGGAATGAGAGGAAGTAAATGTTAAATTCCTTAATTGCAGAGTTCTTCTGATGGAGACAATGCTTTGTTATGCAACTGAAATGCTAGGAAAAAAAAACAAGGATCCAATAGTTTCTTCTCCCATTCAAAACAACTCCAAATATTTGTTGAAGTTCACCTATGATGGACAAGGCAGTATCATACCAACTGAGATGTTGAGGCAAGAAAGGACCATTACATCTTCTATCCCAATTTACACAGCAAAAGCTAATAGACCACTAAAATACCCTTTCATTCAAGCTCAATACCTGTACTTTGATTAACACCTTCTACTAAAGAATGTTGATCAGGAAGACATGTTGTCTTGGTCTGAAGGAATCAAGACAACTGGAAATCACTGAGAATCCTAGCAGAGTTCCAGCAGGGTCTTGGAAACATTTGCTTTATTTTCAAATTCAACGTTAGTTTTCAGACATTTCCCTGCTAGGTGAGAGAGCTCTTTAGCACCCAGCATTTTCTTTCTGTGAAGGTGCTTATACAATGTAATTGAGTCACTTCTCAATCTTCTTTTTATAATGAAATACAGATGAAAATAGCCTGTGGCCTTTTGAGCATAGACATGTTTCTAGAAGAGTTTATGAAGGAGTAGAGGAAGTCTTAATTTGAATACTTACAATGCAGTATCAGTTATCTTCCCTGTTTTCAAACTTGCCAGAAGCTTTTGATTCCTTTTGGAAAGAGCTCTATACTCATATTTAAAAATATGTCAACAAGTATTAGCTCAGATAGCCCTTGGTCTCTCAGCCTGTTTTTGTGGTCACTATGCATAAGGACAAACCGATTTGGAATGACATGGAAAGTAGAAACTAAAATCCTGAAGTCAAAGTAGCCCTAGCTCTAACAGCAGCCTTTTGTTTTACTGTATTTACTGAAGTGAATTCCAGCTAATCTTACTCTGATTTGAGAGCACCATTTGCAGATCCCAGCATCATTGCAGACTGTTTGCAAGGGCTTGTCCTGATTGCTGACAGCATCATCATTGGTGTACAAAAGCTGCTCCCCCACCAGCATCTTCTGCACTGCATGGTCTAGTAGTGCTGAGGGCATGCCAGGGTCTATAACACAGAGCAATCTTCTGAACATGAGAGCCATCATGGTCTGGCTGCTGGCTGGCACAACACCTATACATGACCCTGTTAGTTCAGAGAAAGGCAGGGTGGAGGAGCAAGTGGCACATGCTGGTACCTCTCTCCATGCACAGCACCACAGGATGGATAGGGCACACCATCCTCTTTCCTGGGAGCCAGCTGCTGCCAGGATGGGTGTGACAGAAGAACCTAACCCCTGTCTCCCTCTGGTTCGCTGAGGCAGGGAAGCCGCAGCCTCTGCCCACAGGGAGCACAGCGAGCAGGCCAGGTCTGTGCTGCACTTGGAGACAGCGGTCCTGTCGCATGGCAACCCACACCATCAGCTGGGGCCGCTCCCATTTCCCCCAAATTCCACAGGAGACACTTCTCAGCCCCAGCACCTGACACACTAACCCCAACACATGCCCTGTGACAGCCCCGTGTGGGTCTGTGCCAAAGTGACGTGCCTGAGCCACCGATAATCACGGCTTGCACGGGGAAAGGCTATTAGGTTCTGTGACACACAACGCAATTCCTGGCATTGATGGCATCGCAAATCCTGTCAAGGCCTCTCTGTCTGCCACTAAAATCACACCTATTATTTATGGGTACCCCTTTTTAAAATTACATGATTACAAATTAGAAAATACATGTCCTTAAAACGGAAAGGGCAAAAAAGGGGTTATAAATACGCTAAATCATTCTTTTATGTGACCTGAATAATTATGGAAACTGTAAGAGTTGCAATTTAAAAGGTTTTTCAAAACACATCATCTTTCAAAAGACACATCAGTAGAAGGTCATCTGTGACCCCTGCATTGTGTGCTTTTTTCCCCTGACGGAGTTGATAGACCTAAAGATGACAGCTGCCCTCCCATAATTATCTATAAGAAGCTGAAACGAACTGAAAGCCACCCAAAATATCATTATCAAAGTACACTCAGATGGAGTCAGCTTACAGATAAGCATGTCACTGAAATCTTTACAAGATGCTGTGTCTGAGCCAAAAGGAAAACCCTTATTTTTAATGCAGATATAATAATATATCTCTAATTATTATATACTACAGTTATTGTAGGAGCATATGCAAATCTTACACGTTGCAGCATGAGACTAGGCGGTTCACACAGCCAACTAGTTTGTGCGGTCATGGCAGTCAGAACATAACCAGGAGACAGAACTGTGCTCAGCTGCATCACTGGGAGCTGGGGCAGACCCACCCTTCTGTCCCATTAATCATGTGCCCATCAACATGGGGGCTGAGCAGTGTTTATGTATTCAAAAATCAGGAGTGTCAATTCTAATAGTAAGGGACAAGTTCCATTGTCTTCCAGCATCTCGTTTTCTTTGAAATGACTTGTCCCAGATTTTTAGATTAAAAATAACAAGTATATAATTCATATATACCACATAAATTTTATATTAAAAAAAAACTTAAAACCATACCTACAGTACTTTAGTACCTGACTTGTATATTTATGTGACTATTGTTAGAAGTGACTAATTGGGTTTGATTAGCTTCATCATTAATATTCTGTCCATAATTTAACATGCTTCAATAAAATACCCTAAAGCAGTATAGTGATTAGATTTCAGGAATATGTGTTTTGCAATTAAGTTGCTCTTGATTTTGATATGCAGATTAAGAAATGGTGGTCTCATTTAAAAAAAACTGCCCTTATTAACTCAGCAGTATACTCTGAAGATTAGGTAAGAAATCCAAGATTTTCTCTTTGTATATGCTAGTTAAAATGTATTTCAATCAAGCATATGTGGGCAAATCAGATTTGATTAGTTTAAGTTCACAGTCATTCTATCTAAATGAATAATGTGTCACCTAACATTGCAAAAATTTGATTAATAGTTTATCAGTTAATTAAAAATGGGGTTTAATTTTTCTTTTTTAGGAAAATGCAAGGTAGATATTCCTTGTCTTCATCATAAATGCAAATTATTTCAGCTTGAATCTATTGTTCCTCTTTCGCTTCTTAGCCAACTGGCAAGAAAATAAAGCTTTTAAAACGATCTCTTTTAGAGAGAAGTAGTAAAACTTTGTTTGCTTACACATATGGCAGCCAGTTGTCTCAGTTCAAGCGGGATAATCAATGCACATCCTCCTTCCTCCCCCAGCCTCCACCCAGACCTCTCAGAGAAGGCCTCCGACCACCATTGCTCCCTCGCACAGCCAGTCCGGGAGGATGGCAGCAGCAACAGCACTGGGCAGGACCCGGCAGGGGCTTTGGGAAGAACAGATGTCCTCTTTGCCTTGGGGTAAAGATACAACCCTTGCAGGGTGGGAATAACCTGCCCGATGAGCTGACCGCCCTCTGTGAGTTAGCAAGGGTGCCATGCCACCCTACTTGATAGAACTTGTTAGCAAGAGGAGAGGCTGCTGCCTGCAGCTTATCACATCCATGGAGGAATGGATGTGGCATGAGGCAATGGCAGAGGGCAAATGATGGCCTTCATTCTCCCAGGCCCATTGCAAGCCCGAGGACACCAAGGCAGGCAGGAAGCCAAGGGAAGGACTCCCCCAGGACCCCGGCCAGGCTGTGCTGACAGCCTCAGCATCACCTAGGTGTGGGACCTACAGGGCAGAGGGGCTGGGGTCAGTGCTGCAGGATACAGGATGCAATGCAGGATGCAGTTAAAGGGCCAGATTGCTACAGGACTGCCTGCACCAGCATCAAGGCTTGCATAATCCTGTGCCAGCAGCTGGAGAGACTAGGATCCAGGGGCAGCTACTGGGTGTCTGAGCCCGGCTGTTGTAGGGATGAACCTTGTACACAAACAAATATATATTTTATATATTTACCAGTGGACGTCCACCCTCCTCAGCCAGGATGAGGCTGCTGGTGGCCCCTGCATTTGTGCAAGCACTCTGTGCATGTCTGCTTTGTGGCCAGCTGTGTGTATGTATGTATTTCTGTGGTGTATGTGTACTTCCTGTGTGTGCTTGCTGAGGGATACATTTTCTGACTTGCTGCTGGTTGGTGGGGACAGGAAGCTGTGGCAGCCTTGCCTCTCAGGCTCCAAGATCATGCATGGTACAATTTCCTCAAGCACTGTGCATAACACTCTTGAAGGAGGTGGACTTTCTCCATGTAACAGCTCAGAAAGTTATTTACAAACATCAACATGAAATAAGTGATGGTGCTACAAAAAAAAAAAAATCAAGCATGAAGTTAAAAACTGAGGTTGCCTTTGAAACCTCAGATCAGTTACTCCATGCAGCCACATCATATAGTTTTAATTATATTCTCCCATATTACACTTTCTACAGGATTTTACATTATCCAGTGCACAGCATGACTAGTGCTGTCAGGATTAGCAAGTGTGAAACATACATCTATCTACACATGGTATTAGCCAAATATACAATTTAAGAGACTTTACATAGCATCTTTTAAAGACACTTTTACTACTCGCCACTACGCCCTAGGGAAACAGCCATGACTTCAGTAAGATCCATAGCTTTGTGCTGCAGAAGCCAGTCACAAGGTGCTCCCTGTCTCCCAGCTAAGCCGCAGTGCAGAGCAGCCCAAGTGCTCACCACTCTCAGTGCAGGTGAGGCAGGTAGGATGGCAGTTCCTCTGGTAACTGTTCAGCAACTGTCAAGAAAAAAGGCGTCTGTTAACTTTGCACATTAACTGCAATGTTAAGAGTCCAGATTATTGAAAATTCCTATGCCAGACCCCTTACTGCTCATCCCCATCCTCAGTCACCTCTGATGCTTTATCCTCCCTGGCACTCAGTGGCACTGTGCAGGGCTGTATTTGCCTTCTCAAGTGGTCAGAGTACTTGGATTGTCCCATCCTTTTGTCTTCCACCTAAACATTTCAACATCCCCTCCTTCTCAATCTCTACTAATCAAGCTGCTTCTTTTAGCAGTTATAATTGACCCTTCTGTTCCCTTGTCACCTATAGTTTCCATACTTCCACAACATCTATTTTTTGTGCATAAGAAAACCTCTCATAACTGATCAAGAAGACTATTACCCTTTATCCCTCTCTATACCCACTATTGCTGCCACACCAGGAAGAAATCAGCTACTTAATTACAGTGTATGAGACAGATAAAATGCCAGTTTCGCCTCCTATTTATAATGATCACTTAATTCTGCAGGCATCCCACAAAGAGCAGAATCTGCATGCTGGTCCCTCATATTTTCATATTGTTATTAATAATCTGAGCATGAAGGGGGTGAAAGAAAGAAAAGATACTTGCTGCCACAGATAATGCTATGCTGTATACTAACTGTAGCGCAACAACACTGTTTGTGAGCAACTAAATGCATCTATATTAATGAAAATCTGCAAAGTATCATTTTTTCCTGACATAAGCAGTTCCTTTTGACTTTATAAGCTAACTTCTGATTGAGTATAAAGCTAAAAAGGGACAAAAAAGAAATATTTGATTATCACTTGGATTACAAAGGAAGAAAAGTGTTAACAATAATTAAACAGAAGTTTCCAAGTGGAAATGTAAGCATACAATTACAGTCACATGCTCAAAGATTACAGTAGAGGGCTACGAGTAACCCTGAATAATGGTTCCATCAAGAGACACAATTCACTTCAATTGGAGCTAGGAATAACTCAGACTTCTAAAAAATCAGGCCTTTAAAGACTAACACCTAGATAACTGTATCCCTAAGATAGAAACTAATTGGTCATGGATAATAATATAACATGCTTGCCCTCCACCATTAATATGTGGCTATATTAATATATCATGGCTTGGTAACATGGTATGACTGGGATCTATATCAAATGATTATGTCAATGGCCCATTAAGCAAATAGTATATTAAACCAGTAGAAGAACATTGAGTGTTTGCTCCATAAATGGATGTCTAACAGCAGGTTTAGGATTCAGCTAGACTCTCCAATAAATGAAATACTATATAAGCTGTAGGTTGGCAACAAATTTGCTCTACCTCGTTGGTTTCTATATAGAACCAGATATGAGGAGGCATTTTCTATCCTAAGATTTGTACTGCAGCCAATTAATATGAAATATTTTCATATGAAAAGCCATACAAACATGACCATGTAATTCCCTTCTAACAGAAATGTTCTATTAACATTTCTGATAGAGGTCATCAATTCTTCATCATGGTATTTTCACCATGTCCAGCAGTTATAACGCTGAGGACACCAAGCATGCCTACCATGCTTTTTTCCCTCCAGTGCTTGAGTTTAACTTGCTCAGAAGTTTAATAATGATGGAAGCTCCCAGACAGGAGCCTGTACAGCCTGTCTGGAAGGAGGGTGAGCCTCCCCTTCCCATTGCACCCCTAGTTGTGAGGCAATTACTAAGCTGAAAAGGTTTTGATTTCTGTACCCATTCTCCCTGAAGCCTTGCTACTAGGGCTTACACTATCAGAGGAAAAATTCAAGCTGCAGTGTGGATGTGAAGCTATTGAGGATATATTAAAACTGCAGTGCTTGCACAGGTCCCCAGCCATCTAGTCCTGACACCACCTCCCAGGAGCCAGACTCAAAGCCAGGTCTGGGTATGAGGTATCAGGTACAGGCAGGATTGCCACTGCCCTGGAAATGCCAGCCCTGCACTGACCGGGTCACAGACATCAGGAGGTCAGCAGCAGAGCCCATTCAGCAAGCATACCTGGCTCACGCTGCAGCTTTCAAGAGGGACACCTGGCCCTCACAAAGGCTGCATTTTTCTAGTGCTCCCCCAGCCTTTCAGCTCCAATTGCAAAAGAAATGCCTTCCACCTTATAAAGAAAATACAGAGCATTTTTGCAAACAAAAAAACTGCAGTTGAATTATAAAAAACCTTAAGTGCCCTTCCATGTATTAAGCCCCAAAGAACAGGGCTCATGTCTTCTCTGACACGAGGCCCCTTCATCTGCCCTCCAGCATGCAGCTAGATAATGGCAGCAATCACTACCCCAACAGCACCGTCCCAACATAGCAATGCTGTATACAATATCAAGAGTCACCTTTCTTGTGTATCCTTTAACAAATTCATGTAAATAAAAACCATGTGGGATTGATAGACACTACAACTTTATAACAAAGGCTTTAAAAAACAACATGGAGGGGAGATACAGAATCCAAGGTTCAATCCAGATATTATAAACTAGAAAGGAATTCAAAAATAAACTTCCAAGTCACTCAGTACAGACTGCAGCTGGGGCTGCAGCTCATGGCACTGCACAAGGAACAGTGTGTTGCTCCCATCCTGGTCTGTACCTTACAGCAGGTCGCTGCCCCAGCCAGGATGCTTGGATATAGGGATCAGTTAACAGCAGTCCTTATTTTCAAGACAGTTAGTGGATTTATGCTCAATTTATCCAAGCTCTGTGTTTAGCCTAACACCCTATATGCAGTGAGCATAAAAGGTAGTGTTAGACACCTCTGTTCACTGTGCACACATGTAAAGTGCTAGAAAAGATGCAAGATAGTGAAAAATCAGTCCGGTGTCTTCCTGAATCACTCATGCCTGCCAATATCATTAAAAAAACCAATAGATTGCAATTTGCATTAATTTTAATAAATTTGCATAAATGCAGGCAAATGTATCAAAAGCTTCGTCCCTAACAACTTTAAAGTTACACTGGAGCACAATCATTGCACAAAGCTGCCAGCTGTGTTGCAGGGGCCTGTTCCCTTCCCCACGCAGGGCACGAGCTGGGCAGCCCAGCTGGGCACAACCCTGCCCTAGCACTATGCTCCTGAGGGACAGCTACATCTAACCTACAACAAGGACATTGCTTCAGGACAGATGTGGCCAGGCCACCCCACTCAACAGTGGGCCTGCCTTGGCCACTGTCCTGCAATAAAGCTTTGGGCAGCCCTTGGGAGCTGTGCTGCTGGAGGTGCTGCTGGCCCAGCAGCAACTTATCACAAGTTGACCTACTCCAGACTCCCCTAGCCATCTCCAAGCCAGGATTTGTCTTTTTTGACACCAAATCTTGTGTCCCAAATTCATAACTGATTGTGCTTAAAAACTGCCAGGCACTGAGATTACTTCAAACGCCCCAGATTTCCTGGCTCCCAGTTAGCACTGTCAGCTGTAGATATCTTCTCTCAGCCTTGTGGCACAACCAGCCCAGTGAGAGGGCTGTCCCCTTGCCCCACAGATGGGAACACACACCAATGGGCATTGGTAAGGTAAACCCCAGGGAATTTGGCAGCACAGTGCCAGCAGGGAATACATGGGGCTCAGACATGCACAGGGGTGGCAACTCCTTACACATACCACATCTGCCGGTCAGCCCTTTGGGGCAGAAAGGCAATCACACCCCTTCCTCCAGTTAGTCCAGCCTGAGCAGGACCTTTCTGAGGGCCTTCTAAGCCAAGTCATTCTTCAGAAGCAAGGTGACAGTAGTAGCACAGTGCCCTGAAAGCCTCAGCATTCAGTGACAGCCAGCGGCACGCATGAGCCCCTACTAAGATTTAACAGGGGAGGAAAAAAAAAATGCTGCTACAGGCCCAAAAGCAGAAATACAAGGGTAAAAGTGAAGTAAATAACCACTTTTCTGCAAAATGTATACAACAAACATCACAAATATCATTGAAAGAATAAAATCTGCAGTTGGCTAGAATATAAATAACAAAAATCTCATCAAGTCATAAAAAACTGCAGCCAGACCAAAGAGGAGCAATACCCTGAAAAACACTCTTTCAAACCAAGTTCAGAGAAGCTCAATTCTGATCTTCTTCAGCTCAGAGCTTAGAATAATTTTTTTCCCTGCAGGAACTTACACAAAAATGACAAAGAAGGGAAAATATATAAAAAGCCAAGAAATAATGACTTTTTAATCTTTGATGATGTCTACTCAGAGGGTAACTATCTGTGAGGATTGCAAAATTTAACCTATCATTCTCATAGTGACAACAGAATTTATAGATTAAAGATTTATAGATTTTAAACATTTGGAACGAAACCATCTGGCTCCGAGATAGCCAGCCCCAGACTCAGCGCTTCAATAGCTAGAGCTCTTCTAACTGAACAAAAGCCAAACCTCAAGTCGTCAACAGCATCTGGCTATGATAAAGCCTTTCTCCAACATGAAGTATTCAGAAATACACCACTAAATTAGCAGGACGCGCCCAAGGAGTCGGGCTACACAAAGGGGTAGCTGGGGATGCAGTAGGTGTCCTTTCAGAAGGCTGAATGCAGTGCTGAACTTGTGCCTCACTGGACCAGGGAGAGCCCTAACAAAGCTGGCTGGACACGACATTTTTAAAGCCTGGCTAAGTGAGCAAACATTCCCTGGATGCTTGCAGATGTATCCGGCTGGGGAGGAGGAGGTGGCTCTTGGGACCAGCTGGTGGGACCCAGGCAGCACCCAGCTCTGTTAGCCTGCAGAAGGCCCTCCGTCCTCCCCACAGTCCCTCCCCAGGGCTGGAAATGAAGAACCCCAGGGCCTGGCCCTCACAGCCTTTGGGCTCACTGCCAGCCTGGCCACCTACCTGCCACACGAGTGTGAAGCCACTCGTCCTCAACCACAAGGTAGGAGCAAAAAGCCTAAGACAAATCTCTTTGGCATAACTGCATTTGCACTAACAAATGTAGGCAACGCATTTATTGACATTGTAACAACTCCTTCAGGACAACAGCATTTTTAAAAAAATGGAAGAGTAAAGATAAATCTCCCCTAGATATTGCAATGAATCTTACACTGACATTGTAACGGCTCTGATTCAATCCTTGAATAGGGAAGAGCTCATTAAAAATATCTTCCACAGTCTCTGCATGGGGCCTATGGCTCCTTCAGACGAACTCCAGTGACAATGCAGGCGCTGTGACTCACACATGCAGCTGGTGATGCCAGACAGGAAAAATTTATGGTTTCATGAAATTGATGAAGTGACATATACGCTCAGATTAGTATGTTAGTAAGAGTTGTAAAGGTTTCTGGCCCAGATTTTGTGAACTACAAGTTTAATTGGCCCACGATTACCATGACTGCATATGCAAATTAGAGCAGAGCAATTTCACATGTAAATGGCCATAAATTGGGCATGCCAGGCCTGCAGCGGACTCTCTGCCGCTCCACACGCATGGCACACACTCCAGCTCCATGGCTCTCTACACCTGCATATGGTAGTGCTGCACTCGAGATCCCATCTTCACAGAAACTGCTTAGTTTCATGAGCAATACTGAACACTGTAGTAAACCATGTCCTAAAGATTAAGCACTGGGGTAGAAAGGGAAAGAGTGGAAGCAGTGCACTTTTGAGAACGCAGGAGACAGAAGGATGGGGTTGCAACCTGAAGGGTGCGGCAGGGACTTTCTCCTCTATTCATACAGTTCTTGCCACTTCAAATCCTCAGCCAGGCCTTCGTGAGGGGCTCAACCACGCTGTAAAGTGACCAGCTACAGGAAGGGAACTTCATCCAGAAGTTTTTCTTAGATTGTCTGCTTTTAAGAATTTTCACAAGTTTCTCAGACTTTAGTGCCTTCCCCTCCAGGGCAGATCACCCTTTCCATGCCTTGGCTGAAGGCAACAAGGACCTGCTGCTAATGGGAACCAACAGCAGAAGCCACAGAATTTGATGGAGCCCTCAAGGTTAAAGTGATTCAGCAGATTAGGACCTAGACTGATGATACTTTTACATCCAGGGCCTGGAAGGGTTGAGGGACAGAATTGTAATGTCTGGTACATTCATTTCTGTCCAGATAGAAGGCACTCTGCAAGCTCTAGTCACATGGTTAACACAAGCTCTGCTCTTGCCAGTGTGCAGGACAAAACTATACAACACCATCAACCATTATTGCAAATGCAACAGTGTAATTCGGGTGAGAAACCTTTGCTATGAATTCAAGCTGCAGTTTTGGTGGCAGAGGAGCTCGGCTAGGGCAAGGGCTCAGTGTGGGGCAGCACCCTGCCCTGCAGGGCTGCACACTGCCCTGGTGCACCCAGGGCTGTGAGGAGCTGCAGCAGCGCCTGGGGACACTGCAGAAGAGCCACCAGCTCCAGACAGCAGCAGCTCCTGCTCCGTTCCCCTGAATATCTCATTTGCGCTCTGTATTTGTTGTTGTTCTTTTTAATGAAGAAAGACTTCAGATCTTCTGCTGTGGACTTTAAGCTCTTCAAAAAATTGAAAGGATAAAAGCCTAATATTAATGAAGAAAAACAGAGCTATGCAAGCCTGAGACAACTAATAACCTATGCAGAGCTATAAACTGATAAAGATTTGCTGGTCTCCAGTAGAAACACTAAGAGTTTTCATATAATACACTCTTAAGGAAGTCGCCAGCATTCAGTATATCTGAGTTGGATGCTTTAGGCTTAGCTTGCTGAAGACTTTTGTGCCATTTATAGACCTTTCTGCATGTAAAACAGGAAATTAGTGCACTAAAAATGACTTATGCACCAAATTAGTCTGTTTTCATACCCACAAAATCCCAAAGCAGCTGTATTTAACTCTGACCCAAGTATTCACCTCAGGGGTGAATTACCTAGAGAAGCCAGAGTCGGATGGAAAAGCATTCACCACTTTAGAAAGCATATTTTGCATATTTGCTAATAACTTCATTTCTTGGAAAAAGCTTAGATTCTGTGTGCATTGCACCATGACCCAGCTTGGCAGTAGCACCTTCCTTAGCACCAAGTCCCCACAGTGCTGGTCCACCTGATCATTCTGTTACTTATGCATCTTCCCATTTCAGAAGAGTCCTAAGAGTTTTTTAATTGGCAAAATACAAATCCAGGAGCTGTTCCACCTCAACAAGGCAGTGCCACACTTGCCATACTCAGTGCAGGTGGGCACTCTGAAAACCTCACTCAAGGATGGACACACAGATCTTGGGACTATGCATCAGTTTATGTAACCATCACAACCTATGGGTGTGCATCACCTTGGGGAAGTTACTAGTGAGAGCTGGAATTGGAGCTTACACCCTCTGCTCATTTTAACTCAATACAATCTCTCTGCCTACATGTACAAGATAGACTCAGCAAAAATTTCCTGCACAGATGAACTCTATAAGTATATAATAAATAAATAATAACAATAACAGTTTGTGTTAATATAGCACCTCTAATCTAATTATCTGAAAGCTCTTTGCAAATACTAATTAATTAAGTCTTGCAGCACCCCTTTGACGTAGGTTATTATTATCCCCACTTTGCACATGATAAACCGGAGCCACCACAAGCTGGTTCCCTCGAGCACATGGTTATCAGAGTAACCAAAGCAAACCTCAGCTGCACAGACCCCTCACTCTGCATGCCAGCACCAGCTCTTCTTTCACATACATATAGCACTAATTTGAAAAAAAATTGAGGTTTTTTTTTTTGAAAAGACTATCATACTACCACACCAGAATGGTGGGGAGCCCTCATGCTGCAAGCACCAGGCTTCCACTTACTGCTTTTCTGTTCCAGAGGACTCCCCATGGGCTCATAGATCCATGCATAGAAAAGATGAGATTACGCCTTGCCTTACTTCTCCAACCACCAAGAGAAAGGCACAGCAGCAGAAACAGTAATTGCTTGCCTTGGGTCTGCTCCAAGGCAGAGACTACAAAACAAGGAGGTGCAGAGCAAGAACTCAGGCCCCAGAAGCATCATGAGCACACAGGACACTTTTATGGGGAGCTTTGGTGTCCTCCAGGTGCCATGAATTGAAGCATCTCAAGAAAAAAAAATTGTTATTTATCACAGGTGGAACCATTTATGGAAAATGGCTCTTCCCCAAAAGTAAGGGTGGATGGAGCCTGAAAGGCAGTGAGTGCCTCCAAATTGCTTCAAATACCTTTCCCATGGCAGCTGGAGAAGGAGTTAACCCAGCACTGGCTACGAGGGCATTTACACAAATAGTTTCGCTTTTCTGTTGTATCTTTTGAGGAATACACAGGGTTTTTACCCCAGAAGGTTGTAGCTTTAAAGCTGTCCCACCTCTGCCACACAGTGAGTTGTGGGCTGCCCGGTAATACTGGGGGAAAACATCCCTTAGCCTACAATGAAATCCATTCTCGTGTTTTAACGTCCAAGTAATAAAATTCACACCGCTAAATGAAAGATGTTGTTAATTATTTTACAGACTCGTTGCCAATTCATTCTCTCCCGTATTATATTGAGGTCAGTTAAGTGCTGCAGCTCGTTCCATACTTTACCAGCGGCACAGCACGTGCAATGCCAAGAAAATTGGAGAAGAAGGTGTATTTCTTTAAATCAAGCAAGGCAAAATGTGTTTGCTCGTTGATCGCTAAACCTGGGAAAGATCAAACGGCTCCAATCGAGGAGAACTGGGTACAGCAGCTCCTACCAAGTACAGTGGCTAATTCCAGACCAAAGGGGAAGCAGGATAAGAGGAAATTTATGAGTAAGCTCTTGAAGTAATGAAACGAAAGTAATGCTGATTGGCCTCATTTACGGCAGTTCAAAAGCTGATCGTCATCGCTGAAGGAGCGGAGGATCAACGGGCAATCAGCTCAGCGGTGAGGAGCAGCGCGGGCCGCAGGGCGCAGTGCGGGGCCATGCAGAGCAGCAGGGCATGCAGCACAGAGCCTGGCCTCTGCAAAAGGGGCTCTGTGCTCACAGCACCCATCACCACCAAATCAGTGGTCCCAGCTCCTATGTTTAGAACTGGGGCATCTTTCATTGTGTGTTTACCCAGAAACAGGGCCAGGAGAGCGAGCGGCACATTTGTTACCAACATACATTCGCTTTGAGACAGAGCTTGACCCGTGTCTGGGTCGGAGCTGTATGGGCATATGTTATTTGTGAACACAGAGGCATCTGGAAAACAGGTGATTGTGCCGAATTTGGACAAAGCCATGTGCCCACAGGTTGCACTGTGAAGCAGTGTCTTGGGAACGTTTCGTCCTGGCCAGGGAAGCCACTCTGACTGATGGCTGCAGACTGTGCCGCATTAAGTCAGGACACGCAGGGACAACACCACTCCTGGCAACGTTTTGTGAGAGACGGTGAAAGGAAAGATATTCGTTTTGAAACTGCAGAACTAACACCCGTGTGTCCCAGCCACATATCGCAATCCTTATGGAAGCACTACATTACTGCCAAAAGCCTGGTGCTCACAGCGGCCTTTCACGCACCTGCAGTGGTTGAAAGGCAAACCGAGAAGTTTCCGGCTCCGTATTTTCCCCCAGCAGACGCAGCGCGGCGGCATCCCGCCCTCCCTCACTTCCAGGGCGCAGGGAGAAGCGCTGCGGGCGCCCTCAGGCGCGGGGCGGCCCCGCCGTGCCGCCAGGTGGCAGCAGAGCCCCGGCAATGGCGGGCAGCGCCTGCGGGCTCGGGTCCGCGTGATGGAGCGGTGGCGACGCAGCCGGGGAGGTGAGGGCTGTGGCGGGCGGCTGAAGGAGGGTTCTTTATAAACCAAAAGCGCAGCCCCCGAGCCGTGCCCACGCTGAGTTCCCCGCGGTACATCTCGCGCACCACTGGAGACCGCTCCACGCCCCTCAGCTGAGCAGCCGCACCGCGGGTCCGGGCACTTACTTGAGGGCAGTGGGCACAGGGGCATCTTGCCCCCTCCTCCTGTTGGTAATGTACCTTTGTTTAAAAGACTGCAGAGAGCAGAGAGGTGAAAGGAATGAGTGTGGTTTGCTGTTATTGCTTGGGTGGGCAGGAGAACATGAGCGCTCAAACCGTCGCGGCAGCCTGTAGATGAGGGCGAATTCCTGGCTGCTCAGGGAAATGATTGTTCAATAAATGCAAACAGACAAAGCAAAGCATCGCTGAACTTGGGAGATAAAGGTCCTCACAATAGAGGCTTTGCAGAGTCCTTTTCTCTTTATCTTTTTTTTTCCCCCTTTTTGCCTGTTTATATAAGTCAAATGCAATTTGAGTAACTGGAGCATCAGCTCTTTGCAGTAGAAGATAATTTGGCTGGAGCAGCCAATAAGATCACATGAGATCCTCTAAAGAAAGCCCAAACGTGTATCCTCAATTCATTAATAAGTGGCTTGAATTCGAGCATAAAAATGATGTGACCTTAATGGTTTATCCAACTAGTCAGCACGTTCCTTGTTAGCGAGGGATCCCATGTGGGAATGTTAAAATAAGGATCCCCACATGGGCTGGGAGCGATGGAACATGGCCGAGCAGAGCCAACACACATCGCAGGATGGAGCAGGGTAAGAAAATACTCAAATCAGCAACTTAGCCCTAGATGTCTCCGTACCTTCTGGGTGTCCAGATTTCAAAACTGGGACTTAAAGATCTTTATATTTCTGCGTGCCAATTTTCCATAAGTAAATTTAAAACAAAATGTAACAAGCTGAAAATTAGGACCCAGTTTGCCTCTGGAAATGCAACAGGAGTCATTTAAACCCATGTTTTGGCTTAGCTGGAGAAAACCAGCAAAAACTAGCATCTCTCTGTGAATAAATCCTTGTGAACTTGGCATGCCACAGGTAGGAGAGGGACCATGTGATGTGCTGGGTTCTCATTTTTTGCTTCAGTACACTCATTTTTTATTGAATAGCAGAGTAAATATTTAAGCAAAACTAGTGTAAACTGCTGGCAGGTATGCCATGCTAAGTAGCAGTCATTTACTTTTAAATAATTAAAAGTCAATATACAAGCATAGCATTCTTGTTTCTGCGCAGAGCACAGTACCACCACTTTGCCTACGTGTCACTTCTGAGCTTGATTTATTAATAAAACCTTTAGTTCAGCTCATTTTGGAAAAGAAAACGCTTTTTTTTTAAAGACAGCCCACTCTGTTGTGTGTGGTTTCAGGTATTTTGGCTATGCAGACCCCAGCAATTTCTGTGTAAGGCTGAATTTGCATTACTTGTGGGGCTGATAAGGAAAGCACTGATTTCCTTTGCATTATGCATAGTGGAAGTGTCAGGATGGCTCTGATGGCGTTTAATTAAATATTTGGCAGTGTTTAATTAATTAAATATTTAAACATTAAATACTAAATAGGATGTGGTATCTGCTTAGTGGACATTATGTCTCAATAGCCATTAGTCATTAAATAGGACTCAAATTGGCCCTAGAAGACTCCCCTTAGCTAAGCAAGGTCTTAAGTACATGCACTTTTGGATCTTCATTAATAAGTAATAGAGGCCAATTCAGACTATGTAGCAACACAGATATCCCTATTAACGAAAATGTTAATGTCTCTGTTTGAGACCGAGCTCTCCAGCCCAGACAGCTGGCGAGGCGCTGGGCTCGCCTGTGATTTACGGGGCGGCCGGCCGGAGCACAAGCACTGCCCAGACCTTCCTGGGGAGGAACAAAGGCACGGAGCTCGGATGCCTGTGGTCTGCCAGGCCCAGTATGTCTGTATGGGACTATTTTAGGCTAACTTCGGGGGATTTTAAATTAATGACATGGTTTAGTGTTTGCACACACTTACACTCTCTGCAAGAGCCCTGCTGCCCGGGGCGCCTTGTAGAGCCGCCTCGGCGTAAATGAGAATCAGGCTCTGCACATCCTCCCTCTGCCAGATTCTCACAGCCGTTTGCCACGGTGGGATCCAGCCAGATGCTAACGCATGCCAGCACTTCCAACGCACGTTCTTCCCACAGACATTAGGAGAACGGCTTACATGCTTAACATTAAGCACGTGCGTAAGTGCTTGGATGAAACAAGGTCTATAAAAGAGGGGGGGCTGATGCTTTAAAGATTTTTTTGTGAGATATTTTTAGCAGGAAAATAGTGTTTTACGGGCCCTTGTGGTTTTGAATTTGCTATTTCATTATTCTCTATTCCCTAGACAACTACTAGTGGCAAACACTTTGTGCTTTTCATCTCAGCGATATTTTTGGTGAGATTTATCATTTTTGCCACTAAGCCCAAACGCTGCACTCCAGGACGCACTTTGAGCTTCTTTCAACACCGCTTTGCTCAGCATTTTGCAGCCCACACAGGTGGTGCCCAAGAGCCTGGTGGGTCCCAGGAGTTGGTCCCCCACCGCCAGCCCCACACTCCTCCGGAGCTGTCCCACCAACCGCAGCTCCCGGGCTGCTGACACGCTGCTAATCAAACTGTGCTTCTGCCTAGTGGTTTTACTTAGCGTGTCATTGAGTTAGCTCTTGAGGGATTTGTGTCTGGTGGCATGTACATTGGTATGGAAGTCAGAAGTCTCCTATGGCAAAGATCCTCTTTGATGATTAAGGAAAAGCCGCTCTGGTTAGAAGACCTTCTAACTAGATTTGGTCTTCTCCCTTCAGCCTCACATTAGCGACTCCTGGTTTCTCTCTCTTTTAGTGATTCAATCTTTCTTCTTCTGAATTTCTCCCGTGGGACCTCTCTACACAGACATTTTAATATTTCACACTATTCTCTGCAGAAATCATTCGCTCAATAAAGAGAGCACGTTTTTTTTTAATTGTAGCATTAGCAGTATTGTGCAGCAGCAGTTAGCCCTGTGCCTGTGCCTGGCAGGGGCTGGGAGAGGCCGATCCTGGACCATAGCCCCTTTGGGATGGAGTCAGCCCTTGCACCTGGGTGTCCGCACTGCACAGCTCCCATTGAATCGTAGAATCATTTGAATTAGAAGAGACCCTTAAAGGTCATCTAGTCCAACTCCCCCGCAATGAACAGGGATATCAGGTGCTCGTAGTCCAGCCTGACCTTGGGTGTCTCCAAGGGTCAGGCATCCACCTTCTCTCTGAGCAACCTGTTCCAGTGCCTCACCACCCCTATTATAAAAACCTTCTTCCTAGTGTCCAGTCTAAATCGCCTCTCTTTCAGTTTGAAACCATTTCCCTTGTCCTGTCACAGCAGATCCTTCTAAAGAGTCCATCCCCTTCTTTCTTACAGCCCCCCTTTGGATACTGACAGGCCGCTCTCAGGTCTTCCCAGAGCCTTCTCTCCTCCAGGCTGAACAGCCCCAGCTCTCAGCCTATCCTCATAGGGGAGGTGTTCCATCCCTGGGATAATTTTTGTGGCCCTCTTCTGGACATGCTCCAACAGGTCCACATCTCTCCTGTACTGAGGACTCCACATCTGGACGCAGCCATCCATCAGTATTTTGTTCCATGCAAAATCCTGCTGCACCCTCGGTGTGTTTTAAGGAGTTGTCAGAGGTGGGATAGGCACAATAAAGCCAGCCACCCATCAAATATTAAGCAGCGCAGCCGCTTGCTACATTACTAGTTAACTGCCAAATGCAGATTTAGTTCTCAGTTTTAGTGCTTCCTGTTGTGCGATGTCAAGTTGTCAGCAGACACCGTCAGAGAACACACAACAAATCTCCCTTACACTCACAGTGGCTCTGGCGGCTCAGCACCCTCTGCCCACAGCCCGGCACCAGGTGAGCGCAGGGCAGGCTGCTCCGCTCCCCCCCCCCGCTGCTCTCCTGGTTATTTCTCTGGGTGCTTTTGCATGCTTGTTGCGTGCTGTTAAAAGGCTTTTCATTTCCTGACAATTTATAAATATGTATTGGGCCTGAAGGATGAGGGTAAAGCAACTGCTGTTTCTTTTTTTAAAGAAAATTAAACATGACAAACTTAGTTATTCATGCAAACCATCCGCCTGTTATCTCTGATTATGCAGGATCCAAATGGTGAATATGAGTGAATGAGTGCATTCATCAAAGTAAACTGTCAGAGGCAGGAACACAGCTTTAACCCACCCTTACCTATTCTCCTTTGTACTTACATTTCATCATCTTCAACAGGCAGCTCAGCTGCTCGCTACCACAAGCACCTATTCCACCACTCTCTATTTTAAGGGGATTAATTAGCCTCCAGAGAGCAGAGAAGCGCTGCACGTAGCGCTCATGCCTTAAAACACCACTCATCGGGGTATTTTAAGCTCACCGGCCAGAACATATGGTGTTTCAGGAAGGGAAGCTGGAAGTGCGGTACCTATGCACGCCTCGCACACTCAGCACTGGGGGAGGCTGCATAACGTTTTGTTCAGCCTCTCTCTGTGTGCATATGGACGTGTGTGGGGGAGAGAGAAGCAGAAATAAACTTCCCACACAGAAAGGCGACAGTTATTTTCACCCATCCACCAGCCTGTCCGACGGCAACAGGGATATGTAAACTGGAGAAAACAGGACAGATTCCATCACACTGAAATCCAGGCCAAGTACCAACACTCACCTTCCTGCTTCAACCCACAGATGCTACTTCAGAGACATCAATTCTTAGAGCAGAATCAGCTGTGATGCTGCTGCGTGCTGCTGGAGCATTTCTGCTGCTGCTGTGACTCCAGGCCTGCTCCTGCACGGACACAAGCCCAGTGGAAGCCACCCACAGTCCAGCCCTGATAACAGAGGGAGGGAGCCCGGAGTTGCTCAGGGAGCACCCAATGCCTCACCACCGCTCTGCACAGAAAGTGGAGCTGGGGGAGAGGCCGCAACAGGGATGCTCTCAAGTGAAGACAGAATCTCTTGCAGCACACTTGCTTCAAGTAACTGGTAAGGTAAAGACCACAGACAGGCAAAAGGCAACGTATCATAATACCTTACTAGCATGAACAGAGCCATTTGCCCTGCCATTTCTACCCAAACTGTAACAGCTGGCGTCAAAAAACCATGCTCAAGCACACGCTCACATTAAGAGGCCCATGCTACCCCGGGTGTGCACATGCAACTCTCTGTAATATCTTTTAATACCTTTTTATTTGTCTCAGAGTGCACATACACACTGGGAAGGACCAATTACTGTTTAATGTGGCACACTTGGATCATCTGTGCAAAATTTGCAAGTTAATTAATTGGTTACAAGTCTTCTTTTCTTCTTCCCCCCAAAACATTAACAGAGTGCTGCGTAGTGATGCTCTGGAGACCATGGAGGCCCCCCATTCTCCGACGGCTCTGCCGTGCACCTTCCTTTTACTGCTGATCTCACCCATTCTGGTGCACATCAGGGATCAGACTTTACATTTTTGGGATGCTGGCAGCAGGCACCAGCCCCGTGGCACTGTGTAGTGCTGGTGTTTCGGCTGGCCAGGGGCAGCATGGTGCAGTGGAGGGCAAGGAAGGCTCCGCGCAACATGAAATCCCTGCTGCGGTGCAGTGTGATGTTTCAGCACCAGGAAGAAGCCACTGCCCTCTCTGCACCGTGATTTACATGCTGGTTGAGTCAGTGTGACAGCAGGACTACTTAACGCTACCCTCCGCCCCCGCTGTTACAGAGTTACGGCTTTAAACGCCGGGTATGAATCAAGAGTTTCCTTCCCATTCAAATCCTCTTTCTGCCCTTCTCATTTGACTCATTTCCAAGCTGCCCACTGACCTTCATGCTAATTGATCATTACTAAAAGATAAGGGTAATGCAGCTTTTGAACTGTACTTACTGTATGCTCTGTACTTCCTGATTGGCACATACTGCATTTTTTTTTTTGCCTGGGCTAAGATCATCTGAAATGAAATCAGAAGCCAGTGGACAATACATTAAAAACACCACTGCACACTGGAGGGAGCTGCTTTGTTGCTACACGTGTCACCAGAAAGGTCTGGAAAAGCCCACTTCCACCTGAGGTGTGGGTGATAAGTTGACAAGGTAGGTGGCACTAGTTGCACTGCACCGAACCCTGGGGTGCCTTGCAGTGATAGCTCCGGAAGCCGTTCAGCACCACCAGTGCTCCTTGGTGAGCTGAGCCTGCCTGCCATCGGGTACAGAGAGCAGGAAAAGTGCTGGTGATTCAGCAGGAGTTATCAAAGAGCCCGAGGCACAGCTCAGGGCATTGCTGTCTGCAGGCTCTGCTCCAGCTGTCAGATAACGCCAGCCCTCCACGATGCACTAACACTGAAGAACACGTTTCATACACAAATGGATTATTACTGGATTCTTGTAGACTCATTTCTGAGGCCCTTGGGAGCCTGAGTAGTTAATACATATCGCAGCAGCAAGATATATAAAGCACAGAATACAAAGACACAGTGAGAAGCATGTATAGAAGTGTTGAAAGGGAGAGTAAATCTGGAGGAGTAGAGCAAATCTGCATGAGATACACAGCTCAGCAGATGGGCATGCAAGTTGCCCGTATAAACCTGGTTGTTACATACTTTAAGACAGCAACTTTGAAAGTGCCACCTAAAGCAAAACCTTCAGGCTCCAACTGTTTGGCTACCAGCAATGACACAGCACTGCTCCTTCCGTACCAGATCTGCACGTGCAGGGCAGCAGACACACATGTAATTGAGCACATCGTGACACAGAGACACACAGCCCACACAGCTCATACTTCTGCCCCTTCATCCAGCCCTGGTGCCCCAAATGAAGAGCAGCAATCTGCAAAAATACCCTGCTTTTGCCAGTGTTTGCCTTCCGAGAGCCCATTTCAGGCAGAAGAGAAAATTCTTGAGGGAATAAAAGAAGTTTGAGTCACACATCTCACATCTCAAATGTGCCTCATCCAAATCAGCTGTGACAAATAATTGTATGAAGTCAGTGTAAGGCTCCTAGCTGGCCAGAATGCAGATCAAGCATACGTAGGCTTCTGACATATTAAGCAGAGCTCATTATAGGGAGATGCGGATCATTCTTTCAATTCTGACTGCATCGTTCACTCGTCATCTCATTTAGACCCCCTTTTGTGATACGATGCATTGGCCCTGCCACTCCCACAGCTGGCCCTGGCTGGACAATCCAGCAGCAGTGACCAGAGATTTTGTGCTGGTGCAGCCGAGAGATCCCACGGCATTAAAACCACTCAGCCCCACAAAAACAGCTTCCAGTCCATGAACACGTCTTGTTCAAAGCAAAGAGGACACTCTCCAGCAGCAGTGCCAAACATGCAGATTAACATCAATGCTTTTCCTATGAAAACGGCCTTGCTGAGTCCAAACGCATTCTCCTGAGATGCTAGATTTTGTAAGTTAGCAAAAATGTTGAGCTGTCTGTTTGCTCTAAACAATTATATCAGCTCTGCAAGTAAAATATGTTCTCTCAGCTGACCTCCCCATGCTGATAGGTAGGGCAGCATTTGGCTGTCTGGCTCTAACACAGACTCTGGGGACAGCTGCAGAGCTTCCTTGGCACAGCAGGGCGCACCCAGCCAGCAGAGGGACCTGGTGCCGATGGGCTGCTGCAGCAATGAGCTCTACTACAGGCAGCCAGGCTGGGTCAGATTTCCAGAGACCCAAATTTCCAGGAGCATAATCTCTTCTTCTTCACAAGGCTTTGACCAAAGGAGGGAGGTCTGTGCCTCCAGATCCACCTCTGGTCACAAACCTCTCCAATGCATACCGAGTCTTAAACAACAAGTGAAGACAGACCTATTTTAAAGAGGAAGACCTTCGAATAAAAGCCGTCCAATGCCACAGTTTTTAAAAAATACATCCCCAAAATAGACAAGATGGAGGAGGCTTTTATGCCTCCTCCTGCAGAAATAGCTATTAAATGATTTATCTCAGGTCACGCTGGAAGTTTGTGGCAGCACTGGGAATTGCTGAGCATCCCCTGGGTGCCCGCCCAGTACATTAAGCACAAACTCAACCCTTTTCTCCATAGCACGAAGCCAAAGGCCGGGGCACACAGCCTCGCAGCCGAGGCAGCCTGTCAGCACGGGCACTGAGCAGAGAAATGCTCGCTGCCGATAGCGAGGGCAGAACAGCAATATTTATATCAGAGCTAATGGAGGCAAACACCCACCGCTTCCTGGTGATTTACACCAATTTATGGCCGATCTCAGCTGGAGGAGACGATCCCTCCACCTCTTCCCATGGGATGCAGAGGAAGTCACACCAGCATCCCCATTCCAATGGCACTGGGCAGTGCCACTCTGCAAGGAGAATTTCCCATGTGAACAAGTACGTGCTTGAATTTGTTCCGCAGCTTAACTCCAGGGCTGTTACTTAACACAAAACTACACCAGACTCCCAGCCTGGAGGACACAGCAGAGAACTGCTTGAACAAAGCACAACTGGATGGCTGCAGCCTGGAGCGAGCAAGGGAAGACAAAACTAGATGGCAACCTCGTCCCAGCTCTGGTGCCTGCACATATCCCAAATATTTCCTTGTCCTTACCTCTACAGGCCATCTAGGCAGCCTTACAGTATATGGAAGATCAGGTTTGGGAAAGACAGACATTCTTGGGGGTTGTGCTGAAATGGATGATCATAGCATACAAGCCATTATCTAAAAGACTGCGAGGGGTAAAGAAGGGTTCTTCACTTTTGCTGCTGCTTTGGAGGCCAGCGGGATAGCAGATGTGGGGATCCCTGGGTCACACAGCTCCTTGGGCACAACAGTGTTTCCCAACGGGAACATTCAGAGCTGTCTGTCCTACAACAGGAGCCCCAAGTTCCCTTTCAGCCACTATCTCCATAGAACTAATGTCCTGGGATGCAACGTATATAAAGCCAATGGCTATCTTGGCTGAAACACGGACAAATATGTGCACAAGAACACACAGTGGTTACAGAAGGTTATTTCCCACATTGTGGTCATGTGAAGAGGGACAATAACTGTAACAAACACAAAAACTACAGCACTTTTGTCTGTGATGTTTCAGCCTTGGAGCTGTCAGCAGGTGAGAGGACAGCACAGCTTGCTCTCTCCAATATTCAGATACAGTTTAGCATCAAAAAATCTTTCAGAACAGTTGTAGTCCAGGAGAATACATCTAATTCCCTCTAAAATAATTTGGAGCTTCACTGGGTAGAAAATTGCTATTTCTGCTCCATTGCCAGAGAATTCCATTTTTAATTATAGAAATTTCTGTTATGAACAATTATAATACTCTTTTGCATTCTCTCTCGCTCTTAGTTCAAACATACTATTAGCTTTTTAAACTACCGCTATGCACTGAGCAGGCACAGGTCACTCCTGATGCACAGCAGCTCAGACATCCGTGCCTCCTGAACCAGCTCACGCTGAGTAAGAAAATACAAAGCTTTTTTTTTTTTTTTTTTGGCATGTTCCAGGACAAATTATCCTAAAAATCACAACTTCTGGCAGCGACCTTTTTTGATGCAACCTTCATTCAGATGAAATGAGAACAGAAAAATAATAAAGATCTTCTCCAGAGTGTGGATACAGGACCAGTAATGCCTTGTGCAGATGCAAGCAGGCTGGGAAGAGCTGCCTGAGAATGCCCAGAAGTTGGTGGAAAATGACAGACCTTTTGTACCATATGTGTTTGCGGGATCTTGAAATAAAAGAATAAATTCTCAATTCCCAAACTGATAAACACAAAATTATCTTTACGCAATAATTAATCATCCTGTAGGATTAATCAGCCAAAAAAAACATCCTCCGGTTTCTCTCGGGCAGCGGCGTGGGATTCGCAGCTCGCAGCTGTCCCAGACAGAGGAAATGAACAACTGCTACGGCACAGGAGTTGGTCAAGACCTACATCCCGAGGATTAGTGTTTGTAAAGAGACAAAGATGATAAATCAGTTGCTTTAATCCACTGCAGCATTAAACAGATTGTCCCCGTAAGTTTAGTACTTGCTTTTTCTGTTCTGACTGGAATTTAGTACCTTTACTGATCTGAATCGATAACTTTAATTGGTAGTTTAGAGTTATGTGCAAGGCGCACTGACACTAATGAAAATTAGTTGCTTAATTCCCCAGCTGTGCGGGGAGCGCACCACGCAGGCCGCAGGGAAGCTGGAGCAAGGTGCAGCTCCACAGCTGCTCCTTGCAAGGACAGGGACGGGATGGGGGGCAGACATATCCCTCCTTGGCCAAGCCCTCCTATCATCCCATGCTCCAAAGGGTTCCTCACCAAGCTTTGTCGTGCTTGCCCCTCTCTGTAGGCACACACAGCAGCCCTATGCCTGCTGCCAAGGCTCCTGCTCCGTCCTACCAGGGCTATCTCTGGCAACAGCCACGCTCACTGAACTGGTATCTAAATGGGGACTGTAACAAAGAAGGAGACAGACTCTTTAGCAGCGTCTGTTGTGACAGGACAAGGGGAAATGGCTTCAAACTAAAAGAGAGGAGATTTAGATTGGATGTAAGGAAGAAGGTTTTTCACAGTAAGTGTGGTGAGGCACTGGAACAGGCTGCCCAGAGAGGAAATGGATGCCCCATCCTAGAAGTGCTCAAGGTTAGGCTGGACCAGGCTCTGAGTACCTGATGGAGCTGTAGGTGTCCCTGTTCACTGCAGGGGAGTTGGACGAGATGACCTTTAGGGGTCCCTTCCAACTCAAATGATTCTGTGATTCTATGAAAAGGACATACACATCAAAAAATATACAGCACCTTCCAATTAAGCTCTTTTGGTGTGGATCAAAATTAAAATACAGACATCACGTAGGCGAATTTGAAGCCCTGCTAGCCAGCAACTAAAGGGTCCAGGCTGTCCCCACTGCCTTTGAAGCATGCCTGCTAGCTGTAGGTTTCTATAGTGCTCACTTGCAATTACAGCTCTTTTCAACTTCTCTCTCTCTCTCTCTCCTTTTTTAATTTAAAGAGATTGAGAGGAATTAAAAAAAACAACCCCTCATCAATCAGATTTATCTAATAAAACTGTAGAGGTAGGGCCAGCTGCAGCTACACGTTTCAAAGTCAGTTGTAGATATGAAAAGGAAGGCTGTAATTCATCGTTAGGGCAGTGTGCTTGTTACGGGCCTGACAGTGGCCCACTCATCTGCTCCCAGATGTAAGGACACAGGGTGGAGCTCGTGTCCCAGCTCCATGTCCTCAACAGGATCGTTGGGCTGTGTTGCACTCCCACAAGGAGCCTGTGGGCATCGCTATGGGCCCTGGGCTGATGTTGGGCTTGGGAGCCATTGGGTGTCTCTCCTTGCCCTGGTCCATCATTTGTATGCCCCTTCTTGGCCACATGGGCACGCTGCCAGCTGATGTTCAGCTGAGCATCAACCAATACCCTCAAGTCCTTTTCCTCAGCACAGCCTTCCAGCCACTCTGTCCCAAGCCTGTAGCATTGCATAGGGCTGTTGTGACCAAAGTGCAAGACCTGGCGCTTGGTCTTGTTGAACTTCATCCCATTGGCCTCAGCCCATTGATCAGCCTATCCAGATCCCTCTGTAGGGCCTTCCTACCCCCAGGCAGACCGACACTTCTTCCTCCCAACTCGGTGTCATCTTCAACTTACCAAGGGATGCACTCAATTCCCTCATCCAGATTATCAGTAAAGATATTAAACAGGACAGGCTCCAATACTGACTCCTTGGGAACAGCGCTTACGACCAGTTGCCAGCTGGATTTAACTCCATTGTTATTATCACACAGACCCAAGTATGTTACAGATGTGGGGCACGAGCGATGCCTGTGGTTGTCCTGCAGGTCCCATCTGCTGTGGCTTTATGCATACAGCTCCTGCAAGGACAAAATGCATCGAGTTAGGAAACATATAGTTTATCTTTTGTTTCTCCCAGCAAATCCGTGCAATTTTGGAGATATTTTGTAAATTCAGATTTATGATGATTATTTTTCATACTGTGGCTACCACAGTGACCATAGAAAATTTATTGAGGTAATAATGCCTTTAAATAGCCAATTTTCAAAAAAATGGAACCATTGCACTGGATTAACATTCAAATCATTAATATTCAAACATATTAAGTCACTTAAAGGTTTTTCTGTGTGTGTCATTTTGGGGTATATTCTCCTCATAATACACAAACAAAATATATGCTTTACTGTTGACATTTAGCACATTTTCTTTATTGCTTTTCATTTCATTATGAGTAAAAACGTTATTTGTCCATCCAGCCTTTTCTAGGACAAATGCCATCGTTTCTGTTTGCAGAGGCAACCAAAAATTAAAGGAAATATTTTAGATGTCAACATTAAATGTCAAAAAATGATCTTAAGTAATCATTAATACCCTCACATCTTCTGCATTTTATTCAGAAAATCCCTGTTAAAAATATTCGTCTGGGGATATTCAGATTTATTATGTAGAACAACACTGCGTTAACGCACTGGCTTCTGTTTAACGCTTTGGTTCATAGCAACAAAGATACCAGTGGGAAATCGTTAGGCAAATACATGATTTTTGCAGCATAATAGATCTATGTTTGGTATCATTTGAAAAAAGAAAAACCAACAAAACCTTACCGAGCTCACACTGATAGAAAAAATGCAATGATCACTCAAAGTATGGCAATATTATAAATGTTAACAGATTTCAGAAAGGGATTTTATGTTAATTCAAATGTTAATGTTGTCCAAGGCTGCTGACGGAAGGCAGGCTGCGGCACCAGACGAGATAGATGTGGCAGGCGGTAGGAAAGCACCAGCTTGTGGTGTGGGTGGGTGAGTTTTATTAATTGTATTTCCTCTAGAGCTGTAACAACAACCTGTCAGTAATCTGCACATTTGGTACTTAATTGTTGTTAATGATTTTTCTGGCTCCCATCCTTACCGCCATCTCCTCTTGCTGGCCCTGGCTGTGCCCCAGCAAGATGGGGCAGTGAGAAGCCCGGCCATCTCGTGTGTCTCTTCACTGCCCCAACTAAGTCAGTGAGTGCAGTGCCTCTGAGCTGGGGCTGCTGTTTCCAAGCCAAGACCCGCATGCACATCTCCCAGCCTACATGAGTCTCTCCAGCTGCCCACAGCCCCCAGTGCTGCCCCTCACAAAGGGAGCCTATCTCTTGCCCAGATCTTGAAGTATTCCAGTGTGGGAAGCCAAGAAAAAGGAAGGAAGATAAAGTATCCATTTGAGCCTAGTTTTGATAGGAAACCGTGCTAAAAATCAAACAAAAAACTCAGCACATACTCAGGCAACCAACCTCTACCAGAAGGCTTCAGGAGGAACCACCCATTGGGAGCCCAGGGACATCCAAGTGCTTCTCCCAACCCACGCAGACATGGGTGGGTCAGGCCGCAAAACATTTAACAAAGTGTTCTGGTGCCACTTCTCAGTGGAAAACATTTGCTTGAAAATACTCAAATGAATTTGAAGTGATCTATGGGGCACTTTGTTATGTTAATTACTGTTACCAACTGTCTCTTCCTTATATTGAAGTGTTCGCTCATTGTCAGCCAGGCCGAGACAAGACAGCCTGCTTGTGCCTCGCAGTCCTTCCGCACTCACCCAAACTGATCACATGAACACTTATATTAAACACGGCCATTACTAATCACCAGACTGAAGCCCAGAATACTAATAAAACCATGAAGGATGAGCTAACTTTCCGTACATTCTTCATTCCGCAAGATTTTGGCCAAAATTAAAACATTTTTCTTGCTAGCCCATGGCTGACAACTTGGCTGCCCAAACCAAGGCTTAGACAGCTTACCTTGACCTCAGCTAAGATAACATCATCATCCTAGCTTATGTAAGGAATACCTCCTGCAAGCCCAGGGACACCAGCCTCACGTGTATCAGAAACCAACATCATGCAGAGCTGGCTGAGGCAAGAGAAAAACTTGTTTATTCTCAGACCAACCTTAAAATGAAGCGTAACAACCAAGCCTCACTGTGAGCTGTGTGATCAGACATCACACTGACAGCTGTAGGTACTTGGACGATGAATGCTGGGGTGGATAAAAGTGGTAAGCTTTAAACTTGTCACAGTCAACTAGCCACAGGCATACAGAAAAATGGGGCTGAGGCCCCAGGCTGCAGAAGCTAGCATTGTGGTAAGCTACCCACTTGAAAAAATGCAAAATACCTTGCATGGAATTACAAAATGAAACACCGTATTGCACCTTTCTGTCTGATGGTGTTACTCTGGGATTCAATCCAAAAGTGCTCATACCATTTATTCTAGCTGCACGCAGGGCACGCAGTAGGTGAGTTCATGTAACTGGAGTCTGAACATGATAACCTGGCAAACTGCAGCTGCTGCTGCTTTCTCTTGTCCCTTGTGGCAAGAAAACCAAACGTTCCTACACAGCTTTATTCATTCTTCCTTCAACTGCAGAGAGTGCCTATCTTCCAAATGAGCTACTTTTAGTTCTACCTGAGATCTCTTCTATCTAAGTTTAAAACCAAAGCCATGAGCCTTGCGCTGGCTGGTGCAATGGGTGCAGCTTCACTCTCCCAGCACTAATGGATTCCTCATCCCAACGTCACCAATCTACACAGCCATTCTGAAAGCCCAGCTGTGCAAGTTACATTGGAAATCTTTGTTCACAGTTCTCCTGCCATCACTGGAACAGTGGAGATGAATATGACATCCCAGGTTGTGCTTTCAGTACTGGGATAATCACAGCTGCAGTGGGTGCTCCAGCTGCAGGACTTCCCAGAAAATGACCAGCCCTGTTGTTTTCCTCCCTCTGGAAAATTGTTAAGTTTGTGATGAAATTATTCTGGTTTTAAGTTCCACAGAATTTTATTATAGACTGTTTGTAAATAAACACGTCACTGTTTGATTTTGCTTTTATAACTTGAGCCCATTGATATGTGGCTGAATATTTTTTTTTAAACAAAGTGAAGACCAACTGAAACACTGCAAGGCATTAAAGGCGTTTAGATTTAAAGCAGTGTTTCCTCACCACAGTTATGAATTCTATCGTAAACCCACTAGCTCCTCCTCTTTCCCATGCTCATGAAAATTTAAGAAACTAAACCCTTGTTTCTGTATCAAAGATAATTAAGAACTGAAACATCTGGGAAGAGGAGGCACAGGTCTATCTGGCACATATCCCCAAAGGGACACTGAGGGGAGCCCTGCTGAAACTTCAAAAAGCAGTCAGTACTTCATTAAAAATACATTTGCCTTCTCACCATACTTGTAACACAAGAGCATATCCTGCTCACTAAACCAAAAACAGTTTCCACATAGACACCTATTTCCAATACCCAGTCTACTTCTCTGAATTGCCAGCAGTTTTAGAACCACAGCCCTCTGGGATCAGGAAGCTCTTCCTTTCTTCCTTGATAGCCATTTGATTTCACATGCCCTCAAACGTGCCAGTCTGCAGACTTGAAAACCCCAGCTTCATTCAGCCTACATCAATACGTTATTGCTTTTTCCAATCCCAAACTCACCATAAACAGAAATGAAAAGCTTCACATACAAAGTTATTCTTTTGTGCTTGGCTTGAACTGATTATTTCAAGAGACCGAAAGGAGACAGATTACACGGTCTTGCAATATTCTGCAGTCTTAATTAAATGTTTGATTAAATATTAGTTGTGTCAGTAGAAGACAATTCAAAACTCGACACAGATTTTGTACTTTAACAGTAAGACTTAATTCATCCTTTTTTTTTTTAATGGGACAGGAAGGGGAGGGTCTGAGTAGCATTGTAGTTTGTGAATTACTATTAGATAATTGCAGCATTTTCAACATCTTAGCACCTGGCAAAACCACTGTGCTGACCCATGCATTTTCAACCTTCCTGCTAACCCATTCCCTAAAGCCCAGCTCACAATTACAACCTCCCCTCACTAATTTAGGGCTGCTTCCTTCAACACAATCACAGCCACCGCAAACATTCAAGGGCAATTTTATAGCAGCAGCAATAGAGAATCAGCTCTGGATTCCTTTCTCTCGCTCCAAGTTTCTCCGATGCCCCCAGCTTTCAGACCAAGGTGAGGCTTTGATGCATAGTTATGGCAAACCTTTCAAGAGGAAGGAGATAATCATATACCACCTGGGTTAGCACAGAATTCAATTTATTTTGCAGCATGCTTTATGCTGGCCTGTAGCTATTAAAGGGAGAGACAGTTTCAAGCTCAAGAGTGCACAGCAACGTGCAGCTGAATTGCTGTTTCCCATTCCAGGCCCTGCGTTGCCTTCAGCGAGCAGCACCGCCTGTTTGTGGGTCCCTCTCCCCACCTCTCAGGGTAACAGATTCAAGACAGCTTGCAGAAACGTTATCTGATATTAGCTCCTCTCTTGCCCAATCTTCAGCCTCTTTGCACACGTGCTGAAATCTTTTTCTCTTACCCCATCAGCAGGTCTGCCTGCTTCCTTCTTGCTAATGCAGATCCATCTCCAGGTTGGTCCGGACAGAATTTGTGAGAATAGGATTCCTAGGCAAAAATAGAGAGGGAAATCCCTCCTCTTGTTTTTACTTTCTTTTGAAGCACCCTAGGAAGACAGCGCACCTAGACAGGCATGCACACTCAAGTATATCCAATACAACCAGAAACAAGACATTCTTAATATGCAAGAAAGAGAAGAGAAAATAGATCTACAGTCTTCTTGGAAAGTATAGCATCTCCGGCACATGACTGCATTGGTACCTGGGTGCTCCCAGAGCAGAGCTCCACTCTGAGTAGACCACTTAGAAATAACACTGACTTCTGAAGAGTGGAAAAGTTATTACATTGGCAGGATTACCATCAAAAGCAGAGAGGGGATTTAGAAAGAAGCCAGTTACATGAACAACCTCACACAAGTAGGTGTATATGTAACTAGAGCAGATAGCTGTCCTGCACTGCCCAGAGAACACGAGGGACACCTGCACTCACAGCTGAGTGATGTTAACCAGAAAGTCATATTTCGCTTAAACTGACAGTTAGCATTTATCACATCTGTGATGCTTTTACAGAATATTTTCTTGAAGGTAGACAAATCATGCTTTGTTACTCCTATAGAGCCAGTCAGTTTAAATATAACTTTAAAAACTTCAACTAAGCACTGAAGAGTACCAGAAACTCCCATGCTGGTGCTTGGTGAGAAATTCACGAATTAAGCCCAGAGAGCACCTTCCAGGAGGCATTTTTCTATGCTTTTTTTGTTTGTTTGTTCTGCTTTCTTCCTTCTCCTCAGGTTTTGGGCTCTAAATTTAAGGACAAGTATTAAAATGTGTCTTGACAACTCCTCCACTGTTACAAATGCTTATTAATGGCCAAATGAAGTTTGCTTGGCTGGGACAAGTAGCACTCCAAGAAATGAAAGCCTCTCTGAGCTGGCACCATCCAACTTGTTCAGCTTGTATCTACAGCTGTTAACACAGAATTTACAACCATCCATTGCAAGAGGAAAAAAAAAAAGCCAGCAGCACCAAACAATTTGCTTACCATTAGTTACAGTAGGCGTATTTATTATCTCAGAGCTTTAACATTTATCAGAATACTGCATCGGGGAGAAAGGAAAGGGAGAATAACTTAAAAGCAGTGTTGGTGGAAACTTACATTTAGAAAGATTAACCATCAGCAGAGAAGCAGCTTCCAGAAATACAAACGTAGCATCTAAGTAATCTACAGGACATGGTGAATCCTCGTATAGCCACAAAAGCTCTCAATGTTGTGGAACAGTCCTTCAAAGTGAACACCATGAAAAAAGTCAGCAAGTGTTTTTGCATCTATTTCCCTTTTCTTCAGAAATGGTCTTACTATGAACTCTCAGATGCCACAAAGGTCAAGGACGATTCTTCCTATAAAACAGTAGATTTACAGGCACACACCATCCCAGAATTCAATTCTGCACAGATTACTTGTTGTCAAAGTATATGCCAAAATCCCAAAGTTTAAATCATTACATTTAAAATAAAGGCAAGCTTCTTTCCCCATTGCTTCTTGCTATGAAATACAATGATCCAGACACTGACTCTAGAAGTTCCCAACACACTGACCGTTAGCACTTGTGTTGTGGAAGGATTCCCCAAACACTTGTCACGTTTATTATCCCCTCTCTTGTCATGTGCAACTCAATAAGGTAAACCTAAATCAACATAAAAATTCATCTTAGTATCCAAAAACGAAACTTCCATTGGTAAGCTAGTAGTGCTAAATAAATAAGATGATAGTTACTATATTCGTTGCACCCAATTCCCACGCTACACTAGTGATCACAGTCTGAAAAACCTTAGCTGACCATAATCAGAAGAAAAATAGGAATATACATAAAACCAGCTGTCTTAGACAGCATTTTTATTAAAAATGGATACACAGAGACATAGCAGCATTTACAATAAAGAGTTTTTTTTTCAAAAGGCATCAGGTTGTAAGCCAACCATTTGAAAAAGAGGCTTTGAAATGTCGCCTTGCACAGCACGTTTTGCCCAGTTGTCAGCAGGGGACAGTGTAACTGCTGGCTATTCAAAAGACAAGCAGGCACACTAGAGAACCTCAACTTTAAGCCTTTTTTTCTGAACAGTTGGTCACATCAAGCATCACCCTTGATAGCAGCATTTGGAGCACTCTTCGGTGTTCTTTTAAGTGGCTGGCGTACTCGATCCATTTCTATAAAATATTTTAACGTTCAATAAAAATATTTCAAATAGAAAAAATCTTCTGTCATGAAAAAGATAAGGTTTCCTTTTCAAATTCCATAAAAGCTTATGAATGTCACCGGCAGCATTTCCATAATGGAGCAGGAGTTAGAACCAGCAGAACAGGCACTTGAGCAAAGTCATCTGTAAACAGTCCGTACAGTCATATCGGCTTCAGTCCAGCGGGCTGCTTCTTACTGCTTTGTGGTGGCGTAAGGACACCAGTGGGGAAAGGTGAAGTCCTGTTTTGCTCAGCCAATATGGCTTGTTTTGCTTGAGCTTTGTCCTGAAGGCGGCACAGGAAAAGAGGGAAAAAAATAAACATCTTCATTTGGGTGTATTCATGCATCAGATCAATAACATAACTCAGGGTTTCAGAACTACTCATCTGCTGATTGCTAATCTGTCATACGTATGCAGTACACAATAGCCAGGGAATATAAACTCCAAAAAACTAACATTAACTTTTGGAATCTGACTGTCAGCATTACGGCGTCTTCAAGATTGAAAATTCAGAAGCTACTGAATACTAAGAGATTTAACTTCTACTGTAACTAGTTAAAGTAAAAATTAATAATAATGAATGATGGACCCCATTTTGATCCTCTGCAAGTTTGTCATGCTAAAAACCATTGTTGCTCAACTTCTTGTCAACCACCATCTCACAACAGCCCCACAAGATCACTCTCAAGTGCTTAGTTAATTTTCTTTTTCATCAGATGAGGTTATGTTACCCATATTTCCTATAGATAAAGGCCTAATATACAATACTGTAAGTAACTGAAAAGGCAGAAATATGCTTCCCATTTCTTGTATTTGTCCTTTGATGTAACAGGCTAAAATCATGACCACCTTTTTATACTAACTACTGTACAAGTCAGATCTTTTCCCTGGTAATTCTGCAACCAGCATACAATCTCAGGCCTTTTACAATCAGCATACACTCAGTCTCAATCTGGTAATACTTCACTTGAACTCAATTTATGTTCTAACCAAAGAAGAAACAATACTTAGAGATTTTAGGCAGTTCTTGTCTTCAGTATGCATATACGTACCAGCAAATCCAAGCTGTTTATGTGCGTCTGTATATTGTGCAAGTCTTCAGGAGCTACACCTCTAAAGTGTTTGAGTTTGGAGCTTCCTACTTCCCTTATAGCCATAGCAAATGGAACCATCCATTTTACACATTCCTCTATCTCACACCATTCATAACCTAGAAGACAAGACATAGGCTTACCTGCCTGACTTAAGATTTCATGTTCGTAAATACATTAGGCAATCCACAAATACCACTCTTATGTACCTGAAACTTTCTGCATCAACTCAGATGAGGAGAAGTGGTACAAAGCAGAAGCTGCAAGTACACCATATGTATATTCCAAGCAGCCAATATCCAGCACACAGAGATCCAAGAGCTACAAGATGACAGATGTTTAATAAGTCTATTGCAAAACAGCATTTTTTTTCAGATGAAATAGTATTTGAAGGATGGAATCAGTCTTACCTCTGCTATTTGTACAAATATTTGTTGTGGATATTGTGGCAACAATACCTCATAAAGCTCATTTAAATAGGCAACTTGCATGTAAATGTTTAGCCATGATACAACTGTCAGTGGATTTAAGTTCCAATTAAGAGCCTGAAAGAGTAGACATACACAACACTTGAGTATTAATAAAGAGTTCTTAACTGAGACCATGCAGCTTTATTTACTCCAGACAGGAAGCTAGGCAAGGCATTTTTGGAACACGCAAATCAATTCTTTCCCACACCTCCTCCTACTGATAGGAGGAAACAATTCATTTTGTTAAATACTTGAGTACTGACGGATGCTTTAAATCACCTGCTACCTAGAGGACACTGTTTTCTAATTAGAAATTGTCTCTTACCAGCACATAAGATTAACTGAGGCTCTTGCTTTTAGTTTGATTATGCTATACCTTAAAAAAAAAAAAATAGAACAAATTCCACTTTGAAATATTACCTTCATAATGATCAATTCCATACTGAGGATTTCATCTTCCGTACAAGCTCCATCTGTAACATAGGCAAACTGGTGCAACTTTGGTGGATAAATTTCCTGAGAGACAGAAAAATCCAATATTCAGTCTGACAAATAGGTCATAACTAGTCCTCCCATGTATTAAGCAGCAGAGCAACCCAGTGCCACTCCAGCATTTCAAAATAGATAGGAGGGGGAAAAAAAAAGGAAAATAATCATCCTCCCCATCCTAATTCACTGTGTTCTCCTCTGCCTTTAATATACATAGATTTCTTTTTCAGCCTTTCTGCTGACAGTCTTCACCTTTAACTTCTGATAGATCAGTACAAGACGTATTGACTGACTACAACATCACTGAGGTACATACAGTACACCGTAAATGGCATCAAGATTATTTCAATGCAGCCTATGGAAAATGTCTTTTATCTCTTATATTCAAATACAGCTCTACTGGTCAGAGATGTTTGTACACCTACCAGGGGATACAGCCTTTAAAAACTGTTAGAGTAATGACCTCAGGTCTTGTAAGTAGCAAACAAATATTAATTAACCATAGATCACAGAGAGCCCCTCAAATACTACCATCAGAACTGAGCTGCTTTTCAACATGAGGACACAACCTGGCCTGACTGCTCTACAAGTGTAAGCTTCACTTTAAACAGAGCTCTATAATGAAGCCTAATGATTAAACAGCTGTCTTAGTTTCAGCTGGGACAGAATTGTTTTCTTCATAGTGTCTGGTAGGATGCTATGTTTTGTTCCAGGAGAAAAACAATGTTGATAACTCACTGATGTGTATATCTGCTGCTGAGCAGCACTGTATAGAGCCAAGGCCATTCCCAGCAAAGGGCCCAAGGAGCTGGGAGGGAACAGAATTCTGACAGCTGACTTAAACCAGCCATAGGGATATTCCATAGCCTATGATATCATGCAGGAGGCGTTCTGAGGGGCTGGAAGTTCATCTCACTCTCTCCCACAGCTTGGGATGCTAGCTGGGCATTGGTTGGGGGGTGCTGAGCAATTGCTTGTCCATCGCTTGTTACGTATATATATCCTTAACCATTAGCCTTTTTATTTTCTCTATCTTAGTAAATAGTGTTATCTCAACCCACAAGTTGTACACTTGTTCCCCCTGATTCTCTCCCCCCAGTGAGATCACGGGGAAGGGGGGAGTGAGCAAATGACTGTGATGCTGAGCCACCTGCTGGGTTCAACTACAACAGCAGCAATACAATTTGTGCTTAGGAACAAATCAAACATCAACATGCCTCTTAAAAGACAAAGAGTGAGAAGTTTAGAAGCCCTATTTTAACAGCTCAATCTATGCCAGTAAATAAAAATGGCTTGGATTGTATTATCCAGTAGGTACTCCATCAACAGTAGAATTGCAGCAAGTGGTCTCTGCATAGAGCAGCCAGCCAAAAACTCATTTAGCAACAGCAATTAAAAACATTTTGAATTATTCTAACACTGAAGAGACTATGCTTTTAAAATAGAGATACTGGTATCTGATTAGCTAGCCCTAATTTTAGCCAATCCTAAAACATAGGAAGGATTCTGAAAATAAAAATGATTCTTGTCTCCTGCTCAAGTCATAGTAATAAGCTCCATAAAAGCTTGCCAAAATGCATTTAGTGTACAGGAAGTGCACTGTTTGTCCAATCCCATTTTTAAGTTTAGATAAAAACCAGAGATATTTACCTCAAGCTTTGCTGCTATGAATAAAGAAGAGATCCCAATAAGTTGCAATAGTGTTTTTACAACATTCTGTTGTGTTGCCATAAACCTATCAAAGAAATCTTGTGCTAAATAAAAAGTTTCTCTATGAAGCTTGTAGACTTCACAAACCTAGAGAGACAGATACAAAGATCAAGAACGGTGTTAGAGAGTCAAGAGCAGATGCTACAGATCTATTAAAAACGTAAAACCTAGACATACAATCTCATATTTGACTCCTGCTTCACTGACACTGAAAACTAACACGTTAACTAAGAGCAGGAGCTAAGCCGTTTCCTTTGACTCACAGGATGACCACCACTACAGTAAATCCCCTCCCTCAAAAAAATAACAAACCCAAGTGAAAGCCCTTCTATGAAATGGGAGTGTGTCTTCTAACAATATTGGAACATCAGCTCCTCATATTCGCAAACATGCATCATTTCAACACCTCAGGAGAAAATTCTCACAACTGCTTTAGAATCAAGAACAGAGATGATATCAAGTCATTCAAACATCAAAAATACTCTCATAAAGACAGCAGAGTTGCTATACGTTCTACAAGCCAATAACAGAGAAGAAAGTTCCAGGGGAACTTGCAGCAGCCTACGAGTACCTAGAGGGCCTACAAGAGACAGAGAGGGACTTTTTGTCAGGGAATATAGTGATAGGACAAGGGGTAATTAATGGCTTTAAACTAAAAGAGCATAGATTTAGATGAGATGTTAGGAAGAGATTCTTTACACAGAGGGTGGTGAGGCACTGGAACCAGGAAATTAGTTAATGCCTCATCCTTGGGAGCACTGAAGTCCAGGTTGGATGGGGTCTTGGACAACCCGGTCTAGTGGAAGGCGCCCCTGTCCATGGCAAGGAGTTGAAACTACACAATCTTTATGGTTCCTTCCAGCCTGACCCATTCTATCACTCTATGTTGTGAGATTCATCTAGTCTCTATGACACCACACATTCCTTCTTACAGTAACTTAAATAATCATTTGTGCAGATTTATTCTGTTGTGTGACCTTAAGCTTACCTTGTGGAGCTTTAGGGACAAACTGATTATCATACACTATTCATTTAAATTAATATCTGAATATACTGTCAGTTCATGTACCATCAACTCAACCCATTGTGTGCATGTTTGAACATATATATACATATATATACACACACACATACATACACATATATACATATATATTTAATTTGGTACCATTCATTGACAAACTTAATAGGAAGACAAGTAGCTAGTGCTAAATGGATTATGAAACATCATGAAAAGTGCTCATGACAGTTATTAGCATACTTTAACAACAGCACATTTAAAGTGGTCACAGACCCAAAAAAGCTTACCTCCATTAGCCAGTCTAGAAGGATTGTTCGCATTTTAGGTTGCAAGAGAGGGTGCCTTTGCATATATAGTTTATCCCTCACATACGTCTCCTCTTTGTTTATCATGTTTTTCCATACATCATCTCTGTTTGCCCAGCTAAGACAGATGAACATGCTTAGTTTCAAATATAAGACAAAAGGAAGGCAGAGAAGCAGTAGCAAAGCAGCAGCATACTCACCCCAGAATTGGTAGCGGTGAAGATCTAATCGAAGCAACGTTCAGATGTATGAAGTGAGAGTAATCAACACCAACTGGATCATCATCCTTATCTGGAGTAGGAATCAGCATATGGGGATCTTTGTTAATGTTATTCCAGGACAGCTATAAAATGAAAGAGAAGATTTTACACTATGGCTGTAAAAGTAATGATTTTAGCTGTAAATAATAGCACACTTGAAATAAACCACGACAAACTGTGATTACCTCTTTAAACCATACAGAACCAGAGTTACTTCACCAGAGGCTGAAAGTAACCTGCGGAAATCATCTGGCCCAATGCTTTTGCTGAAGCAG
This sequence comes from Pavo muticus, assembly GCA_016647715.1. Lineage (NCBI taxonomy): Eukaryota > Metazoa > Chordata > Aves > Galliformes > Phasianidae > Pavo > Pavo muticus. The sequence goes on along the minus strand of JACDJE010000015.1, from coordinate 5,709,985 downwards.
GGCCACTTACAGCAGGTTGCCCAGGACCACGTCCAGACAGTTTTGAGTATTTCCAAGAAGATTCCTCATTCTCTATTCACAACCTGTTCTAGTGCTCTGGTCACCCTCACAGTAGAAACTTCCTGATATCCAGAAGGAATCTCCTGCATTTCATTTTGTGCCCACTGCCTCTTGTCTTGCCAATGGGCACCACTGAAAAGAGCTCCGTCTTCTTGCACCCTCTCTTCAGGTATTTATATACATTGATGAGATATCCCTGAGCCTGCCCTCCTCTAAGCCATCCTCACAGGAGAGATGCTCCCTTCCCTTCATTATCTCAGGGTCCTTCACTGGGCTCTCACCAGTAACTCCCAGTTCCCCAGGAAAATCCTCTTTATTTTATTTCGCTGTAGAATACAAAGGCAGCCCCACATCATCATATCTAAGCAAGTTAAAATTCAGCATTTCTTCTTAAGAGCAAAGTTAGCCATCTTGCTGCAAACTGATCTATTCCACAGCACTGAAGGCACATGAATCCTTAACAAGAATCGTAATATGCTTCAAGAAATAACAATCAAAAAAAAAAAAAAACCAGAAGACTCAGTATCAGGTGTTAGTAAAATGCTCTATGTGAACAATTTGCCCCTGGCAAAGAAGCTTCCACACCTGATTTTTGCCCTGTCATTGCTACAAGTGACATCACTTTCCAGCAAAATGGCTCCCCCCTAGCTCCAGCTTCAGAAACAGAAACCACGGACTTCAGAAATGAAAGCCACAGTTCTCTTGCAGCTATGACATTGTATTACTTTCAGACAGAGAGGTAGTTTCACCTCTCGGAGTTCTACATGCAAATCTGGCATAGCTACTTATGCACCCATGCCATGATTTAATTCGGGTTGGAGTGGAAGGGAAAAAGAATAGTATCTGTATTATAAAATTGACAGATTTCTTATCAAGTGAAAGTTTGATCGTCACATCAGCATTGCTTTAAGTTAATTTTTGTCCTCCCTCAAAGCTAGACTGTAGTCACACTTTGTCCTCCCAGCTGCATGGCAAGTCCAGCTGCCAACAGCGTTAGGAGAAGCACTGCCTTATCAGTTAATCAGCAAACCATCAGAAAAGCCACGCGTTAGATCTATAGGTGCCTACTGCACCAGCAGTAGCTAAAAGAAAAGGGATCTGTTCCACTGTTCTCAGCTGAAGTAGATATCACACAGCCATCGATTTAAGAGAGATTTCATCACTCTCTATCTTCTCTAAGGAAACAAATCAAGATTCAAGACCTTCTTAGATGTCTTAAGAAGTGAAAACAAAGCTACTAGATAACAGCTCACCAATACAACTGGGGTAGAACACAAGCAACAGTGAAGCATGTAGCTTAGCTAGAGATAAGAATGGAAGGGAATATGCAGGGCCCTCAGCAGCAAGAAGGGAGACAGAAGTCTGAATTAGCTGAAGTGAAGGAACACCAAAGTTTTTACGTGCATTTTGGTCGAGTGAATGAGCTTATTAGATTCCTGATTCTTTAAAGCAGATTTAGCAAGGTAACTCAGCTGAAACCAAGAAGTAGCATCAAGAAACTGCAGAACATCACACTGTAACTGTAAGGAAACAGAAGGACTGCTGAACTGCTGCTGAAAGTGAAACAGTTTAAGGTGAGGAGGGCGTGAGGCAATCAGGAAGAGCTTTCTTTGGGCTGGCGCAGTGCAGGCCCTAAAGCACATAACTGGGAACTATACATGAGAAAGCTCATTAGAAGAAACACCTGGAACAGCAGAACACAGCAGATCAAAGACTTGCATCAGAACAGTCAAGCACACATACAGGCCAACAAAGAAAACCCTGGAGTTCAGAGATAATATTTTTAACCCGAACATTCCCATACTTCATTTTTCTGTAGCATGTCAGTCAGTAATGTACCAAACACTCACTGAAATGGAACCTTACAACACCTTTTGGGCACATAGGTCAGCCACCAAAGGGAGCACATAGTGACCATTTGGGTCACTGTGGCAGTCAGAGCCTTCAGAAAATCAGCCACACAAGGTCCTGAGACACCTGTGCCCCTCAGAGCCACCAGTAAAGTTTCTAGGGGCAAAAGGTGCCAACAGGAAGGTTGGAGATGACAGTAACCCAGAACTGCAGTAAAAACAGCAGTGTCACTGGATTTTCAGCATGAAAACCAAAGTCAAAGAAGCAGGAGAGGGAAAAGTCAGGTTGTCTCACCTCAAAAAGTAGCATTTCTGAGCAGATAGACTTCAACTATTAGACTGCAGCCTTACTTTGCCCATCAGAAAGCATTAAGACCTACAGTTCAAGCCAATTTTCACTCACAGGAAGCATTAGAGGTCGAAGCATAGGGCTTTTCCACTGGAAAGAGATTCCAGAATTATCAAATGAAGAGGAGAAAGAAGAGCAACAATTCAGACTTTCCAATTCTTTTTGAATAGCATTGGAGCTTCTGGCACTTTGAATTTTCTAAAGAGTCTGAATATTGCCCTGCCAACATTAGGGCCAAGGCAGGCTCTCAACTTGGATATAGTTAATGTCGTTCACTTGTTTAAGTGCACGAGGTTTCTGTTGCAGACACTGTAGCATTTTGGTTTTGTTTCTTTAATTTTACCTTTCAGAAACAACCTAAGCTAGTTAAAGAACCTCTTCAGAGGATGTTTTAAGATTGTTAGATAGAACATTTTGACAACAGTAAGACTAGATTCTGGAAAAATGGCTTGTGACAAACTGATCAAAACTGATTATCGAAAGCTTGCTCTGTCTCCTTCCTATCTGAAAAGATTAGCTAGCCCAAGATTTCTTACCACTTCTAGTTCCTGTTCTCCACTCTAGATTCAGGAGAACACGCATTTTCTATCATAATTGCGTGGATTACTCTAATCAAGTCAAATGAACTTTGTTTTATGCAGAGCCTTGGAAGTGTATCCGTCCATAGAAAGCAGCCAGAATTAATATGAGAATTGCTTGCAGAATTACAGCAGTGCCAGTTCTCCAAAATCAAACACAGAATTGATGCCATATTCTGCTGTCACAAACCTCATGATATAGCCACCCTTCCATCGCATAAAGGGTAACAGCATTCTAATTAAGAACTCAGGCCTTATGTTCAACAGAAGCAAACTAATGAATTGACTATGAAGATGCCATAAAGTGGGATATGACTATGATATTTTGCCTCGTGTATAACCTAGTGTCAGTAAACAATGTATTTAATGTAGAAGTCACGTGGGGTAGGCTGCAGCGGATTTATAGCTGCTTGCATTTTAGAATTGTTGTGCCTCAACAGAATAACTATCTCACTGGCTATCATACAAGCCTGTGATACTGCTGCTGGAACCATAAACATATTCTCATTAGTGGCCCATGGCAATTTATATCAGAGAATAGCTTGTGTCACACCATAGACTGAAGAGCTGCTGCTGTGCAGCCAAATGTTAGCTTTTTTAAACAGATCTGTAACAATCTGGCTACTTTGTCATAACAAAAAACCTTCTCTGTGTAGAGACTGATACACAGGTATCCATTTTTATCTACAGTTTACACAATCAAAGGGCCAAAGTCCCACCGATATCCTAAAGATCACTTGGAAAATTCCTAAATAATACTTTGGATGCCTCCTGCCCGAGTTATCTGAATTTTGCTATACCTATCGTTCCTGAAGTAGCATTTAATAGCAACAGCAAAAAAAAAAAGAAAAAACTCCACAAAATTGGAAGCCTGTATCTACTTCCCAAGTTGGAGATCAATGTGTGCAAAATATATTTCAAGCTGCTTTTCACAGTCTCCTTGAAGGAGGACAGAATTAGGTCTGCAATTCAACAATACCTTATTATTATGGAATAAACATTTAGGAGAAGCCCTGGCCCAGCTCTTACAGAATGTTTTGCTAAAGGAGGGGACTGTAGTGAAGGACAGGCAGCTCTTCCTTGTCAGAAGTGAGAAATTAGTTTAATATACTGCACAAAAGAAAGACAGAAGGGAAGGAGAGATCCCCTCATTAAATGCTCACCATTTGAGCCCTGCTTAATATGTTGACTGATAACTAGTGTACGCAGTTGCAACAAGCAGAGGCCATTCCAAACAATGATGCCCATCTGTTATGGTAGCACTTTAGTCTTAGAACTTCCAGCTGCCACTTCTGGTTAGATGTGCCACATTATGCATAGCCTCGCGTACCAAATGAGTACAGTCTGTACTCCCTGATCATGACTTTTGCAGCTTAAGTGTCACCCTGCATGTGCATTAACTGGCTGAAGTCCTCGCAACAGAGTGAGCAAGCATGTGTGTGCATCTGCACAGGAGAGAATAAAAAAGAAGAATAAACCTGCTTCCGAAAGGCTAATTTTGCTCTTTTATTTAGAGCAAGCATCTCAATGCACAAAGGCATCTTCCTTTCAATACTATATACCAACAAAGCATCCAATATAAATATCACTAGCATGTCAAGTTTGAAGAACGTAAGAACAGCACTAAAGTTTAGGGGATGCTACTGGAGTTCATTCTGACTTTGTAACTTGAATCATGCCAAGTGTCCTATTTGGAAACTGGCGCTGGTCGCTACTAACCCCGACAAGCAGCCTCATTTGTTCTTGGGCCTACAGCACAATTGGCTTTAAAAAAATCATCCCTTTAATCTGCAGAAGCATGAAGCCTACTTCACCACCACAGTAGTATCTAATAGTATAAACTTCAAGGTTCTGATCTGGAACTTCAAGCACTGCCTCCATCTAATAAAAACACTTGCCAGTGAGAAGAGCTAACCAAAAGGAACAAGCGATCCTTCCTCTCCCCCAGGTTATATGTAAGCATGGACAGGGTTACAAAGAGATCCATCTCAAAACTTGGTTCTGTTTGCATGCCAAAGGGCCACATGCTTTGGCCTGCCAGGATACAGCACGTAAGTGAACCACTGAACTCCTACAAGACTCCAGGTACGTCAGTGTGGAAAACTAAGTGTGTATGAAGGCTTTTGTAGGGCACAGCCTGGCAGTCCCAAGACATTCAGGTACACTGAAGCATTCATGTAATGGTTTAGACCAATGTAGGCTTCGTCTCTTGCAAAGGCTCCAAAGCAGGCTGTGCCACCGAGGTGGTTTGTGGTCTTCAACAGCCTAGGCTGATGGTTCCCTCAGCCACAGCCAAACAGCATGGGGTAGCTGCATATCTGTGGCATTGTGTTTGTAATACCAACGTCCTGCCCCAGTAGGCTATTAAGATGAAAGGAACGTGATCTAAGGCCACATTTGTTACCTGATTTTTGTATTGCTTTTTCCTACTCATTTCAATTTTGGCAATTTCTTCTTCGGGATCCTGTAGGAACTATAAAAAGAAACGCAGCGATTTAGGGGCAGGGGCCGTGGGTCAGGGCACCACTCACTCCCACGCTATGCCCGAGGCCTGCCGTTCCCCGCGCCGTGACAGCCCCCCGCCCGCGCCCCACGCCGCACATGGCCACCCGCCCCCCAACAAAAGGCCGCGGGAGCAGCGCCGGGCCCGCACCGCCCGCCAGGCCGTGCCGTGCCGCCTGCCGGGCCTGCACTCACCGTAGCCACATCGGCTTTCCTCTTGCGGGCCCGCACGGCCCCCTCGGCGCCCCCTTCCCCTTTGGCGGGAGCCTTCTCCTCCGCACAGTCGCTGCCAAAAAATGAGAAGCGTGAGGGCCGGCCCGCGGGGAGCGTCCCCCGGCCTCACTAACGGAGAGCCGGCCTACCCGCGCGGCCGGCCGGACTCACCTCTCCCGCCGCATGCTGCCCGCCGCCGGCCCGCGGGCACGAGCAGAGCGGAGGGCCGCAGCCCCCACAAAGAGCCGCGAGGCGCGGAAAGGCCCCGCCGCCCCCCGCCGCGCCCCGGGACCGCTCGCTCTCGGACCCCGGAGCTCCCCGGCCAGACCACGGGCGCGGCGCTCGATGCCCGCCCGACGGCGGCGGTGCGCGGGGACAGGGTAGGGCAGGGCGGGGCAGGAGCGCGGCGCGGGCTGCGCGGGGCACCTCCTGCCTCACGGCGCGGCCGCTCCCGTCCCTGCGCACAGCGCGGCCCGCGCCGAGCGGGACATT
>JACDJE010000015.1:5578980-5703728 GCA_016647715.1 Pavo muticus | reverse complement strand
CAGCGGGGCGGGGCCGGCGGCACCAGGCGGAAGCGGAGCGGCGCGGGAGGGCGGGAGTGGGGCGGGCGGCCCCGGGCGCGACCCCGCGGCGGAGGGGTGAAGCGAGGTGAGCGGCGCGCCGACGGGAGCGGGAAGGAGAGCGGGATGGCCCCAGCGCGTCCCTGTGGGAGGTCAGGGGGCGGTCCCGCCGTCACGGTCCGCCATGGCGCGGCCGCGGCTCTTCGGGCGGCTGCGGGCGGCGGTGCTCGGCGTGGTGCATGTGGGTGCGCTGCCAGGTGAGCGCGGGCCGGGCCGGGTCGGAGGAGATGCGGCGCCGCGGGACCCGCTTGTACAGTACGCAGCCCGGCGGGCAGCCCGGTTGCAGGAACGGAGGAAGTCCGGGCGCCGTGAAGGCCCCGCGCCTGTGGGGAAGCGCTTAGCGGGCTGAGGGCTGCCGAGTTAGGCCGGGCCGGGCTGGGCGGAGCTGCGCAGGCCATGGGACAGCGGGAGCTCCGACACGTGGCTCCCTGCGGCGCTGCGTCCTGCTGGCGCTCCGCTGAGCCGGGGCTGATTTCTCCCCATGGCTGTATGCCGGGCCGTAACAAGCTGAAAGCAGTCCCGGTGCAACATCGCGTAGATATCTCTCAAGTCTGCGAACGACTTCAGGAGTGAGCAGTTACGGCTGACCTGTAAAGTTCAGCAAAGGGAAGAGGTGCCGCTGGAGCACATCTCAAGGAGATGCAGCAGCCTTTTAGCTATTTTGCCCCATTTCTCCCTATTTTATTATGCCAATGCCTATAGCTGTCTTACCAGAAAACCGTTACCATCTATATGGTTTCCCTTTGCACTGGGTTAAATGGCACTGTTGTTGCAGGGACACCGAGAAGTTCTCTTCCATTGGCACAAATCATCGATCAAGCTTGCCAAGAAGCAGAAGCATACAAGGACGCTGGAGTTGTAAGTCCTGGTTTCCTTCTTCCTGTGGCAGTATTTACACAATGCTGCTTCTGCATACCCAGTGGTTTGAATTGAGTCTGAGTGACCTAGAATTCACGAAAAGCACCTGAAACCACTGAGTTCAGGAAGACATTTAAACCTGCGTTTTTTATTTCAACACAAGTAGGCCCTCAAAGTTTCAAACCCTGAACTACACATCACACACACTCTGCAGAACTGGAAAAGCTTAGATTCAAACTGTGCAATTTGATTTGCTTAAGTAGAATTGCTACCAATTTCCAAGAATCAAGTCAGTAAAAGAAAAAAAAAAACAGATGGAAAGCTGACAGCAATATGAACTCTTGCTGGCATTCTAGGTATCTGAATGTAGGATGCTTCATCATCCAGTCTGACAAGCTGCTTTACTTAGCTCTGCTTGGCACACTGCTTTTGTGAAGTCATGGCACAGGCATAGGCACTGAATGTCTTGCTCACAGGCTGCAGGATTCCCCCATAGTCTGTGTTTGTACTACAGTAGCATTATTCCAGGACCAAAAGATTATCTTAGGTCCTTTTCTGCCCAGTGTAAGCCTTGGATCCTAGCCCGTGGGAGCAGCCATGCCTGCTTTGACTGTTCTCAGCCAGAGGCAAGAGAAGACTACTGCTGAACTGCCACTGCAGCTCTGAGCTGCTGTTTTCTGCTAAACTTTGAGTAGGTTTCTACTGGATTATACTTCAGCAGCATAAATTACAATGATACTTTACAGACAGAATGAAATGGAACCTAAGAGCTTAGTCCAAATTGTAGAAGACCGAGTTCAAAATGCAAAACAAGTCACATGATGGAGGCTGTGGACAGAGCAGTGGTTAGGAAAACCACTAAGTTGGGAAAGCCCTGGGAACAAAGTTGTTGAGAGGGTAAACAACAGCATAGAAGAACAGATCTTGTCGATGGGCTTCAGTGCCGCTGAGCAAGCTGAGCATGTGCAAGACATCTACCTGTTAGAATGGTCAAAATGCAAGCTGTACAAAAGCTCCCTTTTCATACCTGTTGAACGGAAGAGTGCAATTGCTCTATGTTCTGTACTGGTACATTCTGTCTTGCCTTTATAGTATCAACATGAGGTTGAATGTGATTTGGTCTACATCAGAAGAACAGCAAGTACTAGTCTTCCTGTGTGGAAGTGGTTATACAGGTGATGTGTAGCCCTAGAGCCATTGCCCATATCCCAGTACTTGTTTAATAGTTTCCCTTATAGACTAACCATACACTGACACTTTAGCAGCAGAGAAGAAACACTAAGTATACCTAAAGGTGAGGGAGAGAAGTGATTACTTTTACTGCTAACATGGACAAGGTTGGATTAGTCTCAAGACAAACTAAAATCGATGCTACCGCAAAATTCTAATTTGGATTTTATATCTTACTGTCTTCTCAACAGTTGTATAAATTCACTCTTCCAGGTTTACCTCTTCTCTTACTGTATTGCAGTTACTCAGCTCATATTTTTAAAGCCACCTCTCAGGTAGGCAGATGAGGTGAATGCAGTCATTTCTCTACTTATTTGAACAAATTCAGGATATAACTGCATTCCCTGTCTAAACTGTAATGACATCATTATACAGGCGAAACCAGTCTTCATTCTAAAGGTCCATACACGATAGTGTTACAACAATATGAAAAACGAATCCTTTGTTAACACCATAAAGGTCAAAGATAAACAGGAGAACTTCCACAAATATCACCGTGGTTGCCAAACACTTTCTGTAATTCATTTGTCTAGTTTTTCCCAGCACTTTAAGAGAAGCATGTATTTTCACAGTAGATACTGAAGAGCTTTGTGGTTTCTACACAGAGATCACCTCACTTCTGGACTAGCTCTCCTGATCCTGCAATGGGAGTGTCTGATTTCCCTCCTAGTACTCAGGCTGAACTGTTAAACTGTCCATTTTTTCCCACAGAAATAGAAATTTAAAGAGTTTTTTTTTCTGTGGATGTTTCTACTGGCATTATTTCTAAAGTGCCTATGGTAGCCTCTGGAAGATTCATAACTGTGTTGCTGCTGCTAGATGTTCACATGTTGCCTCAAGTTGCTTGAGCTGGCATTAACATTTGGAAATATACTGTATAGGCTTGCTCACTCAGTATGCATTGCACTTGGAAGTAAATCCTAGTTTGTTCAGGAAAAAAGTGACTTGGCTGGCATATTAGCAGCTGAACATAATAAACGTGAAAGATTTGTGGTATTAGAGCCCAGTAATGAAAACAAGCGAGAGCTCAGCTAGGAAGCCATCTGTGCTAAAAATGTATATACTTTGTACTTCTGTTGCTAAACAATGACATCCCCTAGACAAGATTTTTGTAAGCAGCAATCTATGAGGCATCATGGCCCTTCCAATTTTTATCTGCTTTTGTTTAAGCAAGAAGCACTTGTAAAATACACAGCAAAGTTAACTTTCATGCCTGCAGGTGAACCTGAGTAAAGCTTAATTTGTAGCCAGAAAACATAGCACAAGTTGCTCCCAGTTTCACTGATGTAACTCATCTTACTAGGTGCTATTTAATTGTAACTACATGAGTAGATGACAATGAAGTTGATACATGTTTTTTCTTTAACAAATACATTTATTTACATAATGTTGCTCTGTATTTCAAGTATTATAGTGCTTTTTAGTAGGCAAACTTTCAGGCTTGCTTCTTTTTCCTCCAGTATCATTTCTGGAGATGCTTTCATTCTGATCCTCCTGATTCTTGTCTGTGTACCTGCAAATGTGATGCTCTGTACCTGCTCTGTAGTAAGCTTTTCAAAAGCGAGCAGTTCCAAGCCAAACTACCACTGTAGTTGTAAGAGTAATCAAGTTAAAACTATTTGGTGTTTGATAGCAGTTGAGATGAGCTATTATTTCTGCTATAGAGACATACTACCATTTGGATTACAGAGGTTCAAATCTTAGCTCTATTACAGTAGAGTAAAATAGCAGCCTCACCACAAACATCTCTTGCTATTTACACAGATGCCTACTTACCTAAGCTGAAGTAGCAATCTCTTGTTCTAGAAGTAGAGTTTTTGAAGTGTTTGTCTAGGTACAGCAAATAAATGCTTTACAAAACTGATTTTCTTCATATAGAGAGGTCTGTGACTCCAGTGGTGGGAGAAACTGTAGTTCTCAGCACACACCAAGTCTATCTAGCAGTGAGCGTGATGCAAAAAACCTCTCCTTCTGTAGGAAGGAGCAGTTGTTTTGCACTTGCAAAAATTTTAGTAACACATAAGCAGCTGTGGGTAAAAAGCCTCTCTGTTATGCAGAGAATCAGGGTTAAAGTTACCTCAGCAAGGAGTTATATCAGATAGGAGGTCAAGGTGTTGGGGTTGGACTTGATGATCTCTGGAGGTTCCTTCCAACACCTACGATTCTGTGATTCTATGATTGTTTTGTAAGTGATCACTTCTGTAGATAGAATAAAGAAAATAGCTTTTCTATTTTATATATTATTTATTGTAACAGCAGAGAGATTAACACAAAGGGAAGATGTTACAAAAGAAAGAGAAGTTCTCACCCGTTTCCTAGGATCTAGGTTCACCATAGGAGCTCCACAGAGGAGGATTCCCCAGCCAGAGATCCTTCCACAGTAGCAGGCAGCCCTTAAATGAGGTCTAAGAGAGGTGCAGCCAGGCTCCATCCCTTCCTCACACAGCTGAATTGCCTCCACCTGTGCTCCAAGGGCTGACCAGGTCTTGTCTCCAGGTGCTCAATCAGTGGTTCAGACCATTATACAACAGTTCCCATACACACCACCCCTTCATGGCATGAACCAATGATTGGGCCAGCTGGAAGGCGAGCCTTCCCTAATACAAGGAAGGAACACACGACAACACTCATACAATTGCCTATCATGATGCAGGCTGACACAATGTAAGATGACTGATGATTGGTTTGTGGTTGAAGTTTGTGTTCTTTCATGGGCCAGTGCTCAATGGCTTCAGTGGAGTAGCTTGGACCAGGAAAGGTTCAGCTCGCATTCCATCAGCCCCATGTAGTCCACCACCAGGTGTCATGCTGATCTTATAGTGACACAAGAGCATCTTGATGTCTCTTTGCTCTTCCGGTGATCCTGTGGACTCAAAGAGACTCATGGGAAGTAGTATAGATGTTTTGGAGGTACCAGAAGGGGAAGATCCACCTTCCATGAGAAGATACAGGCCACGTTCCTGTCCTGGGTCAACACTTCAGCTTGCACCAGGTCATGTCCCAGCAGTCTGTACCACACCCTTTAGCCCAATATCTGAGGCTGCGTACCTATATCAGGTACCAAAGGGGGAGTTCAGATTTGCCCAGGGGACATAATTAAGGTCCCCTTAGCAATGAAGACCAGAGTGTTGACTACAATGCCTGCAGGCCACGTACCTATTACCAGGCGGACTACTGATCCCCCAACATCCAGTAATCTCCCCCAGAGTGCAAGTAGGCCACAGCATTTTGGTCTGACCTCCACCTTCCAAAGTCTTTCTATTTTATGGGTACCAGGTTCTAGGTTCTCAGGAGCAGGGAGCAGAAGATTATTTTCACTGCCAATCTGGGGTCTTACCCAACTATCAGTGCCTGTACTTTGGATCCTAAGCAGAGAAGCCCATGTTGTCTGTAGCATCTTTAGGGCACCGGGTCTACCATCACTAAGCCTTTCATTCAGGTCCCACAGGCTTTCATAGAATCTCTTCAGCCACCCCTGCAAGGGCTGAGAGTCTGTCTTTAGGGTGGCCTTAGGAATACCATTATGGTGTTCAATAAGGCCTGCCCCCATCAGATTATATGGCAGATGGAATTGCCACTTAATATTTTCTTCTGCCCAGCATTGTACCTTTGTACCAGGAAAAATGAGTTCCTTGGTCAGTCTTGATGACTTGAGATGTCCTGTAGGCAGCCATCAACTTGGTGAGTGCCTTGACAGCATTTGCTTAGTTCTCTCTTTTGTGACTAGGATGTCTTTATCTAAACCATAGAAATATTCTGTCATGTGGGATGGGGTTTGAAAGATACTCCCACTATCCCACAAGGGACCCCATTTTTCAATGGAAGTTGTAAGTCCATAGCATGGAGATCCCAAAAATCCTGAGATATGCCCTGGCAGAGTTTTATCTAAAGGAGCAGTATTCTCCCCCTTAACCCACTTAAAGATATTCAGCAGAAAAGCTGTTTAAATATTTTAATCTGCTTGGCTTACCAAAGGTAACAGCAGAGGGACCAGCATGATGGGAAAATGTTATAAAGATGTAGCAGCAAAGGACCAGTGCAATGTTACAAAAGAAAGAAGCACTTACCTGCCTTTAAGGATCCAGGCTTGCAATAGAAACTCTACAGAGGAGGAATCTCCAACAAGAAATCTTTCCCCAGTCGCAGTCAGCCCTTAAATGAGGTCTAAGAGAGGCGCAGCCATGCTCCACCCATTCTGCTCACGCAGCTGAACTGCCTTCACCTGTGCTCCTAGGGCTGACCGGGTCCTTTCCCCAGGTGCTCAATCAGTGGTTCAAGCTGTGACTCAACTGTTCCCATATGTGTATACATAAATAGTTTTTCTATATGGACAGGGAGCTATTTAAATGACTTATTTTCCAGTAGCTAGCTGTGTTACAAGGGGCGCTTTACAGATAGATAGCAGTCTATTACCTTTTCACTTCTGTAGTGTTTGAGGACTGTTAAAAGTAAGGCTACTTTATATAAAAGTAACACTTCCGTTGTCCTGATAATCAATGGAAAAAAACCCCAGAAGGTTTTGCTGGTGCCTTATCTCATACTATCCAAGGAGATTCCACTTTGGAGCATGTAGTTCGGTTGCTGTTCTCCTAGATTTAGACACTATAAGCTTAAGTGCCAAGATCTTGAATCCAGCATCACTGTTTTCTTTCTGCTATTTTAATTAGCTGTCTGATAGTACTGAAGTTACTGAAGTCTGTTTTATATACATATAAATTCAGTAAACACCGAAATCTGTGGTGTTACGTTCTTATACAAAAATAAGAAAGAAAGCTTTGAATGAATGCATCTGTATTTCAGCTCTCTGTGTTACAGAACATATGTTGTTCTTTTTTTTTTTTTTAATTAAACAAGACATAATGTGCAAAGGAGCAGGGTCTATTAGATGGTACGTTATTAAAGTAATACCAAAAATAGTCACAGGATCTGTGGACCTTGGGGCTATGAAAAAAGAGCTACTGAAAAGTGAATAAATATAAGGTTGAAGAGAAAAATGCTGGAAACCTCCTGCACGTTGAACAGGAATTCAATCAGATGCTTGTCTTATGTACAGTAATATGGCTAGAGTCCCTAATTACTTTTTAAATAATTATATTTTTTAATATAATGGAACATTTTGCTTTATGCAAATACTGAGCTGTTGAATCAGCAGCAATTCATGGAAAGCTCAGTGTCGCTGTGATGCTGCCATGGGATTCTGCCACTGTGTTCCCTGCTTGGTCAGGAGCACCCCATGGCCTTTCCCAGGAGCCATGTTCCTGCCAGGACTGGTTCTGCCCTGCCTGGAGGCCTGAGGCTCTCCTGGCTGCTCCTCTATCTGATATCCTCTGCCCCATTGAGGTTTCTTGGACTAGAATTCTATATTAAGATACGCTGATGAGTGGCACGAAATAGTATATAGTTCTCATGTTAGGTGCTCATAATGTTAGATCACATTTCTCTTTAATAAATTGTGTCCATTTGTTTTTAGGATAGCACATGTTTTGTGTATCTAAATGCTTATCTGCTGGCTATTTGGTGAAGGCAGTTGTACCCAGGTACACCAAATGTGCGTTCCTCATGTACCTGGATTGACCATACTCTTCTAACAGATTATCTACAGTCTGTTTCCTCTTCCCCATCTTCCATGTTAGGAGTTCACTTATGATGCCTGTGGCTTAGCATGTAATTCAGCCATTAAATGCTGACTGCTTTTTGCATACTTTCAAAAGGAAAGATGCCCAAAAGGGCATCTGTACTACAACAAAGATCAAAGGAGCATTACATCTATGATTTTTTTAAAGAAAACTTTTTTCTCCCCGTCTTCCTGATTCTGTTATTGATAACCTACTTAAAAAAAAATCATCTCCTTGTATTTAATTTCTTTTAATTTCTTTTAAAATGTTCTTTCTATTCTGAATGTTAGAATGCCTTTGAAATGCACAGCTCTCATTTTAAGGATTTTGATGTGTGGTTGAAGTCCAGAGAGAATAGAATTTGTTTTCTTTTTGTACAATTAATTTGTCTTATAACCTTTTTGTATTTTTCAATTGAAGCAGGTGAGAAACGTCTAGCCTCATAGAAAGTTCTCACTGCAAATGCAAAATGTCTGGCTTGAAATATGTTTCGGGGTTGTACTTTTACTTTTGTTATTAGTCCTCAACGCAATTATACGATTTACAATTGTTGAAAAGTTCTAGTATATACCGTATCACCGTTGAAAATGTCCAAGGCACCAGATGATGTACAAAGATTTTCAATAAACTGCATCAGCTCTATCAGTAGAGTATTTCATTGTCACTCCATTGTTTGCTAAATGTATGTTCTTGTGGAGGGAGAGGTACAGTTGATAGTAAATAGCAATAGCTTTCTTCAAAGCAGTCTGAATCTGGAATGAGGAGAAATATGTCACCCTGGGAACAGGCATGTTAATAGGCAAACAAACAAAACTCCTTTATTTTTCTAAAATAATACTTATTTTCTGACATTAATTCAAATTGAAAATTGCCTTGATTATCTCTAAATCATCAGTTTTCCAAACGTACTCAATATCCCATATTCCATTTGGGTAATTGAAGTTTGACTCTACAGTACTTTTAATGAGGTGTAAGATTTAACTCATTCGCCTATAGTTCACGTCCTAGGATGGATCAAAGGAAAACTAATTGATGAATGTATAATTAAAATCACATTTATTTCTCTTCCTGATTTCTCTGCAAATGCCGTGCTGTTGATGAAAGCGCTTTTATAAGTGGTTATATGCATCGACACAATTTACTGGAGATAATCCACCCTTTGAAGGAAAACCTTTAAACTTCTGTGTCTTTCAATACAAAACTTAGCACAATAGTAAACTTCCATATTCTGATCTCTTCAGGATGGCTTGATAGTGGAGAACATGCACGACCGGCCCTACACGCTGTGCCCCGGGCCCGAGGTGACGGCCGCCATGACGGCGGTGGGCACAGCGGTGCGGCGGCTCTGCCCACACCTCGCCTTGGGCGTCCAGGTGCTGTGTGCCGCCAACCAACAGGCCACGGCAGTGGCTCTTGCGGCAGGTAATAGAAATGACTCCTCCGTTATTACTGTTGTTTGCTATGGCATTTACTCTCTGCAAATTGGGCATTGTACTAACATAGATACCATGAAAAATGAGACATGAAAAGCTCACTGTACCCTGAAAAAGCAGAAATTAGATTTTGAGAAAGATGCCTGCTTGATTATAATAGATGATACTCGCACAGTGCTTCAGTAGGAGGCAGCTTAAAAATCCCAAGGCCGCTGCCGTGGCTTTCTAGGTGAAACCTGTCTAACTGTAATGATCAGTTTAAACCTACTCATGTCTAAAAGCCACCTTTGGTGTAACTCTATTTACTTCGGTTAAATGATATTTGAAGATTAATTTAACCCGCTGTGGTTAAGCGTCCTGTTTCAGCATCTAATTATATGTTGTTGCTACTACTGGTTTCTATTAAAACTAAGTTTTCATTGCCATTTTTTTAATGAATGAATGGAATGAAACTTTCTCTTAATTTTTTTAAGTGTATAGCTACCCAAACTACTTAACATTAAATTGCATTCAGGGAAATTAAGTACAAATTAATTTATCGTTACTGCAAGAATCCTAGATTTGCTAACCCTTCAGTTCCTATGCTTTGCTGGAGCAATTTTAGTTTTTCATATATGACATTCCCTGATCAAAACATGGAGGCTGGTTTAATAGGGAATGCTCGTACTTCCCAAATCCTTCAGAAATTGAGAGTTAATGTCTATGTTTACCCAGATTGCATATACTACTATAGTAAGGTTGCACACTTTGTAAATTTTACAGGTTTTCTAAATAGGCAAAGTTCTGTAAGAATGAAAAATCAGAAGATGCTTGTGCTATATGAAACCAATTCAGTTAAAATAACGTTGAGTAACATTTCATTTTTCTTGGGGGAATTTTTGTTTGTTGATATGTTTTACACATGGATTTGGTTTGAGTGCCTTAGAATCAGAAGCTGATGCTTTCAAGGTATACTTGAAGGCTACTTGACAAACTGGCACAGCATGCTACTTCTGCTGTGGAGCCTATGCGAAAAACTAAGCCAAAAAAGATAACAGAACCCATTTTTGCTTTAGTTTTCAGGGACTGTATGCATGCAAGATACTTGAGATGCATTGTATTTACACATCTTACTTTTAAAAGTAATAGCTATGCTTCCTTTTAGAAGTGAAATTGATCACTGTATAGGGGATGTAATGCAAGAGCAACGAATTTCTCTTACTCCTCAGCAATTATTAATGAGGGAGAGAATTCCTGAAGGGCTTGGGTTTTGCTCAGCTCTACTACTGTTCTGCACTATTTGCTCTGTAACTGGAGGACAGCAGCTAGGAAGGGCCTGTGTTTAATGCATTTCATCGCGCTTCTCTAAAAATGATTCTCAGGCTCACTGAGCAGGAAAGCAAAAAGAAAAGAAAATCACTTTAGGCAAAGCCTTAGTAAAGGGTCTGGCTTTGTAGGTAGCAAATCTTTGAGTAGTTTTTCTGTAGCAACCTAGTAACCTAGTAGTGACTTTAATATCAATACCACTTTAATAGTCACTAAAGATAGCTATTACTTAAAGAATCCTCATATGCTTCAACTATAAAATATTTGCTGAACGTGTTATACTTAAAAAACATATGCAGTATCTTCTGTTACTACGCAGTCATTCGATTTTCCCAATTGAAACTCTGTCTCTGGTAGAAATAACTTCAGAATAGAACTGCACAGGGAAACCATAAGTGGTCTTCAAGTGTAGGTAATGATTTTATATTGTAAAGGGAGGGGGAAGAAATCAGCAAGTTTATGGTGTGACTGAAAGGAACTCATCAGCAATGTGTTTTTGTGCTGATAAGTGTGTTTTAGGTAGCTAAATTGTAACAGATTAAATTACTAAATTTTCCTAATGTATTGATAAGTTACTGTTATCAGACTTATCCAATAATAAAATCAGGAGATGAACAATATGAGGAGGCTTAGTTTTTTTTTGTATTTGTTTTAAATCTCAATCTCAAATACTTATTTTTGGGAAAGCGCACCACCTTAATAGTTGCTTCTAGTGGCATCCTCCCAAGACTGTATTATCTTCTTTCTTTCCTGTTCCGTGAAACTGAACTGCAAGGCAGAACTTGTGTGGTAGGGTTACTTCTCTCAATTGGTTCATTATTTAGAGCTGTACTGTGTGGTTTATAGAGGTGCATTGTTTCCTGTTGGTAGTTTCTTATTTGATTAACTACATCTGGTTAAGGTTGAAACAGAACAGTGTATCCAGGCAGGTCCTGTGAGCGCTTGTAGAAGAGATCCCTTACTTGTTTTTGTTTAGCAAATATTACTGGTTATCACTGTTCAGTGCTCAGGAATGTTCACTAAGCCCGGGTCATCTTATTAGGTCTCCCTTACTTATTTATCAGTGTGTCTTGTTTTCTGAAGTAAACCTCCGTTTATGCTTGGACTATCTACTGAATTTCATGTACTCATGCTCTGTTGTTGACCTACTTCCACACTACATGGCTTTTCTTTTATTGAAAGTTTGTTAATTATGAAGCAGTAGTCATCTTAGAGAGGACTGTTCTGTCTAAAGGAATCATCCAGAGGCCCTCAGCTGCTGTCTGCCCTTTTCCTTGCATTAGTGAGACATCATGCATGGCTCCAATCCATCAGTGTATGTCTTTGCAGAGGAGCTACAGAGCCTTTACAAAACTGGGGGTATATACCAATAACGGTCTCTTTATTCTTTTGCAATTCTGTGTGCTTCCATTGCAAACATGTAGTAGTAGTGATTGAAAGAAAGAACTGGCCCATCGTTAAGCTAATGGAGACAGACACGGCCTGCAGGGCCTACTGTACAGTGCAGCGTCCATGTACCTGCATCAGCCCGTATTACACTTCATGAATCAGAACTCAGTTTCTAAAAGTTGATCTTCTACCACCTCCAGCTGACTGTGAAAATGCCCTTTTTCTTTAAGGAACATTTTACTGAAATCCCACGCGGTCACTGTTTCTTAATTAGTCTTCAGTAATGATAATGACTCAGTTGGTAGCTGATTAAACGAGGCTTCATATCAGAAGATATCCCAGGTACCCAGATATCTCCAGGTCTTTTATAAATACAGCCTTGCTGTCTGAGACTGCTCTTCTCCCGCAGCCACCTACCAGCAGTAATGCTCCACAGGAAGGTGCAGCTGGTGATACTGTTTAAGATAGGATAGAATTGGCTGGAAAAGTATGCTGATTTTTAGTTATATATATTTTTTCAACTAATGCCATTCTAATACAGCTAAACTGAAGTTCAGCAGGTGGGTGCGTATTTGGGGGGCACAAACCAAATATTGATAAACATGCGAGTGGTGAGCTTCAGTAAGTGAATAGCCCTTGTCCTGAGGTAACCATTATGATTGCTGTGAACATTTATTGGATTTCTAGGCTCATTGATAGTCTTGTGATTAGAGGAGAATTATTTTTTTCTTATTTAAGTCTGATTTATACTACAAACTTAGGTGATTTAGATAAAGCCTACGGCTAATATTCCTAGATGCAGAAGTCTCAGTCTTACCTACTGGCACCTTTAATTATACTTGTGACATATTTGTGTTTTTGAATCTTGAGAATACTCCATGCTTTCTCACCTGCTAATCTCAAGGCATAGGACAGCTTATATTTGAGTTGGCACCATCTGTGATGTTTCATGTTAGCTGCAGTCTGTGTTGCTAAGCGATACAGGCTCTTTTCCATCAAGCATAAGCTTCTGTTTCTGCAACTTCAGGGCTTTTGGAATGAAGCTGAAATCTAGTTTTAAAATAAGCAGGCACCTTGTCATTTGGTAAATACATTTTTAAAGACCCTTTCTGTTTACATCTGAAATGTGTTAAGGTGAGGCCTTCATTGCCTAAACAGTTCTCTGTTAGATGGAATTGCATCCCTGAAGGCTGCTCTCACATGCATTTAGTTCCTCGATGTGTCAGCTCTGCTTAAATTTGCAGCTGACTCAAAGCTGGAGAAGCATTAGAACTTCAGAGGGCCTGGAAGGGAGCTCTAAAGCAAACTGGAAGAACAACAAAAGCTGCACAAGATATTGCAGAGCTTTTACACATCCTAAAGGGTGTGTGAAGTAAGCTTCAAGGCTGTGGAAGACTGGAGAGGAAAGGAATACAATAAAGGAGTCAGAATTGTCATCTTTTGCAAAACAGTTGTGGATTCATTATGCTGTGGCTGAAGACATCAGTATGTCAACATAAAGATATTTCAAGGTTGTTTAGGGGTATCTTGTAGTAGATAAATGGTCTATCAAAATTGTTTCTGTTCTTAGTTTTCCTCTGAAGTACCCATTGCCCAAAAGCTTCCTGGTACAAAGGATGAATGACTGTGCTGGACACTGAGTTGCTAAGACAAGGTAGAGTTGATGCTTACCGTAAATTTGGAGTGGAAACTTAATTTTTCTGTACCTTTGGCCCAGCTCCAGAAGTCAGTTGTTGATGTGGTACTGTGCAGAAAATGTAAGTTGCATTCAGGTGGAGAGTCAAGGTATATAATGTGTCAGAGGCTGTGTTTCCCTGCCTAATTTCCAGAAGAAAGAAGACATAGTCTATTCTCCTCTCTTTGTCCATGTCCTTGTTGCTTTTCGACCTGTTGTCCAATTTCAGGCATATTTAATAGGGGAATAGATGTTGGGAAGGCAGTAATACAGTGATGGGGCATCTAGACAGAGGGGCGAGACCCAAGTTAACGCCCTTTTTGGAGAGAAGCTGCATCATTACGACATAGGAGCTACATTTTGGCCTACATATCCTTCATTCACACTTGCCTGCTGGCACATCACCACAAGCAGCAGGGCAGGGTGTGCTGTTGCTGAGTCTGTGCCATGGGTGCAAAAATTTAAAAATGTGGGAAATCAAGGTTGATTAGCCTTAGAGCACGTGGAACACCTTGTGTGGAGGTCAAATGAGGGACGGATATTTTAGTATTAGCTCTTCAGTCTTCAGGTCTAGTTAAGAGAATCCTAATTTTTTCTTTTCTTTTTTCAGGTCTTGATTTTATCCGAGTTGAAGGTTTTGTGTTTTCTCATGTTGCTGATGAAGGGATCATAAATGCCTGTGCAGGTAACCTGCTACGATACAGAAAACTAATTGGAGCAGAGAATATTCAGATTTTTGCTGACATTAAAAAAAAACACAGGTAAACACAAGCAATATTTATGTAAATATTAAGGTAATAACGATCTTATGTTTTTCCCCATTTTCTGATTATTTTGTATCTGCTCGATGCCAGCAAAGTTAATGATAAAGGGAGAACTTTATTGTTTGAGCAAGGTCTTGCAGTGCTATTAGGGGATATGTTTAAAAATAAATTTGCACCTGTAAGCTGCAGGTTGCCACATCTGTGAAGTTTGTAGTTTAACCTTCAGGATTTATAAATGCAGACTGTAAATGTCTCGCATCTGGTGTCAGGTGAGATTTTACCTCCTTATATGCCTATTACGCTTAAAGAAATTATGTTTCGGGAGGCTAAGCATCCAAGGTTATTTTTAGTAATGCAGCAGTTTCCACATACAAAGGATCCAAATCATAATATTCTGGCACTTTAGAAAGCTATTCTCTTTTTTCTCCTGGCTGCCAATAGTACCGGTTTCTTCTACTTAAATCAGTGCTGTCTATGTACGGATTATGTTCTATGATTATCAAACAGAAGGAACTTTTGACAGATGAACCCAGTTTCTTTTTTGCTGATATCTTAACTGTCACACAGTACTTTTAGCTATTTATATGTCACTTTTTTTTTTTTCCTGAAGAACTCAAATGTTATGTATTATACATGCTAAATAACCTAATTAAAATGTTTGTGTGTAGTATGTGGGTAATCATGAAAACAACCGTGTTTGGAAGATCGTAAATATCTGTTTTTGTGGTTTTTTTTTTTAATATCTTTCAAGATAGGAAAGGAAACAGTGCATTATGATAACATTAAACTTTTAAGGTCCTTTCAAATTGTTTTATTTCTAATGACTTAAGTTTTTTTATATATATGTGTTTATATATATATAAAAGACACTGCATTAGACTTCTTCATAAAAATTGATGATTGTATCATGTGGTCTTTCCTTTGTCTTGTCAATTGATAGACTGATATTTCAACTATACCTTGTAGGTGAAAGGATTTGCTTTTTGAAGTGGAAGATTTTTGCTTCAGGGAGATTCCAAAGCTGAGACGATGTTAAGAGCCTCGTTTCCTACTCATTTTATGTATTAGGGACTTAGGCCTGCCTTCCTCCAGCTACGTAAAGGGAGTGCTTTCTCTTGCACCATCACCACTAGTGAAAAGCACTGCATTCAGTGCATTCTGCCTCTTACAGTAGGATAAAAAAGGGATCCAAGTCTGTTGTCCATCCACACTGACCCAGGAAAGAGGCAGACTGTCACACCTCATCAATGCAATGGGTTGACCATAGCTGTTGTTGCTTCTGTATTTTCAGTTAAGCAGAAAGCAAAGTCAGATGTTGAACTAGCGAAGACTGGAGTCTTTCGAAGTTTAGAATTGTTTAAATTAAATTACTATTGCTATAGGTTTCAAAGCGTATCACCCATATATCAAAAGCTGATGCTGAAAAGCTAGGCTGCAGGTAGTTGATGTTTGTAATTGCTATGTAAGGTGATTCCTGTGATTATGTTATAGGTAATAACTATACTTTCTGTTAGTTGGACTTTGTGAAATGAAGTGAAGGGTGTTAATTCCATCTAGGTAACAGAATGTGATTTATGAATGACTGAATCATCCACTTCTCCCACCTGAAGTCAGAGCTGTGTGAGAGATACAGGTGCTTGACATGCATACAGCTGTCTGAACTGACACTTGGTAGTTCACCTTAGCAATTGCTCTTTAGAGACAGAAGACCCAGAGAAATGGAGTGATCAGTTATGGCTCTGTGATGGATAAGGTTGGGTCTCTTTCGCCTTGTTGATATTGTAATGTTACTTCCCATTTTAAAACAGGACCCTTACCCTCTCTCTCATAAAGCCTGAGTTTTGGTATTCCGACAGTGGGGAAGATGAAGAAATGCAGCCTAAATAAACACTGAGCAAGATGGATAACTTATGTGTATGCTGAAAGTAACCATGGGGTACGTTCCTGCTGTTGACAGTGCTCATGCTCTGACGGCAGATATCAGCGTGGCTGAGACCGCCTCTGCTGCTGAGCTCTTCCTGGCTGATGGGTTGGTACTGACTGGTACAGCGACCGGGCTGCCCGCAGACCCTGGGGAGCTGAGAGGTGAGCGGACACAACACGGGCACGCAGCAGGCCCTGAGTCAGTTTCTGGCTGTACAGCTCTGTATCTGCTGTTCCTTGAGGAGAAAAAAAGGGAAGAAAAATGTTCTTTCATTGCAGAGTTTGATTTGATAAAGCAAAGCTGATGTGACTGAGGTTCTGTGTGGATTGTCTGTTGCATGTTTCTAACCGACTGTTTGATGGGACAAAAATTATTTCAAGCCTTTATAATACTGAATGATACTTAGTATTGCTTTAAAATAAACAAAGCAAATGTAAGTGAAGACTTTGTTTTAGAAATTGATACTTTTAAATATCTTAGTATAAGAAAAAGCAATTTCATAGACCTAATAAAAATAGCTAACTGAAAGTGCTAAACTCTAAAGTGGAAAGATTTATATCTTTCGGAAAGAAAATGGAAGTCCTGCAAGATAAGGGTTATTATGATATGGCACCATTCCAAACAGTGATAGCAGGGAAAACACTACTTAGAACATTCTGCCTCTTAAAGGCACTACTTTTTCAGAAAAAAATTGTAAGTTTGTTGGTACAAAGAAAGATATGACATCAAAGTCATCAAACTTGATTGTTCACATGCTATCATGAAAATTCAAATTTTCATCACTAAATTTCAATTTAGTTTCATGGCTTGAATGTCAGGGCCTGTCTACATAAAATAGAATGTGTAGTTTTTAGGTTTTACTTCTGCTGGCACAAAACAGATGTAGCGTGTTTTGAAGTGCCAGTGCACTCAGCTCAGTCTATCAAGGTGAACTCTAAGCTCAGTGAGTGTGCATCAAAGTGTGTCTATTTGTCTAACCTGGAATTCTTAAAACACGCTTGCTGAAATGAAGCCAAAGGCAGTATCACTTCTTGTTTAGACAAATCACAAGCTCTATTGGACTTCTATTGAACAATTTTTGTTTCAAGTTGCAGTCTTACTTGTAGGCATCAATATGCAGAAATAATTACCGCATGTTTGGTCGAAGTTAAATGATAGTATCTTTTGGCAAAATATTTTTTGAATGAAGAAGGATAGTAGTATGATCTCTACTTTTTAAAGTATGTTCTTGTCTAAACCATTCAATCTCAATTCCTTCTTTACTGTACAAAAGAAGGAGGTGAATAACATACTCTACTTGGTATAGAGACCAGCACCCCAAACATCCTTTGGAATAATTTAAAATCGTTCCATGTTTTCAGAGCTTTATCCATATTGTACATGCTTATCAGCATTCAGAATGAATGTTGAACTTGTCAAAATGTTTTCCTTATTTCACATATGTTTAAAACACAACTTTTTTGCCAAAGAACAGATGATAGATGACTATACTTCAATCACCAATGTTAAAATGAAAGTGATGGTTTGTAGTGAATACTGAGCTCTTGAATTTGTTTGAGTGTTTGGTATCGTGAACTGGAAGTGATTCATGGAACAAAGCACCCTGAAAGCTAGGCTGCAAGAGACTGCAAAATATTGTTAATCTAAAGATCCATCTCTGCCTTCAATGCATATCACTGTATATCCCTATCTCTCAGTGCAGATTACATTAAAATAAGTAAATAAAACCTGACAAGTCTCAGGGCAGAATCATAGCTTAAGTTCTGCTTTCCAGCATGCATGTGCAACCTCCTTTGATTTCCTGCATTGGAGAGCACCAGGTGACCTGCAGGCCCGCAGGCTGCTCTCAGGCAGGACTCCAAGCAGGCCTGACCACTGCTTTTCTTTCATGTGAGCCAGCATGCCAGTCACAGTCTTGTTCCCTTTCTGAGCCCAAAGAACAAAAAGAATCAGAGTTGTCAGCAGTAGTGATGTGCACACATTGATTTTGTGTGTGTGTAGTGAAAGCAAGAACCTGGATCCTGGGTTTGGTTTGCTTAGGCCACGGAATTCGGGCATTAGCAGCGCCACTCAGGAGAACAGTGGCTTATAACAGTTAAGAGAAGAGCTTAAAAATCAACACTCAGGAGTGTGAGGAAATGACAAATTAGGCATATCTATGTCAGTATATTCTTAAAAGGAATTACTTGTACGTTATACAAAGTTGGTGTGATGTGAGTGAAATTCGGCATTTCGCGAATGTATGTGGCACTGGATGAGCCGTACTGCGATGATACAGTTGGGCACCTTTCATCATGCTGCACAGCAACTCTTGAAAGATGAATCAAGAGACAGATGAGGTTTTGTCACGTTTTTTTTCCCAGCTTTGTTGTGCAGTAATATAGAAGTGTTTTTGCCTTTGTGTCTGTGTGTTGAATTGACTGACTTGTGATGGGATGTGGGAAATGAGTGTTTCTCTGTCAAGCCAGAGAAATGTGTTCGGCAGGGTTTTGTTTGTAGTCCCTGTCGCTGCCTTCCCAAAGGCACCTGTGGTGCTACTCCCAGCCACTGGCTGTCAGGTTTTCCTGTTGGGATAAATGCTGAAGTACCTGGTTCAAATCCAGCTTGTGTTTTGAGTGACCAAAGGACTGCTTAGGTATCTGTATGAACAAAGTAAATGGCCTCAGCTGAGCAACTGTTGGAAAATATCACAAAGCCCAGCAGTTGGCTCTGTTACCTCATCTGTAGTGTTCATAGAGGGGGTGTTAAGACCAATTCATCCTCCCGCCTTTTAATGGGCTGTTTAGGTCAAAATGGAGGCTGCTGCCTTTGCAGTACCCTCCTATAGTTAATCAGGAGATGCAAGTCTCTGGTCTGTACTTTTCATAATCCCTAAATTTAATGACAAAGAAAAAGTCCTTTGAATTAAAAAACTAAAATGGGTTACAGTAGAACATTACCATAAACACAGCGTTGTGTACGGTACAGTGATTACTGCATATGAAAAAGCTGTTAAAGAAGAGTAGTGGAGCAAGTTATTAGCACAGTGGTACTTATTTTTACGCTGCTCTTTGCCATTGTTTTCAAGCTAGGAGCATTTGGCCTTTATTTCATGTAACTTGTGCACACCATAGTTCAAATGCTTTCATTGTGCTCTGCATCCAAGCACTATTTCATTTGATTTTATTGAAGACATGTCTGCAGATGTACTGTCAGAAGAAAGAGCACAGTGCCCTCTAGTTACAGTTTATTGAAATAGAAAAATATGTGAGTTCTGTAAACTTCAGGATCTTGTTACTTTAACATCAGAAAATTGTTTCCTTTCCTGTTTGCATCAAACAATATAATCAGGAGAAGACAGCCAAAGAAGCCTTTAAACAAGGCTCTGTGTTTAGAGACATCTTGACAGTGACTGAACATCACCATGCGGAAGCGTATCTCACTGCTGTTGCTTTATTTTCTTTTACAAGTTAGAATTTGTATTAACACAGCCAGTAGACAAGTCATGTTCTATTCATCAACTTTAGGCCTTGATATGCTTGGAAATGACTTAAAAGTAGTATCTGTAGCATGTTTAATTAGATAACCCAGTCTCATTGTAGAGTGGGCACTCCCATTACTGTTCTTCACGTTGACAGTCTGAATAAATCTCCAGCACAAGAGTTGAGTGTGGGCTGCATGTGCCATGCATGGATCACTGCAGGAGCTGCATACCTTGCTACTTACGAAAGCTTCATTATTTAGTTATCTTCTTATAGTTTCACAGCAGTCTTAGGTTCTGCTGTTTAAGTCTTTGTCTGGTAGGGCAGAGCTATTGTCACACTCCCATGGGATCATGCTCTGTTTAATTATTTGGCTCTTCGTTTTTCCTGCTGATGTGAAATAATTGTAGAGCAACTGCCTACTAGTGTACCTTATGCATTTGTCTTAAAAACAAATATTGACTTGGAATGTTGTTCCTCTGGGAATGCACGAAAGCTGTTGTACGAATCTGTGGTCAGTTGTAGCACCTTAATTATGCATTGGTATCTACATAGACCAGATAGGCTATTTCTAAGAGCACGGAGATACTATATACACAGAATTCTGTTTTTTTCTAGAATAGGATTTCATTAATAATGTTATAAATAACAAAAAATGAATTATTTCGTTGCTGTAAGGAGGACAAATTTAGGAATATAAAATATGTGAAGCAATAGGCATCATTTTAATCACATATGCACAATCTTGCTTTGCTTAAAATTTTCAATAAGGGTTGTGTGGATTTTCTTCTTTTGTGTTAAAAAAATTGTTGTAAGAAGCAGTTACTGTTCCTAGGTGGGAAAATGGTAGAGTATGAGACCTAAGAAGAGATTCAAGAGCATTCTAACTGATCCCCTTTTTTGGTGAAGTAGGAAGGTGACACATAATTATTTTTCCCTGCAGCATCATTAATAAGTTAGGCTTCTGATGAAACTTTATTTAAATAAACAGTGTTTTGAAGCAGACTTTTTTTTGTTACATATATGCTGTCCCTAGTTCCCTTGAGCTTTAACCATCTTACATCAGCTTATTATCACCAATTAAAGCAATTTACATCTTTTTAAAGAAATAATGCTTCACAGCATTCTTCTAGGCAAGGGAGGAAGCATCCAGTCTTGAGTGACTCTTATGATGGTCAGTTCAAAACGAAAGGATGAGCAGGATGCCCAATACTTCTAGCACTGGGGCTTTTGTTTTTATGTATTTATTTTTTTCCAGAGCTAGTCCTGGGTTGAGTTCTGCAGAAAATACTCTAATTAACTTTTATGTGTCCATGGAGAACCTTTCCATGGTCAAAACAGTAGCACATGCTGAATGCAGAAAAATGTCTTTTTCATTTCATTGCCATTTATAGAAAGAAAAGACCTATCAGTGCCATCTTTTGTGTTCTGGTGAGCTAGCTGGAGGTATCAGTGTAGCCTGTCGCTGCTTGCTTTCCTACTTTCATGACCCCGAAACTTAGCAAGAAGCAGAGAGCACGTTCATTTTCCTTTCCCTTTGAATAAGGCCTTTTTTGTTTCTTCAGCGAAGAACTTCTGCTAGTTGTCAACATAGCATAAATTCAGCAGAAACCTGGCAGAAATATACACCAGTCTAACTACCATTATTGTGATTTAAACTGATGACTGAAGAATTGTAATGAGCACAGCTCTACTGAATAGTTCTGCCACTTTTAATGATCTCACCAGACTCGCAAAAGCCTGAGCTGATATAATAAATGGAAACAAGAATTTCATCTTATTCCTGTAGCTGTGTTCTGATTACTTCATAGAAAGACTGGGGGAAAATGGTATCTATCCTACATGCTACTGCAGTGCAATATTAAATGATTGCTGTTTTCCATCTATGTGTAATACCTCAAGTGCATTGAGCTTCCAAGCACAATGGCAAACAGACAGTTAAGTAGATGGGTTAGGTCCTGCTTTGCAAAAGCTTCCTGGATCCAACATCTCTTCTTACCAGGGACAAGAAATAAAAATGAATGTGATGGAATACAGTAAAATGCACTGCACTATCAGCCAACCAATTTTCCTTAATCTTATTTGAATCTTTTTCCTTGGGGGGGGGAGTGGGGGGAAGGAATGTAAGTGTTCAGTGTTGAGACGCAGCTTTCACGTGTTCTGTAGTGCTGAAACACTCCTCTGGTATGTGATCAGGAATATTATGTTGGACTTGATGATCCTTGTGGGTCCCTTCCAACTCAGGATATTCTATGAAAGTGGGATTTTCTCAACAGTTATTAAGAGCTAAAAGCGTTTGTGTTTTTTTTTCCTCTAGAGCATCTGTATCACTATTGTAGAAGGAAGAAATGTATGCTCACAAATTTCTTAACCTTTACCTTTCTTTGCTGTTGAAACTCTGCATAAGTTAGAGCACATTGTTTTTACAGAATTTTAAAGATGGATTTAAATCTCAGAGGATTTAATCCTAACTTTCTTTTCCTCCCACTTCAGAGGTTCAACATGCTGTGAAGATTCCTGTGTTGATTGGGTCTGGAGTTACTCTGGAGAATGTGAAGAATTACTTGGATGCAAATGCTCTAATAATTGGTTCGTATTTCAAGAGAGAAGGTTATTGGGCAAATGGTGTTGATCCTGACCGAGTGAAGAAATTTATGGATCATATAAGTAAACTGAGAGAATGAGTTAGTCAGCAAGCACTATTTACCTGTTTGTGTACATAAGTGCAGTGTGATATATCATACAGCGTTAAAGCAGAAATGTGCACTTGAATGGCTGATAACTTTAAATGAAAACGCACATCATCTCTGTAACTAGCTGTGGAACGTGGTGGCACTTTACAATGAACTGGTGCTGTGGTCTTTGTTTCTAGACCGTACGTTTCTGTGGCACTCAAAGCCATCGCCAAGACAAAACCAGCTCTCCAAATGTGTGTGTAGCATATTTTCTCCTATAAGTGAAGTGCTTACAGAGTTTAAGAATAAGTAGTAAATGCTGATTGCAGGATGAGCTGAGTTTTGTTTTGCATGTTAATACAATAGGACACCCTAAGTTTACAGCTAACAGTATTGTAAATTGGACAAGTTAATTAGCCTTTCAGTTTCCCCATCTGTAAAATGATGATAATAGTACCTACATCACAGGGGGGTTGTAAGACATAATGAATGGATGAACGTACAGCACTTTCATCTCCTCAGATGAAGGGCTCTATTAAAGTTCAAGATCATTATTTTTTCATTAGAATTGTGCATTTATTACAAAAATGTAGTAATTGTATACCATACAAAAATTTAAGATAATTGGGAAATTGATTTACCTACAATACTTATTAGAGAATAAATGTAAATATTTAATTACATTTTAAGTAGTGTTGGAATTTAGTCAAAATGCTTTGCAAAAAATTGGAAATTTTAATAAAGTCTTATTTTTCAGCAAGCTCCTACAGCTTTGTACCTCTTCAGACTAGCATTAGTGATGTTACAAACTGCCAGGTTCCTTCCAGCATGCAAGGTGTAATTATGATGGAATCATTTCTACCAGAACTGACAGGTAAACACAGATTTTCATTTTTGCTGTAAAACACAGAGGGAAAATGTGACAGACTAACTGTATACTGTAAGACTCCCCTTGAATTTGATCTTTTAGCTCTAAGGAAGTTTTTCAAGAACAACAACAACAAAGGATACCTGTTGTGTCACGGCTGTATAAACTGTGGACATATGTTTTCATTCCTTGGGACTGTGAGCTACGTTTGCCCTCTGGGATCTCTCTCTTTCCTTGACATCTATGCATCAGGATTCTGCCAATGTTTATGAAAGTTATATTGTACAAATCAAAGCAAGTATACAAACGTATGGTTTTTTTCTGTCAACTGGCAGAGCTCCCATGCTTCTCTGAACAAAAGATACATCCTCCTTCAAAAGGCAAAAGAGATTTTCAGGAATCTTAGCTTCATTCATAGAATAGTGATTCCAAAACATCACAGCGTGAGATTATCTTCTCCTCAGGTTCCTTTTTCCTGGACTAGTCTGTCTCCCACATGCCTCCCATCAAAAGCAGACAAATAACTGTGGTGAGCTGACCTCTAGAGAAGCGATTGTTTAGCCCCTCTGGCAGCCTTGGCATTCTTCTGTTTATCTCCATTTTCCTCGTAAGTATGCTGACAAAGTTTAAATGCACAGAAATTCTTCTAAGGGTGTCTTTATTGTGAGTGGCACTGCTTCTTGAGTCCACATTTACACAGGTGATTTAATCTGCTGAGTGTTTGGACTTCCATCAAAACTACTTGTCATAAATGAAGGAGCATTTGTGGACGAGCCACTTGCAAAAAGTAAAATTAAGGGAAAAAATGATGAAGGAAAAAAGAAAAAAGCTGAGGTTATCCTCAGTCACCTCCAGCTCTCACTCCTAGCTGCCAGCGTAGGCAGTGCACAAATAGTTAAGGATCATGGAAATGCTTTCTAAATTTTTTTCTCCACACACTCATTCACTCTCAGCATATTCTGAGGTATTTATCAGGTCAGTCATTGATCTCATTTAACATTAAATTTTTCAAGTTCCATCCTATGCCCTCTTTATTGTGGAGAAATATCAGGCTAAATAAAATAACTGGGGTCTTAGTAATATCAGTATGCTTAGATTAGCACACTTTCACCTTTCTGTATCAAGGACTGTTAGGGTTTTCACAGTTTTCATTGTTTCACAGAAGATTTAGTAATGTTTGGACCAAAAAATATTTTCTGTTTTTAATAACCTCAGAAGTTATTTTCAGTAAACCCGTAAGCTAGGAAGGCTGATGTGAGCAGAGTAAACACTTGCACGTAGTCAGTTGAAAACTACAAGCAGTATTACTGTTCAGTGATAATTATATGTGATGAATGGAACGCAGTTGCCAAAAGTCATATTAATTACTGTAAGAAAATATAACATGCTACCAGCATGTTTCTCTAGTTGGCTTGTACTCATTCTTGTCCTAAAACTCAGACTCGATTGTGACTTTGAGGGACTTTTCATTCCTAAAAGGTAAGTGAGAACTACTTCGTTTAGACCTCGCATATAGCACAGAAGCACTGTTGTACATGGTCTTTGTATGACGAAAGCCTAGTGTATTTGTGTCATATTCATAACGTATTCATAACACTACAGGCAGTGCTTTCACTGTCAATACTTCATTTCACACCACTGTGTGACACTTAGGGGACAGGCTGTGAGTTGGATGTGCGTTATTATAGATAAACTGTAAGTGCAAAATGTGGGGACTGGAAGCAAAGGAAAGCTGATTTTAAAGCCTGGAAATGTGATTGATCACCAGCTCTCTATCATTCTTTGTGCTGAAAGTATTTGTCTAGCAGCATTAAGCATCTGCTTGCTTGTTTCACACAGATGCTGTAAGTAGGATTTGACCTTTTGTTCGGAAAGTGTTTGAATGTTTAATGTAAAAAATATGAAGTTATCAGAAAGGCTGTCTCTTTTGGGAAGAGTGTTCAATTTTTATACAGCCTGAATTCTTAAAGTACTTTGGAGCATGAATAACTTCAGAGCAGAACAAAGAAGGCAGCGCTAATGTGTAGAAACTCCAGAAGTAAATAACAGCTGTTCAAGAAGACTTCTATTAAATATGTATTAATTAATTTGAAGTGCATCACTTAAATATGTGAAGAGATTATCTTGTGTTAATTTACATTAAAACACACAGCACTTCTTAGCCTCATTACTGTATCCTAAGTGTATCCTAAGCTATCACCTCATTCCACACTGAACATTTTGTTGGGTGTTGATTGCTTTCGATTTGCCCTTTTAAAATGTCAGATAGTGGCCTCTTTCTTGTTGGTTCTCTTCTTTCACACACGTTTTGCTCTTGCATGGTTACTATACATACTTGTGTCTGTTATGTGCTTAACAGGAAGATCATGAAAATGTAACAGTGACCACCCACAGCTCAGTTCCCTGATGTGTCCTCCTGAACTTTGTGTGTGGTTTTCACTGTTGACTCGTGAACCAGAAGGAAGAACGCAAATGCCCGTTTATGTAATACCTTTAGTATTACCTTTAGTAGAAGAAAGACACCTAGAAAAAAATGGGATTTCTTTAGTGAAGTTAAGTGAAGTTACAGAGAAATAAAACTTGTTGATAATAATAATAGACTTTGTGATCTAAATCAATCTATAAATCTCATTCCATTCATAAAACCAAAGTGTTTTATCCTGCAGGGTAACCTGAAGAGGTGCTATCCTGGACAGTCACACTAGCTTAAAATACCTATCTCCTAGTTCTGGGTTTTAACTTCTGAGCTGTACCTTTGTCATCCTATTTCTGACTCCTATGAGAAAGTGCTAGTTAGCCCACTGCATTTCGTAGCAGTTCTTGTTCTTGCACCTATTTCAGCAGACTCATTGCTGAGAGAAAACTGAAGAATATAAAGGACTTGCAGGCTGGTTCTGGCAGAGCAGGGAAGGGGAAGGAACCTAAAATATCTGGCTGTAGCAAAATCTTGAAGTCCGTGACAAATTACTATGTAGCGTGATTCTCTTGAGAGAAGTGAATGGGGATGTTTATCCCTCTTGACTGTAGTTTCAGGTTGTTTGCAGCCTCTTCAGTTAAGACTTCATGAGTTTGCACCTGGGTTACGTTTCCAAGATCATCTCTGTTTGTATGTGTGCTTAGGGAGACATCTTTTGCTAAATGAAAGCTGAAGTTTAGCGGGATAATTATGGCAATAGGGATGATATCTGTGCAAAATCCAGGCTTGGAATTCACAGTTCCTTGCTTTAGGAGCAGATTTAGAGACAGTGTATGTGTCCTCAAAAAAACCAAAAAAACACAAAGATTTGCATTAGAGAAACTTCATTTTCTGCACCCTTGCCCTAACAACCAGGCAGTGTATGAGGGGCTGAAGCCATTTCTGCTCTATAAACTAGAGAGAGAGATTTTTTTTTAGCTAGTGTGGTGTTATAAGCATGACATCCTGGAGCTGGCTTTGAATGCATAATAAAGACAAAGAACTGGTGCTTAGTTGTTGAGCTTAGAAACAGAACTGCCTGGTTTTGTTTTGTTTTTGTTTGTTTATTTTGTTTTGTTCTTTTGCATTTGCAATGACAGTCTTTGAAGCCTAAATGATATAATGTTCAGAAAGGATGGAAAATTGGACTGAGATATTCTTTTTGTGGCCTAATGTGCCATGGTGCGTAGTGGAATTGAACCGCTTTACTCCACTCTGTAGTCCCTGCTGCAGAAATACTATGAGAACTTAAAATCCTTCCAATAAGTACTGAGCTGGATTTCCTCCATAGAGATATCAGGGAAAATTATCCAATTAATTCCTTGCTTTTATAAGATGCACTGCTTTTACTGGAGCCTGCAAGAAATTGTGATATGGAACTTCTCTCCATTTATTTCTATGTATTGTTTGACTGTTATAGACAAGGGGTTTTTTGATCCTTTGAGTGCTTGTTCTCATTTAGAAAACCATTGCTCCTTCCTGTCAGCCTATGTAGATGTGCAGTGAAAAGGCAACATGGAGGCAGCAGTGACATGCGAGTCAGGCCAGAAGGTTTGTAGTTAAATGTTGAGACTAATAAATGCTTTTTACCCCAAGTCTTCAATGCACAGATAATTTTAGAGGAGGAGAAATTTCTGAAAATAGGAAAACCCCTCACAAGAGGCAAAATGGCTACAATTCTCAAGCTGATTTGTTTTTTTTTCCTTATAGTTTGAAGCTTTAGAAGTAGTAAAGGTAAGGAGAGACTAGAATGTTTCTTGTTAAACAGTTCAGGGTGGGAAAGAGTGTGAGGGTAATTTTCTTGATTAAAAATCAATTGATTTTTTTAACAGGCAGGTTTCTTTCAAGATGTCAGCAAAAGATTTTGCTGAATTGGGCTAAAACTACTACTTCTTTCCTGTCACTGACAGGTTCTCATTGTTTCACAGGGTAAATGCAGTGTTGGACAGCAAGCCTTATGCTTTGACTTCTTTTTCCAGAGGACATTACTCTCTCTGAAATGGAAGGCAGGGAGATGGTGCCTGTTTGAGGGGAATGTTTGGTTCCTGTGTGTTCCTCTGCTAATAGACACATTCTGCTGTAGCTCTGTAATACGTGATCCTTTTTTTTTTTTAAAGAAGCGGGGATTAGAATTAGTATCAGGATGAGCAGAAGCAACCTTCACTTTGCCTGTTAACCAGAGTTCTTGAATCCTTCCCCATCTTTGATTTCCTTTTTGTATATTGAAATGCATACAAAACTTCTGGGCTTGTTCAGCCTGGAGAAAAGAAGGCCTGCGGGGTGACCTCAATGCAGCCTTTCAGTACCTAAAGGGAGCCTATAAACAGGAGGGGAGTCAACTCTTTGAAAGGGTAGATAACAGCAGGACAAGGGGAAATGGTTTTAAGTTGAGGGAGGGAAGATTTAGGTTGGATGTCAGGGGAAGTTCTTTACTATGAGAGTGGAGAGGTGCTGGAACAGGCTGCCCAGAGAGGTTGTGGATGCCCCATCCCTGGAGGTGTTCAAGGCCAGATTGGATGGGGCCCTGGGCAACCTGGTCTAGTATTAAATGGGGAGGTTGGTGGCCCTGCCTGGCAGGGGGATTGGAGATTCATGATCCTTGAGTTCCCTTCCAACCCAGGCCATTCTGTGTGATTCTGTGTGATTCTGTGTGATCTTCTATTTTGTCCTGCTGCCAGTAAAGGGAGATGGAATCTAACGTCGGTGGTAGGAGCTGATGAACCTGCTGGTGTTTCAGACCTTCCTATTGTTTGGGAACAACATTAGGTGTAAAAGTGTAAGTTTGTTGTAAAAGAAACTTTAATTAGCTGTATTTCCAAATGACAGTCCTAAATCCAGATCTTAAACAATACTTTCTCCTTCCTGTGGCCCTCTCTCAGCTGTGGTTGTGCAGGGGCCAAGCAAGAGTTACTGCACACCAGTGCCTTGGAGTGCTTGCCCAGGGCAAGGTGGAAAAGCTGCCCATCCCAGCACCCCCTTGATGCTGGTGACTCCGGACTGAGCCTACTGGACACACAGCAGATGCTGCTCAACAGGCAGTGGGTATTGTTCCCACATATTTTATCCACTGCCAGACCACATTCTGGGGAACCTGACTTTGTGCAACTGAAGATGATGTTGCGCAGAAGCTTGCAACAGAGAGTTGTTAACATGCAGGCAGTGACCACTCAAAATCTTGGAGACACTTCATTACCTCTGGGAGCTCCAACCTGTGCACGGATGTCAATACATTGATTGTGTGAACAAATGCTCTGTCCGTGAGCGTCTGTGCAGAATTCTGTGGGGGAATGTGGGTACAGGGAGCTGCGTGCACCACTGCCAGGGAGCGTTTGCAGAAAGACAGGACCGCAGACTGACTGAGCTTGGAAGGGCCTCTGTAGGCTGTGTAGGGGCCTATAAGAAAGGAGACAGACTCTTTAGCATGGTCTGTTGTGACAGGACAAGGGAAAATGGATTCAAAATAAAAAAGGGGAGATTTAGACTGAATATAAGAAAAACAGGTTTTTTTATGATAAAAAAGCACTGGAACAGGCTGCCCTGAGATATGGTGGATGCCCGTCCCTGGAGATGTTCAGGTCAGGCTGGACAGGGCTCTGAGCACCTGATGGAGATGTAGGTGTCCCTGTTCATTGCAGGAGAGTTGGACTAGATGGCCTTTAAGGGTCCCTTCCAATTGAAATGATTCTATGATTCTATGAAATTAAGCATGCAAGATAGTAATTAAACTCAGAATCGATTGATTTAGTGCTGCAGCTACTGTATTAGCTGTGCCATGTTTTACCACTATCCAAATGAGGTCACAAAACAGAGGAAACTGAAATCATGCTTCATATAAATATAGGAGGAATCCCAGATCCAACAGTAAACAAGGATGAAGAGGAAGGCAGTGCATTAGGGACAAGAAAAGCTGCTGAAGTTTCCTTCCCTTCCTGCCTCATTGTTTATTGCAGCTTCCTGCTTTTTCATTCTGCCTTTCAAGCCTTTCTCTTGCATATACATAGATTATAGTATGCAGAAGACTAAGAATAAGCTGAAGGAAGAAACTGAATTAATGAAGACATTCTTGTAACAGAGAAAAGATTCTGTTGTCCACAGATGCGCAAAGAAAAATAGAAAAGCAGCTGCCCTTAGAAATGGAGTAAAGTAGAGATAAGTGCCGCGTCATGATGTTTTAGTCAAAATCTGAACTGTTGAAAGCATTTGTATGAGAAGATTTGTACTTGTATACAGGCATATAACCAAGAGGAGAAACAATAGTATCTCATGTCTCAGATACTGTCCTGAATAGTGTTGACATTTTGTTCAGCTTACAGGTGGAGAGCAAGGATAAAAGTGATTAACTTTCAACTGTTCTGCTATGGATGACAATAATAATAATTGGTTTATTGCAAAAAACTTTTGTTTCCTCAAGATCAAACTATCAGATGTATAATTGTGCTCTGTTGTCTTCCACAGAAAGATTCTGAAGGGCAGAAAGCCCTTATCTCACCAGTTTCCTCCTCTCTTCTGCATAGTGTTTATTTGTGTTTTCCGAAAGCCTTTGGGCAGATTCACTACAAAGGTGATGGAAGAAACTTATGTGGCAAGTTGGGTGTTAGGTTAGACGGAGCTGAGATGCAGCAATCAAGGGTAGGCTTCCTGGGTCAGCTGGCCTGCAGAATTAAGAAACTGAGGAGATAGTTGGCTGGTAATGAGTTCTTACATTAACAGTACCTGTGCCACAACCATAAGGTGGGGAGCACTGGCGTTGGCATGAGCTGCCTTATTTTACTCCTTGCACTAGCTCCCCTGTGCGATTTTGCTCTTCTGTGTAAAGTGTCAACTGAAGCATTCATGACAGCAAATGCAGTTAGTGGCACTTGGGCTGTGAAAAGTTTGTAACACCTTATTAATAGTAATTTGAAATCTTAATTATATGACTGATATTTCAGTTGGGCACTGAAAACAATGTTTTGGGAAATAAGGTTGGTTGGTTGTTTTTTATTTGTTTTGTTTTGTTTTGTTTTTTTTACACAGCCTTGGTCAAATAGCCACAAATATTATCGGAGTCCTCCAAAGCTCTAGCCATGGCTGCAGCAACAGACGTGGTGAAATAGATCAGTGGTCCAATCTGCGCTGACAACTCCTATGTAACTAAAAATAGGAAAAATAGAAGAGAAAATTTGTAGGGCTGGTAGTGGCTTGTATTTTTCAATAATTTATCAAGATTCGAGAGCACAGATTTCCTTTGGGAAATATTAGTTCTTAGGTTTACAAAGTGCCTCAGTTGTAAATACCCATAAAAATGACAATTTGGTAGGTCGTATTTATTCGTAAGCGGGTCAAAGGACATTAGCGTATTCCTCCTATATAAATCTGTCAAGTACAGAATTTCTTTATGCTCCCAAATCACAAAAGCGCCTCTTACAGTCAAGGAGAAAACGTCGCATTATTGCCAATGAAGGACAACAAGCAAGCATATCGATCTCTACCCAATAACTTTTGCCCTGCTTGCTAAGTTTTTATCACTGTAACTGGACACATCAAGGGATTGGATTTAATATATACATATAGAGCTGATTTATTACAGGAGGAGAAATACAATCTGGCCTTACTCCTAGCTCAATATTTTAAAGCTTATTTTGTCCCTTGCATAGAAGTTTGCTGTGACTTTTCCTACTGACAAGGCACATAACTTTCAGGTACCCCTGGACGTGCACAAATCTTCAGCTTCTGTAGGTCTGCCAACTGTTACCTGTGTTCATGCATCCTACATTTGATAGTCTTACAGTCCTGAGTCTTGATTTTAAGGATTTATATATGTGGAAGTCTGTAGCAGAATTGCTGTTTGTTTTGGAGATGCATAAATAAGGATGTTCTTGGAGAGAGGAGAGGTGAGACTGGAGACCATACAGGCATAGAGGTCTGAATGCTGCTTGCGGAGCTTTGTTTCAAGCTGTGCTGGCTTTCATCTCATATGTGGCAACGTGTTTGTGAAGCTTTTATATAAAAGTGCTGTTTACTAGTCATAGATACTGGCATGTAGCAGCATCCTTGTGTGCTCTCTTTCTTGTTAGTAAAACTTCAGGTTCTTTTATTCACTTTTTGTTGATAACTGCAAGCTGCTGTAGGGATTTGGCCCACTTGACCCACAAAGCATCTTTGGACACATATCTAGGCAGAAGACATGAGTTTCAGTTGCTCTTTAGCGTCTTAGGTGGGCAACCCTTCTGGAATAAATGGGTGCAGAAGTAGCTAGTAAATTTCTGCTCATGCTCGTGATGATGTGGAGAGGAAGGAACTTGAGTTTCTCCAGATGTGTCCTTCCCCAGCCAGAAGTTTTGTTGTGAGGTTATAGTTAAAGATTGTCTATGTTTGTCAGTATTTCCAGATGTTTAGTAATCCCAGCCTTTCCTCAGCATGTGAGCAGATCCTTTCTACAGGGTGAGCACCACAAATCTGACGCTAGAAATGCCCCTGGCACTGCAGGTGGTGCGCACACTCACAGTAAAGGTGATGTGGTTGGGCTCTTGTGCATGTGCTCTCCTGCTGAGTTTCACAAGCACAACAAATTGGATGTGTCCCAAACGTTTTGGAAATGCGTTGCATGTTCAGACCATCTGTGCAACACATGTACCACAGGTCTGATGATTCTTTAAGAGTTGGACACAGTGCATGAACTACACAGCTCCTGGTGACATATTACAGCATAGGAAATTCAGAACAGGATAATGGCACACAGAAATACTGCCTTTCACTGGCAGCCTCTAGAAAGAATTCTGCCATTGGAAGAATGTGATTCTTCATTCTTCCATCTCCTGTCTTGTGACAGAGAGCCATACTGTAAGACTTAGCCTGCTTTCCCTATGCTTTCCTATTGCATAGATTGTGACAGGATCTGGGAAGGCAGTGGTTTTTTATTTGGGAGGGAAAGGGGGTGCCTTGACTGGAACATATTTTCTTTACCCATGTGAATTTAAGCCAGAAAAGGAGAGAAAAATAGAGAGAGCATGTTGGGAGTAAGGAGAGGAAAATATGACCCAGGATGCTCATTATTCAATCCAACTTTGCCAGCCTTCTTCAAATCATATAAGAGAATCAGGCCCAGAATGAGAGTTACAACTGCTCCCATGGAATTCTCCCCTTTCCAGGTAAGTACAGAAAGCTGTAGTTGCTAGATCAGCGATGAATCATGATTTTGTTCATCCAAAGAGCCTTAGGCCTTTTCCCCCTTCCAAGCATTTAACTTGCTTGCAGGGCTGACAGAAAAGCAGTAGATTTCTTTTTTCCCTTTTTTTTTTTCAAATATCCATTTGCCTTTCCATTTATCTACTTTGATCTAAAATATAGAACCTGATGGATGCCCTAGGTAAATCAAACATTTTCTGTCTGCCAAAACGGTTTTGCAAATGCTTATTTCATGCCATTACCATTTTTCTGTTTCTAGCAGTAAATCAAAAAGTATCACCCATTCATCCACTTTAAAAGTAATGCCTTTCCTTTGCATAATTACACATACCCAGTGGAGATCTGTATGCACAGTAAATCTATTCCTTTAAAAGGTTTCGCCTTAAGTACCGCAGTGACATAAATTGGTGTAGAGCAAATTTATTTATTGAATGGGTTTATTCTTTTAAATGATCTGGTAACTGTTACACTTTCACTGTTTGATTTGGGTGGGGAGGGCTTCTATTAATGTATCAGATTTAATTCTGCAGCAGTTGTTTATGTGGAAAGGTCTCGCTCCTTACAGGACTTTGTAGCAATTTATACGTGTGTAATTTATTCTCATTACAGGTTTGTTCTTAACTGGTGCTCGGGGGGTCTTCACAGTATCTCCAGTAGATCCTTGAGAATTAAATAGTTTAACGAATGTAATGAGCAAACTTGGAAGAAGTACAAATATATGTATTTGTGTATCGCCTCTCCAAATGTGCAAATAACATAAATATGGTTTTAAAAGTTTTAAAAGGATGAGAAAT
Organism: Pavo muticus; assembly: GCA_016647715.1. Classification (NCBI taxonomy): domain Eukaryota; kingdom Metazoa; phylum Chordata; class Aves; order Galliformes; family Phasianidae; genus Pavo; species Pavo muticus. The sequence continues at coordinate 5,670,037 of JACDJE010000015.1, read as the reverse complement.
TGCCAGAAACAAATGTCTTCCAGCAATAAGCGGCCCAGACAATACTTTGGCAAAGTGAAGATTCAGAAAAACGGATCTCCTCATCATTCCTGTGTAAACTTGTTCGTTTTTATCAGTCATGCCTGTAGCTCTCAGAGGTGTCAAGTCTAAAGCAGACAAGCCCAGCTGGTGGAAGCCTGAGAGTGAAATAATGAATTTTTTAGCAGATCCAAGTTTATTTTTAGGCTTAGTAGAATTCTCTTTCATTTCCCTGTAAGTGAAATTGTAGGAGGGATATTTAAAAAAAAAAAAATTAAGAAATTTTGCCAGAACAGCAAAAGTAGCACTGGAACCTAAGCACAGCTGAGCACGTACAGATCCTGAGCACGTTTGAAATTGTGGCCACGGTGTACTCTTGCAAATCTTCACATGTGTGTTCAGTTTCATGCACACGGAAGTCTTGAGTCACGTGCTGAGTCTGAGAATATACATGTTCGTAGGCTAAGCTGTAGCATGAGTGATGTCCTGGAGAACTGAACAGAACTTAGAGTGTTATTGTGTTTTCTGTGGAGGTATTTTGTGTGGCACTGGATGGGAAAGTAAAATTCAAGTATTTCTTTAGGCTATGCAATAAAAACATGCAGAAACATTTTGGGGAGAGGATGATTCATAGGCAAGTTTCAGGTATCGAATCTCATTTGGTTAATGAAGGCAATTTCATGAACACAATCAAAATTTTCAACCCTATAATTTCATACTATCTATTTCAAAATGCTGTCTTTTTGTCTCCCTAGCTTTACAAAGCTGTCAACGCTGTCTTACCTTCAGTTGGAAGGAAAATATTGCTTTATTATCCAGAGCACATCTGAGAAAATGCCATGGGCCTGGGATGAGAAGATACATATGATAATTAGAGATTTAGCAAAGGCCATATTTGAAGGGGGAAAATTTTTATGTGCAGTTCCACATCCCCTGCCCAGTAAGGTCACTTGTTTTGAGATTTCATTTAAAGCGGATCTGGCTTTTTGGGGTCCTTTTCTAATACATAAAGAAGATCAGAGGTTACCAACTGCCCCTTTATGGTCAGAATTGAGTGAGGTTTTTGCAACCATATGGCTTCACAATAGTAATGAGAAGAGTAACAAACTCCGAGCAGGGGGAGCTTGGGGAAACCCCCCCATGCAAACATTAAGGATCAGATTCAGTACTGGTGTGCTGACTTTGGTTGATTTGGATATTATTAAAGTTTGATTCTTGTTTCATATCAATTCTAGCCACTGCATTTAACACTTAATACTGACACGTTACAATAAATCACAGTTTTTCTTTAGTACTTAGGTGTACACATAAAGATGCATACAGCCTAGTCCAACTGAGCTACCCTGAGTAACATATTTGCAGAGAGATGTATGCCTTGAGCAGGAAGAAAAAGCACTTTTAACTGGTTTGTAGTGACTCTTGATAATTGTAAAGGCAGGAGTGTGTGATGCGGTTGCCTGAGATAGCAAAAGGCTGGATTAGTAAGCAACAAAGATGCCCCTTTAAATGCACGCATGGGAGCTGCTGACTGGGAGCACTGGGTGTGCAGCCTTCTCTGCTGGAAACAGCCTCCCCTCTGTTCTGTAGTTGGGAACCAGAGGAGCCACCTTAAAGGGCAAGAGTACCTCATCTCCCAAACTGGCTCAATCTTTGTCTTCCCATGCTGTTTGCATCGATGCTAATCAATGTTAATTATGGTAGTGGGGCTTGTGATGTACTCATTATAAGAGCCATCCTATTTTTCTGTGCTTGTACAGTCTGTAACACAATAGAGCCCTGATTGGGGTTCCCTAGATGCTACAAATAGTAATACAAATTGTTGTTATAATGAATACGTGGTTCACGGTGCAAGACTACCCAACCCAGTTCGTACAGCCTACTGAAGCATCACATGGCGGCTGTTTGCGGTCACCACTCACTATGGCATACTGGATGTGTCTTGACAGCTGGGGCCTCTGCGCAGTAGCCCATTTAAGCTTTTGTTCATGTTAAATAGGTGCTTGATTTTAACTTGCATTGATGTCTGTGGTTGGTGTAAATATATACTGGAAGTTAAGCATCTACTTTAAAACTCTTCCACAAAGACCCTCATTCTTGTTACTTTTTTTATTTTAAAGGTATATTGGTTCTAGTCCCTTTTTTTTCAGCTTCCACAGGACTGTGTGCCTGTATGTTAGTTACCTGTCTGCACAATGGCCTCTACTTGTCTAACTCCCATCAGTTCTCTGTTGTGTACAGCAGTATGTTTATCAAGCTTGCGTGACAAAAATGTTTTAGATCGTTAATATCTTATGTTGCCTCTCTTGAGTGTATGTTTTTAAAGAATTTTGAATCTCTGTTGAGTTGCTTCTGTGTTTGGAATTAATTTAGAATATTTAGGATAGCAGCTAGATTTTTCCCCATCTACTATGCTTTACTGAAATTTCATGATCTACAGCACACCCTAGTGATATCTGGAAACCATGAAGATAGGCTGAGTCAATTTTACTTGCTCTGTGTTGATATAAAACTTAGAACTCCACATAAGCCAAGACCATGAAAGTAAAAATGCCTTCACATCCAAGACAGGAAGAGGTTTAAATTCCTTGCTTTATAAAACAAAAACAGCCCTGGAAATTGAGACCACAGTATAGTCTTCTGTGAAAAGGAAATCTATATAATGAGTTCCTTTGGATTTCAGTCTGAAGCGTAGCACACATTATTAAAACAGACCATGGGGGATAGCAGATCCAGTTGTATAAGGAGAGAGGAGAGTGCTTGTTGAGGTTTTCTTTTAGAGACAGCACGGAAGGAGCAAACAGGTGTAAATACAAGCAGTGTGAAGGACACCTGCAGGCAGTCTGTATAGGTTGGAAGTCTGAATGATGTTTTAGTGTCTTACGATGAAAACGTTAAAAATTATGCTAGCTGCTCCTTTTGCAGATGGTTAGGTGATTTGGGTTTTCAGATGATGGTACCTGTATTTAGATTTCAGTGGCTAACGATTCCATACGATCCTGCAGAGGAAGTTACACTTCGTTGACTTTTTAGATGACCTTGCACTCACCTTCTTCTGATCTGTATTTCAGTAATTTGATGTTAAGGGTTCTGAATTGGCTGCTCGTTGACTCTCTGACAGCCTGTGAGGAGAAATCAGGGTTGAGACGGACTGAGAAAGAAGTTGAAAAGTATTTATCAGAAGTTAAATCAAACTGGTGGTGTATGGATAGCACTGAATGAAAGTGAAAACAATATGAATATCATAGAAGGAGAGTGTAGGCCTTTTAAGGTAATTGCTTTTGAAGTTAAACTTCATGTGAATTGTCCAAGAGATACAGAATTCATCAGACACAATGTAACAGTGTCCTAACCTCCCTAAGTGTGAAAGCTGGACAGCAGGCACTGCAGATGCTCCAAGCAGCTTGTGCAAGTCCACTGTGCCTGTAGAGTTGCTGTTAGCTGTGTGTCCTTAAGCTCCAAGCAACTAAAGTGTTCCAGAAAAAAGTAGGTTTGGCCAGTGAGCACTGAATGCCTGTAGGCAAGCATTCGGTTATTTTCTTGAAGGGTCACTGAAACCTTGACCACTGCAAAGTACCACATTCCAGTATCCCTGACCAGCTTGCAGCTCCAGCTTGGCTCTATGGGAGTAGCTAATCGTCTATCTCTGATACATCAACAGAGCATTAATTGCCTATGTAAGGCAAGGCTAAAGGTGGGGTCATTTCTGGCGCACGCATGCATGAGAAATCTGTAGTATTTTGGGGAGAAGAGACGAGTTTCTTCTCAAAGGCCTCTACATTTCACTCTTGTCAGGTAATCCAAACAATAATGGAAATGAGTATTTTGTTTTATGTAAATAAAAACAAAAAGTTTGCAATAATTTATGGTATTTATTTAAATGACATGCAAATTACTTTGTGAAACTTAGGGGGGAAAGCAGCACAACTGAAACAGCACAATTGTTTCCAAGAATGCCTTGCATTCATTTCAAATCCACATACAATATTTCATTCATGCTTAATTATTTCCCCAATGCTAGTCTAAGCATTACTAGTTCCCTTTGTCTTTTTGCTTTTGCATGCAGTGTGATTAGCAGAACTGCTTGTGCTCTACCAACTCCTGCACATATGGGGTTTAGCCTCATTGTTCGAGGGGTGGAGCAACAAGCAATATGAACACTCATGCTGCCAAATTTGGCACACGTGAGCCCTCCAAAGTATACAAATATCACCCGTTTCATTTAAATCCCTGTCCATATTTTGCATTGCTACCATAACGGCAACTCCATTGTCTGGGTGTATTATTTGAAGCAGCTTTTCTCCCATTGTTTGTGTACTGTAATCCTTGAGGTTTCTGTAGTCATCGTGAGCAGCTTATTTGAAAGAAATCACTTAGCTCTCACAGATCACTCTCTGAACCTGCTGGCAAAGGAACAGGCCATGACTAAAGCATGGGACCTGTGATCTTTCTGAAGAAAATCTCTTCAGTAGAGTTTATAATTTGTTGCTTTCATGGGGCTCTGTTCTCAGGGTTTGGACTCAGTGTTATCTTTCATCCCCCGTGGATTTTTTCTACAAGGCATGATGGGAATGTAAGCTGGAAAAAAAAAAAAGAGGAATAATGCTAGCTGTGGATGTGCACCCTAACAACATTTTACACACATTTCAACTACTGGCAAAGAGAGACATCTACTGTTTGACAGAAATTAAGGATAGTGGCTTATTGTAACTGCAGTGAAATCTTAGCCTCCATGGTATAGAGATTGGCACATCCTGCTGTGAGTCTTTTCAACAGACTTTGAAGAACTTAATGCTTGTCTGCTTAGGGCAGAATAAAAGATCCCCTGGAACTTATCACAGAACAGGGGCTGCTCAGTTCTTTCCCTTTCTAGTGTTCGGACATCTGCGTGGTCAATGTTCCCTACTCCAATGGCACTTGCATCTCATGGTTGTATATGTGCACACTGTTGTAGGTAAGTAAAGCAGCCTGGCATAAGCCCTTCTTTATAAATTACGCTCATTACAGGTTTTGAATGCATATAATTTACTCCTGAAATAGCTATTTGTTGGATTTTTAAGACAGTGGCTCCTAAAATGAAGCCTGCAGGAAGCGAGTAAAGGCTTCTTTGAAGTTTGTAAAGAGTGGGCTTATTTCAAGTTTTTGGGTGTTTTTTTTTCCAAAGTCTAGATCAAGTCATAGAACAACTGTAAATACGGTGTAAACACTGCTCTGCTTCATTTCGCTTAGCAGTAACTCTTTAGACAACGTTGTGGTAGTCACAGAGGCTTAATGGGATCCCAAAAGGCAACACTCTGTGATTGCAAGTAAAGGAGAGAGGTAGCCCAGGCGATGGTATTGAAACAGGGCATGCTAAATTGTGTGAGTCTGAAAATCCCATTATAACCTGTTTGAGTATTTCCAGTGGCTTCTGGAAGCTCTGAATCTGGTCTGTCATTGTACTGAGTGATTCAAATTCACCTTTCCATCATGTTGCCTCCAGTAAGTGACATGAGAAAACGAGGCAGTGCAGTCTGTGCCTGTTGGCCTCCTCCCTTCCCTCTGTACCACCTTGGTGAATCTGAGCATCCCCCTTCCTGCAAATTGTCAGAATTCAAACCAGAGGCTAAAGAGAATTGTTCTCTGTTCCCAGAAGAACAGGAAGCTATGTAAAAGTCAGACTCTCTTTCATCACCAGTGATGGTGTAAATTTGGAAGTGGAATCAGCCATGGACCCTTGACTTTGATGGGACTTATAATCAGCCCAGTCTTTGTGTCCCCAAAGTACTGTATATTTGTGGCCAGAATTTTATGTAGCTGAACATTTACTACTCTCAGGCTCCACAAGCACTGGGCTACGGTACAGATTTCTGAACCGCTGAATTGTATTGAGTGTGGAAATTTCACTGAAGTCATTTCAGACATCTTTGAATATCATCCTTTCATCCTTGTTACTAGAGTACTTTGTTCCTTAATTGAATTTACTGCACACGTTTTAGATCGGATTTTGAACTTCGTCTGTTTTTTGTGCTCTGTAATGAGAGATCTGGAGAAACATCAGATGCATACGTCCTGTGAAAGAGTGATCTGCCAGTGGAGGGAAGCTGTGGTAGGGGATTCTTTTTTTAGTTCCTCCCTGGAAGCCTCACAAGATATTTTATGTAGCTTTTTTTGCTAAGACTTTCCTTCCACTTCGATGTTCAGATATACTACAACATAAACATACAAACTAATTTTGGGACACGTAACTTTTACGTTTAGATTCACTGTAATTTTTTTTTCTGAAAAGGTCACGGAATGGCTATTCTGTGCCAGTAAGTACAATTATTGAATTAGGAAACACAGCATGAATGATTATTATAGTGAGTCTAAAGGAGCAGAAGATATGTATGCTCTTTGCAGTTAAGGATATGCTTTAAATATATTTATCAGCTTGCTTGGATAGTGCTAGCTATGAATATACACTATATTCCAAACGACTAGTCTATATTTTTAGATCATCCTTCAAGAATGAGATTATATGAGGTAGCTAATAATGTTTTGTGACCTTCTGCACCAGTAGTCCATCGTTTTGGCATTGAAACTGATTATGGTCAACTTGTCACTTCATCACTTGGGAGTATGTGCAGAGAGACCCAAGAAGCACCTCTTAAACCAGCAGTGGAATGATTTAGTTCACTCACACTGTTCTTCAAATTCGCCCCCTTTCCTACAAGCTGATGAGGCAAACCTCTCCTTTGCTTAATGTCACACAAGGTACGTTGAAAGGCTGTGAAGAGACAGATGTTATATAACTTCACTTCATATGCAAAAACCTGTTCTATCGTTTATTTGCATTCAATTAGAAGTCAGACCCTGATGAATATCTGATGTAGGAAATGGGGAAAAGATTTGCCATCAAGCATATGCTTTGCTCGTAGTGGATCTCCAGCCTGCTATTGTGCCTTCCCATAGTGAATTGGGTAAAAACTGTCATTTTCACTACATTATTTACAACCGTATTTCTGAGGTGAGGAGTACCTACTAAGATTACCTGATAAGGTAAAAGTTGCTAGGTTACTTGTTTTAGGATTTCTTTTACTTATGTCATTACACAGAGCTCTGCAGAAAGCATGGTTCCTTTTAAACAGTCATTCTGTAGTTGTAGATTTTCCCTTACTGGGAAAGTCTGGCTCTGTTCAAAGGCTTATGTGCTATAGAATTACTTTCTTATTCATTTTCTTTTTCAGTGTAGGCTGTGCCTTGCTTTGTGAATTTCACCATTTGCTACGTTATCCAGAAAATAATATAAGGAACTTGGACATTTTAAATGTGTTGTTTTCAAGAAGGAAAAACTCAAATTATAATATGAAACAGAAGTGGCAGAGTCTTTCAGAACAGACGCTTCTTCCTGTGACCCTTCAGAGCACGCATATGGTGGTTTTATAGCATTTAGGGAGAGATAGAGGTATAGAACCCTAGACATTAAACAGCTGAGCTGAGGGGAACTGATACAAACCTCTTACCCTCTTAAACCTGGATATGATTAGAAACCTCTTTTGTTACATCTTCTGTTCCCTTTCTTCTCTGTGACCATTCCCATCACATATTCTGGGAAACATGATATTTCTTCCTTTTTCATTTTTCTGCTTGCTTTGAATAATATTTTGAATTAAACCATCCTCCCCAGTATCCAAGCTAACATACTGACATGAAAGGGAAATCTTAATTCGTTTACAGTTGCTTTACAAACTTCCACAGGTGGGTCTATATTACTGAAAGTAAAAGTCTGCCACATACAGCTGCCTAATGCTCGTGTTTTCCAAGGGAATCTCAGGCATAGAAGAAAATCTAGAGAAATGGCATCTTCAGCTTTTATTTCGTCCAACAAGATTAAGTGCCTCATCTTAAATCTGCCATGGCTTCCTGTGGATGTAATAGGGATTTCAGATAATTGCATCAGGTATTTGGGACCATTCCTCCAGCACTGAGCTTGCTCCTGCTGGACACTTTCTCTAGACCCTGTACAGAACAGGCTGGAAGCCAGAATGAATCAGTCTGTTGGCAGCAACAGCCAACTTCCACATGAAATCATTCCTGGCCCCCCTTGGCCTATCTCCTAGTATGTCAAAAGCTGTGAAAATACACAGTGAACCCAGCATTTTGAGGACATGTTGGACTTGTCTCTAGTTATTTTGGGTTCTGCCATATGCTAGGGAAGGACTTCTGGCAGGAATCTGCTAAGTGGCTCATGAAAACAGAATGCCCATGCACTGCTACTGTAGTTGATTTCTGAGGTATGCTTTTGACTGGCAACTTATATGGGTGTTTGAAGACTTTGAGGGGGTGAAAGGGAACATTTTTTTCCTGATTGCTTTCAAGAGTATAAAATTCCTAGTAACCTAAGGAGGAAAAAGGCACAAAACATCCCCCTAAAGGAAGTTAAATAGTGAATGAATGCTAATAAAGAGACAAAGAGAACTGCTCCATAGGAACAGCAATGCCGTCACTACTTTTAAGAGTCTAGCATAGTGTGGTGAATACAGAGACATCCATGGTGGGATCTGAGTTGCAGCAGGACTACCTTGAACTGCTCTCACTCCACCAATTCCTAGAATATAAAACGCATATGAATGTTTATCCCATATACTAATTATTTCTTAAGACTAGATGTTGAAATTGGCATAAATACATGCAAGAATTAGTGATTCCACAATACACAATCCCATAAGAGAGAATTCAGCCAGTAGAGCTATCCCTTCTTTCACTCGAGATAACTTTTTCCCATCTGGCACGCTGTGATTGTGGACCCATGGTTAGGTGGTCGGACAGCCACCAGATGGAGCCAGCCGGGCAGTAAACGAGGGCAGGAGAAACTATTGCAGGTCTTCCCGCTTCGCTACGACTGAAAATAGGGCTTCTATAAACATAGTTATTGCACCAAAACTCATAGAATGTTTGGTGGACTGTGTGATGTGCTGATTCACGTGTGGAGGCTGATGCCCGGTAAGGGAAACAGGTACTGACTGGTGACTACATGCAGGAAGAAATCTGGATCCAAGTGATTACAATGGCCAACTCCCATCAATTTCAACAGCCAGAAATTCTTGGAGAGTGTAGTGTCTGAGAGCAGCACTCTTAGCGCCTTAGAGGATACATTTGTCACTGTTCTCTCACATTTTCAGTATAGTAACTTTTAGGAAAAAAAAAAAAAAAAAAAAAAAAAGCAGATCTAGTAAGCTAGATGATGTAGCCCTAATAAATTATTAGTGTTTATCCTTAACTGGAGTTCTGAGTTAATGATTCAGTTCAGGATGGATTGATAAAAATGCCCTTTTTCATGTTCCGCAGGCTTCGTTGCTCTTCATTTTGCTCCTTGGAAAGCTGCTTACAGCTGCTATTTTGGGATGTTACTTTTTAAAATGTATGTGGCATTTTGGTTCTTTTCATTTTAGGAATTACATTTGCTTTTTACATCCAAATCATAAAAATCAAGAGTACCGATAGACCTGTAACATTTTGAGTTGTTAAACAGAGAGTTATTTTATGTGATCATATAAAGCATAGGGAGGTTAAAAAGTCCCCAGTGCAACAACAGGAAAGAGACAAAAATTGCAAGTTATGTTTTCTTTTCCTCACTCTGAATTTCCATCTTCTCAACAAGGAACTGGGGGTTGGAGGGGGGTGGTTTACTTTAAATCAGAGATGAAATCATAATAAAGACTTAGTTGACAGGGAAACAAAAGCCTCTCAATAATCCATCTTTGGAAAACAACAGCTTTTTTAACATTAGGCAGCAACTTTTTAAAGACTGTGCTGGCGTTAAGAAACAGTGTGATATTTCTAGAGCCATATGTGACACAGCTGTTTAGCACTGCTTCAGCTCATCACTTGTTTCATTACATATGGTGCTATATCAGACTAGCATGCTGCACTTTACTGAACCAATGACTGAAATAAACATAGATTAAAGAGATGCAGAGTTGCTCTTAGATGCAGCTGCCTGGACCAGTCCTAACAGGTGGACTGACGGATGGACTATTTGATGGATGAAGACCTGGCTGTGAGATCGTATCCAGAGAGTGGTGGTCAATGGTTCGATGCCCCGATGCAGATCAGTGACAAGTGGTGTCCCTCAGGGGTCAGAACTCACAGCCCAGAAAGACAGTTGTATCCTAGGCTGCATCCAAAGCAGCACGGCCAGCAGAGCAAGGGAGATGATCCTGCCCCTATGCTCTATGCTGCTGAGACATCACCTGGAGTACTGCATCCAGATGTGGAGTCCTCAGTACGGATGTGGGCCTGGCTGGAGAATGTCCAGAGGACCACAAAAATGATCCCAGGGATTGAACACCTCCCTACGAGGACAGGCTGAGAGCTGGGGCTGTTCAGCCTGTAGAATAGAAGGCTCCTGGGAGACCTGAGAGTGCCCTTTCAGTATCTAAAGGGAGGCTGCAAGAAAGAAGGGGATGGACTCTTTAGCAGGGTCTGCTGTGACAAGGGGACAAGGGGAAATGGTTCAAACTAAAAGAGGGGAGATTTAGATTGGACATGAGGAAGAAGTTTTTTACAATAAGAGTGGTGAGGCACTGGAATAGGTTGCTCAGAGAGGAGGTGGATGCCTCATCCTTGGAGACACCCAAGGTCAGGCTGGACCAGGCTCTGAGTACCTAATGTAGCAATAGGTGTCCCTGTTCTGTGCAGGCAAATTGGACTAGATGGCCTTTAATGGTCCCTTCCAACTGAAACAATTCTGTGATTCTGATTTAATCATATTCTGTGGCACAGAGCCTTCCTTCCTCTTTTTTTTCTAATAGTCTAGCTGGGACTGGTGGCTGCGAACCCCGCAGGAAACGCTGCCATTCTTGTAATATCCAGAGAGCCTTTGCTAAGCTCCTGTGCGGTTCCCCCCAGCCGCCAGCTGGGTTCCTCACTGGGACGCTGCGGAGGAATGATCCCTATTGCCTAACGCGACCCTGGGCTAAGCATTTCGTCACGGGGAAAGCTCGGCTGAGCCCAGCCCCGGCTCCGGAGGCGGGAGCCGGGCCGTCCCCCGAGGCCGCGCTCCGCCGGGCGTGCCGGGCCGCAGCTCCCTCCCTTCCCGCCTTCCCCTTCCGCGGCCGCGCTGCGCGGGGTCACCCCGAGGGCCGCGCTCCTCCCCCTGCACAAGCCGCGCAGCAGCCGCTTCTTGCCGGGCCCACGGCAGCCTGGCCTGAAGCTGCTGGACGGAGGCGGGCGCCGAGCCTACTGCGGGCTCAGGTAGCAGGCCGCCGGGGAGGATAAGCGGGGCTGAGGGAGGAGCCGCGGCCGGGAGGGGTGAGGGAGGGAAGGGCCGCGCGGGGCCTGCGTCACTCAGCCGAGTGGTCCCTGCATGCCGGCCGCTCTCGGGAGGGGGGCCGTCAGGAACGTTCCAGAAGATGATGGGGGTGGCGGCGCGGGCTCCGGCCCGGCGATGAGGCGCTGGCAGTCCCGGGAGGGCTCGGCTGGGAGCCGCAGTGCGGCGGGAGCGGAGCGTGGGGTCGGGAGGGGCGGGCCGCTGCGCCTGGCTGCAGCCGTGTAGATGTTCTCCAAAGTGCCGCTCCTTGCCAGGAATCAAAAAAAGCATCTATGCAATTTATAAATTGAAAGAGATATTGGGTGGATCTGACTTGTTATTAAGAAATGAAGTGCTCGTGGCCAGGCTTTCACAGACTCTTACTAGCTTAGCCAGCTTCTGCATACTACAGAAATCTGATGCTTCCTTCACCTCTGGGTTTGTTTGCTCACTGAACAGCATTTCGTGCTGAAGCCAAGAAATCCGACAGGGTAACGTGACATGCCAATGAGTTATGTCCAGCAGGTATTCCTTTAACACAGCACTGGGTGCATGGGGATCGCTCCAGCAGACATGCATACCGAGCGGGGCACACAGTATATGTATAAAGGCAAAGTATGTACTTTTTCATCACATTTCCCCGAAATGGGTTACATAGGCATTGAGTTTCCGGGAGCTTATACTGTTCTACCCTCTTGCAAATGCACTCCAAAATGATGGGAGGGGTCTCTGGGCTCCATCTGGCGGTCGTTGGATGAAGGCTAGTAGTCATCCTTGAGAAGGCTCTAAACCTTCCTCACTGTGAACTTTTAACTTCTAGGGGTGGTTGCATCATGCTGCAACAGCAGCTCTGCCCTCCTTATCTTCACGAAGTGTTCTCTAGATTTAGCCCAAAGAGAAGAAGTAAAGGTGTTTCAGCACTCAGGCTGTTAGTTTAGCCTGAGATCCTGCTAAGGTGGAGCAGGGCATTCACACAGTCGCTTCTTTCTCATAGAGAGCGAGAACTGTGTTCTGCAGCAGTTGTCCTCTTGTTGCTCGTGTCGGTGTCATTCTAAATGGAAAGCAGCTTACCTATTGTTAAGCAAACTAAAGACAAATGCTTATTCTTCTCATTTTTCAACATCACCATTGCCAAGATTGGTAGGATGACTTGTACCAGTGGTACATTTTGGTCTTTGTTTTCTTAGTGCTCTAGGAAGAACAGAACAGCCGTTTTTAGTGCTTTGAGCTTGAACTTCATTGGATGAGACAACGGATGCAGTGTGTCACTAACCAGCACACACTGTTACTGTCATGCACTGCCGTGTCCGAAGCCTGACAGCAACCCCAAGCAATTGAGGTAAAATGAAGAACTGCGATGTTTGCTTTAGGCTGGCATGAAGATGAATGAAGTAGTGAGAGGAATGAGACTGAAGAATTTCCGCGTGTGTATCTCTGGAGCTGTGGAGCATTCTTGGTGCCTTTCCCAAAGAGCACGGTTTTGTTCAGAGTTAACCGTGCTTGGGTACCACAAAGACAGAGATGGCTTGGAGTGGGCCATTTTATTTTTATTTCATTTTCCCAGTAGATAATTTTTAATATGAAATGCTTCACTTTCACTTTGCAGTGAGATGTGTTGTAGGAAGGCTTGAAAATAAGTTGGCTTGGGCTGCAGAGGTATGACACGTGCTATGCTGTTTTGTGAGACTGAACAATCAGATGCTCAGCTGTTGGATAGCGCTGAGGTTACAAGTACAGCAATAACTCTGTGCCTTCTGTGTCTTTGTGATTATATTTTTAGTCATGTTGTGTGCTTTGTTTTTCTTTTTTCCAGCAACACCTTTCCTCCTTTGTCATGCAGAATGAAAGGCACTAAAGGTATTTGTGTAACAAGCAAGTGTGCTCTTGTTCTGTGCTGAGTCCTTTCACCTCTCACACTGAACGCTTCATGAGCTCTGCTGTTTGGGCTGAAAGTCTTCATTTCTGTCCATGGGTGTTTCTCTGATCTCAGTGCTCTGAATTGGTATTTCATTGGCATTGGGATTTCTTTCACAATATGATAGGAGTGTATTATTTTTGGTATTTGTGTTCCTGCTATTTAGAATAGTTGCTAAAGTGGAAAGTATCCATTGGCTGTAGCGCGCTCAAAGCCAAAGCTGCATTTTTCAGTGCCTGGCAGTGTGAAACACTGTGTTTAATCACAGCTGCATTTGTTGGAGATCAGGATTTTTGCAAATAACCTCTCCAAGATGGCAATATATGGGTGTCTGGAAAAGTTGAAGTAGTTACCAAAAGGTGTGCTTTTTGTTCCTGGCTCAATAGAATGCAACCATTGGTGCAGAAATAGGGGTAGGATCTTTTTCAGGGCAGCCTTCAATAATTTTTTTTTGTTTTCTTTTGCGTTTTTTGATACTCAAAGCTATGCTGCCATTTCCTGTAGCTTCTTGCCTTGCTCACTACACTTGCTGCTACCAACTGTAGAGAGACATGTATATTCTTTAATATTTAGTATGCAGTAATTTCAGCTGGGAAAAGAAAATGCCATGTAAAGTTGTCAGCTCGTGCCCTGCTGGATGAGATTTTCCGAGGAAGCAATCCTCCTGTCCCATCTGATCTTTCCTATTGTTCCTTTCCCACCCCTGCCTCCTTCTACAAATGAGAGTTGTGTTTCTTGTCTGGTTGAAGTCCCATCCTGCCATTCACAGACACCCTGTGTTTCTGATTGTGTATCCCTAGAGCCTCCCATAGATTCCCAATCTCAGCTGTCTCCTCCAACCCTTTTTGAAATCTGCTTCTTTCCTCCTGGCTCTTCCTGCTCACTGGACAACCTTTGGTTTGAGCACCCCAGTCTTCAGCCATCTGAAGTTGGCGTGGAAGTTCATTAACGTGGAAGAAAATGAGGAAAAGAAGTGAGAAGTGACAACAAGTAACTAATTTATGGCAAAAACTAGAACAAAGAGAAGATATGTAGCAGATCTGCAAACTACAGTCTACCAGTTATGTTTGGATGAGGTTCTGCATGGTCTTTGTCCTGGTGCCGTACCCAAGGCAGAATAAGGCCAGCGATTGCTTGAGGGAAAGGAAATATACTCCAGAACTGGATGGAAACTTTCTTACATTTTTCATTGCCCTTGCTCATTCTTTTGAGTTCATCCAAACTACAGAGTCCTCTGCTCTATTCTGTGGTTTCATTTAGATTCATTGACTATAAGCTCTTTGGTTTCCCAGAAAAAAACTAGAAAGTAATTTTTTGTTTTTCCATAGTGCCTGTGCCTGTGTCTTGTTCATCTTACCAACTCCAGAGCTGTAAGCAGCAAGATTTCATCCCAGTTGCAGTGGTCAACTTAAACATCTTTTTCAGGACCTTAACCAGCCAAGATGCCCATCCGCGTGGATCAAATGATGCAACTGCTTTGCCATGTTTCTCAGGAGAAGGGAATGACAGCAGCTGTCAAGCACTCTGGTCGAGGAGCGCTCCTGGCGGGTGCAACTGCATTTGTTGGGGGCTTGGTTGGAGGTCCACCTGGCATTGCTGTAGGTAAGTGTGTTTGCTTCAGGATAAGACGTGTGGTTAGCTCACTGAGTGAAGAAACCAGCAAGTCTTCTTAGTGGGGGCGAGTGTATTGGCAAAATATCATTCAACTGAGCTTTAATAACATGCCATTTTGCATTTCATTCTTTCAGAAGAGTGTTTTTAACAAGTGGTGCATCATAATGGTGCTCATGGCTGAGCTCAGTGGGTGGTGATCAGCAGCGCAGAGTCTGGTTGGAGACCTGTGACTAGTGGTGTTCCCCAGGGGTTGGTGCTGCGTCCGGTCTTGTTCCATATCTTCATCGATGACCTTGATGAGGGGATAGTGTCCACCCTCAGCAAGTACACCGATGATACAAAGCTGGGAGGAATGACTGACCTGCCAGAAGGCTGTGCTGCCATTCAGCAGGACCTGGATGGGCTGGAGAGCTGAGCAGTGAGAAACCAGATGAGGTTTAACAAAAGCAGGTATACAGTCTTGCACCTAGGAAGGAATAACCACATGTATCAGTACAGGTTGGGGGATGACCTGCTGGAGAGGAGCTCTGCAGCTAAGGACCTAGGGGTCCTGGTGGACAACAGGTTGGCCATAAGCCAGCAGTGTGCCCTGGTGGCCAAGAAGGCAAATGGGATCCTCGGGTGCATTAAAAGGAGCGTGGTCAGCAGGTCAAGGGAGGTCATCCTCCCCCTCTGCTCTGCCTTGGTGAGGCCTCACCTGGAGTACTGTATCCAGTTCTGGGCTCTCCAGTACAAAAAAAGACAAGGATTCCTGGAAAGAGTCCAGCAGAGGGCCACAGAGATGATAAAGGGCCTGGAGCACCTCTCTTGTGAGGAAAGGCTGAGCAACTTGGGTCTGTTCAGCCTTGAGAAAAGAAGACTGAGGGGACATCTAATTAATATTTATAAATATCTTAAGTGTGGGAGTCAAAGGGACATGGCCAACCTCTTTTCAGTAGTCTGTGTGGACAGGACAAGGGGAAGTGGCCATAAACTGGAGCATAGGAAGTTCCAAGCCAATATGCGTAAGATCTTCTTCATGGTAAGGGTGACGGAGCACTGGAACAGGCTGCACAGAGAGGCTGTGGAGTCTCCTTCTCTGGAGATATTCAAGACCCGCCTGGACGCCTAGCTGTGCGACCTGCTATGGGAGCCTGCTTTGGCAGGGGGGTTGCACTTGATGATCTCTAGAGGTCCCTTCCAGCCCCTACAGTTCTGTGATTCTGTGATAATGATTGTGCTGGTGTTCCTTTTCAGGATGATGGTGACCTCAGTGACTTAAAACTCCTTTTTCTGAGAACAGGAAACCATACACAGATTAGAGGCTTAGGTATAGACTCTTCGAAGCCTTTTGAACTGGCTGTTATAGGTTGATGAACTTAGTCTCTGTGAACACCTTCTGAAGTTTGGTCTTCACAGGTGTAGGAAGCTGCAGCGTGCATCTCTACAGAAGCTGTATGCTGGAAACATACTGGGGATCTGTAGTAAAAGATTCTGTGTTAATGGTCACTGGCAAGGCAGTTGTTAATGGTGTGTTTTCCATGGGGTGGGATTCATAGAACAACAGAGCTTGTCCTAAAGAGACCAGTACCATAAGGAATGTTGTTTGATTTCTGATTTTGAGTTTGAAACTGTTAGCTTTGATTGTGTTGAGTTCCTTTGTTGATGTAAAAAGCTGTAAAAACTCTTCTTGGTACTTGGTGGTCATTCACCCAATTCGTGCCTTGTTCATTCAGCTCTGCGCTGATTTCTGATGAGGAGGTGAACACTGTTGATGAACATCTCTCTAGAATTTCGGATCTAACAATAGGGAGTCACATCTCTCTTCATTTTCTAGGAGGAGCACTTGGTGGACTGCTTGGTGCCTGGATGACCAGTGGACAGTTCAAGCCAGTCCCTCAGATTTTAATGGAGTTGCCTCCTGCCGAGCAGCAGAAACTCTTCGATGAAGCCATTGCTATAGTCAGGAACCTAGACTGGACTGATATTGCTCAGCTGACTGCGCTTGTCATGGGGAGTGGTCATCTCCAGCAGCAGTTGGCAGGAGTGGTGATAAATTACCTCACCAGAGAGCTAAGTGCAGAGATAAAGTATGGGGAGTGAATCTTCCTGGAGTGTGTTTTTAGATTGTAGTGAATTTTACTCTGACGGTTGTGAATCTTCGATGTATCAATTGTTACCTTTACTAGTTATAAATGTGGGCAGATCTAATTATTACCTTCTTTTTCTTTCTTTTTTTTTCTTTTTAACAGAAGTTATTATTGGTTTATTGTATTATCCTGTCACTGCCTTGTTTTGTTATTTGAAGTACTGTGTAGTGGGATTGAATTCAAGATCACTGAAGGGAATTCTGGTTCTCTTGCCATATAATGTAGCACTAGGTAAAGTTTTCAAAGTCCTTGTATTTTATTTAGGAGATGTAATCCTGTTTGTTGAAGTGCTTTAAATTTCTTCTGTGTGTGGCAGGAATGCTGAAGTAGATAGGGCACTTTGAAGAATTTTACCTGGCATCTGAGTCTTACAAGGGAAAGTTGCAAGAAATTATTTCTACTGTGAACTCAAAAACCTCAAGCCTTTCTTGATTCTTTGTCACATTTTTATTGTAATTCTTGGGAATTCGTTTCTGTAAGAAGAGAAGCCAATACCTGTTTAGAGGAACTTAGAAGAACAGGTAAAATAGAGTCTACAGAATTAGTAGTTCCTGATATCCTCAAACTGGAATGTGTGGCAAGGAGACTGGTTAATAAAGGGGAGTGAGGGAGAAGGGCAAGTCTGACATTTTTATATGATTAGGATAGTCATTTTAGCATCCGTTTCTCAACTGATTCTGAACATCTGGTCCTCTGTTTTCATTAAAATATTCCTAAGAAGCATCACAATGGTCTGTGTTTGGCTCTAGAGTGCATGAACTGTTTTAAGCATGGAAGAAGATGGGGAAAAGAAGCGAGTTGTGAGAATTACCTAATTTATGGCAAAAGGTAGGACATAGAGAAGATATATAGCAGGTATGTAAACTACAGTCTACCAGGTATGTTTGAATGAGGTTCTGCGTGGTCTTTGTCCTGGAGCCGTGCCCAAGGCTGAATAAGGCCAGCAATTTCTTGAGGCAAAGGGAATATACTGTAGAACTGGATGGAAACTTTCTTACATTTTTCATTGCTGTAATTTGCCCCTGTGCATTTTTCTGAGTTCATCCAAACTACAGAGTCCTCTGCTCTATTCTGTGGCTTCACTTACAATTGCAATGAACATCATGTTTTGCCAGCAAAAAAATCTGGGAAACTGTTAGCTCATGAATTCCCAGAAATGAAAGAGAAAGTAATTTTTGCACAGTGACTGTGGCAGTGCATTGTTAGTCTCACTGGCTCCAGAGCTCTAAGCAAAGGGTTTTATCCCTGTTGCAGCAATCAACTTAAACGTCATTTTCAGGACCTTAACCAGCCAAGATGCCCATCCATATGGATCAAATGATGCAATTGCTTTGCCGTGTTGCTCAGGAGAAGAGAATGAAAGCTGCTGTGAAGCACTCATATCGAGGAGGGATGGTGGTGATTACAACCGCGTTTGTTGGGGGCTTGCTTGGAGGTCCACCTGGTCTTGCTGTAGGTAAGTGTGTTTGCTTCAGGTGTAAGAAACGTGGCTAGCTCACTGACTGTAAAAAAAAAAGCAGCAGAAGTCTATTTAGTTGGGATGATTTGAAGTGAAGGGGCATGTAATGGCAAGATTTCATTCAACTGAGCTTTAATTACATGCCATTTTGCATTTTGTTCTTTCAGAAGAGCCTTTTTAACAGATAGTGCATTGTAATGCCTGTATCAGTATTCCCTTTTAGGATGACAGTGACCTTGGTGACTTAAAACTCCTTTTTCTGAGAAGAAGCATATGCAGATCAGAGGCTTAGGTATTGACTCCTTGGAGCCCTTTGAACTAGCTGTTAGATGTTCATTTGCTTTAGGTGGGCAGAGTGCTGGTTCCCATCTGCTAAGGCATGCCAGTGCCAGATGTGTGGCACATACCTGAGAGCAAAGTGTCAGGCTGAGAGCTTGTTAGTGTGAGCTTTGCTCCATCACTGTGGTAAGGAAGGCTTGAGGCAGTGGCAGGAATGTGAGACAGTGTTATCAGAAGCAGGGGATGGAGAAGAGCAGCAAAATAATGTTTGTTTCTGTATTTTAAGGCTTCTCTATCCATGTCTTGGTGAACTCCTTGAATGTTTTTCCTCCCCACACTGAATTCTTTCTGAACATTAGAGAGAAGCCAGAGTCCCATAGCAAAGACTTGTATCCTCTGTATCTGTTGAGCTAAGCAGTGTTGTATATATAGTTTAAAAGGTGCCCTGTCACTAAGTCACATTTGCATCAGTCCTTGAGTACACTTTACTCTTAGGAGCAGTTCCACAAATCTGAAGGGCTTACTGGTACTGGAGTAAATTGCAATCTCGGTGCAGCATTGTAAATCATTGAGAAGCACTGTTCTATATGGCTGGTAGCCATTTGTAAGGTTAACAGGTCGTAAGGTTAACAGGTTGTAAAGTTAACCAGTATATAGAGAAGTCAGGCTAGTAAGAATATTCAAACAGAGGAAAGGTGCTCACCGGTGTTGTAGGCTCGCAAGACTCCAGAAGGAGCAATCTCCAGGAAGAGATCCTTCCTTTGTGGAAGTCAACCCTTAAATGGGGTCTAGGAGAGGTGGAGCCTGGCTCCACCCCTTCCAGGCACACAGGTGAATTGCTTTCACCTGTGCTCTCATGGCTGACTCAGTGCTTGCCTCAGGTGGTCAATCAGAGGTTCAGGCCATGATTCAACAGTTCCCATACACCATTAGATATCGCATATCAGTGTAGGGCCATGATGCTAATTTCTTGGCTGTAGCAGTCCTACCACTAGGGAACGTGAGCTGGGTTTAGACCTTCGTGAGATGGGTTAGTTTTACCCTACTGATGATGTGTTGTTGTGCTCGTAATCCCTCTGCTCTGCACATGATGGCTTGGAACCATGCTGCCTGACAGAGAGATTCTTCTCCAAGTCTGGTGGGATGTTGATTTGCTAGAAGAAAGGTTGAATGTGTCTGAATAATCCAACAAAGTTGATGATCTTGACCTCCGTGAGCGTCTTCTGAAGTGTGGACGTAATGGGTGTAGGAAGGTGCATGCTGCAACTTTGCTGAAGCAGGAAGCTTGGATCGTATCAGGGATCTGTAGTAAAACATTCTGTGTTAATGGTCACTGGTAAAGCAGTTGTTAACAGTGTGTTTTCCATAGGGTGGGATTCATGTAATAACGGAGCTTGTCTTAAAGAGACCAGTACCATATGGAATGTTGTTTGATTTCTGATTCTGAGTTTGAAACTGTTAGCTTTGAGTTGAGTTCCTCTGTTGATGTAAAAAGCTGTAACAATCCTTCCTGATTCTTTGACCGTCATTTGAGGAGGTGAACAGTGTTGATGAAGCATCTCTTTGGAATTTCAGGTCTAACAATGGGGAGTAACATCTCTTGTCATTTTCTAGGAGGGGCGCTTGGCGGACTGCTTGGTGCCTGGATGAACAGCGCAAAATTCAAGCCAGTCCCTCAGATTTTAATGGAATTGCCTCCTGCTGAGCGGCAGAAACTCTACATTGAAGCCATTGCTGTACTCAAGAGCTTAGACTGGTCTGATTTTGCTCGACTAACTGCTGTTGTAATGAATAGTCATCTTTTCCAGCTGCAGTTGGCTAAACTACTGGAAAATTACTTTACCAGAGAGCAACGTGCAGTGATAATGTATGGAGAATAAAGCTGTTCAGAGCAGATTTATAGTTTGCAGTGAATTTTACTCTGACAATTGTGATTCTTCGGTGTATTAATTATTAGCATTAGTATTGTCATTGTAGCTTTTGTTTCTCAACTGATTCTGAATGTCATCTGTCTTCATTAAAATATTCCTAAGAAGCATCACAATGCTCTCTGTTTTGCTTTGGAGTAAATGAACTGTTTTAATTTTCCAACCAGTTGTTCAGCATTTGTTGCAAGGCACGAGGAAACAAGGTTAAAAATAGAGCACTGTGCTTTTTTTTTTTTTATGTTTAGGAACAAGTGAAACTGCTCTGATAATTTTAGTCTTGTCATAAAGATTTCTCCATGTTTGCGTGGTGACATTTCTCATAGTTGAGTTTTAAATGTGGAAGTTTTAACTCAAAATGTGCTGTTGTGTAGATTTGATTAATTTAGTTCTGCAGGTATACTTTGTTGTTAATAAATAGAGCTTACTTTCCTTCCTGGAGTGCAGGGCAATGATTGTTCTTTCAAAGCACTTTTTCAGTGAAATGAAAGCCAGCAGCAAATGGCAGTGAGCACTTCTGACCTTGCTGCAGTTTCATAGTACATACCTGAAATCAGTTTTTTTTCAGTTTAATTGACAGATTACTCACAGTACAATTTGCTTTTAAGCCCATACATACTCTATATGTTTAAAAGTATTATTTCTATGAACTCATACACTTCTATTTGCAATTTTGTGATTATTTCACAAACCAAATTAACTCTTCCAGAGGAGTATCCTGCTACTAGCGGCAGATATTTGGGTGAAACAGGAGGAGAGAGCCTATCCCCCTTAGAACCAACTGTTCAAAGATGGACTTGAACAAACTTGGCATGTGATTGTGAAGTAGGTCACAGGAAAGATGCTGGTTTCAGTTAATTTGTAATAGCAGTCGTTATTTAAACTGATTGCTAGCAGATTTTAGGGTAGTTGCGGTTATCAGGATTGTGACTCCCATGTTACACGTCCACAAATTGAGGCCCAAAGGTAGGTATTGAATTAATTTGTAGTGCTCATGCCAGTGTCACAGCCATGAATTGAGCTTAAATTACGAGAACGTCAGTCCTGTGCTGTCGTATGTTACTCTTTCTTATTCTTTCAAATACTTTTCATTTTATACTCAGAAATGAGAAGCTACTTTCAATGGCAACCTTTCAGCATTCGCTATAGTATGTAGGAGTATGAGGTACATGTGCACCAGGAGGAGACTGGTCAGAGTGGTTCAGAGTGCTGTGTGGGCCTATCTAGCTTATGTTAAACGCTGCTGCCACTGAGCTCATGAAGAGCTTTATATTCTGAGCTGCACAGTAGCATGCTATTAGCCACTGTAATTTAATGTACCCACGTTTTCAGATGGCTGATGTAGAAACAGAAAGAAATGAGTTGTTTGTATCACTATTTGTAAAGTATGATGTATGTGGAACTTCTCAAAAGGTAAAAGGTACTTATCTTCAGAGTGGTAGCAACAGGTTTGCAGCAAGGTGCGCACATAGGTCTAAAAGACAATCCATCACTGCTGGTGATAGAAGAACAGAATCTAACTCAGCTATTAATTTCAAGTGAGTTTGGGTGTACAAGAGGGAGGAAACAACCACTTGACATTAAGGAGGCTCTGGTAGCTGTCTACTGTAGAGGAATGAGCATGGGACGCCATGGTATTGGTTGTTTGTATGTTAATGATTCATGGCAGTTCATTCTGTTGAGCACTGCAAAAAGAAATTGTCATTGCCTTTTGTCTCTGACTACAGTGCTGTGCTATAGTGTCAAGGTGATCACAATTTTTGACTCCTACTATTTGTTGTCTTAGTGCTCAAGGAAGAACAGAGCAGCTGTTTCTTAGTGTTTTGACTTGAACTTCATTGGATGAGACAATGGATGCAGTGTGTCACTAACCAGCACGCACTGTTACTGTCATGCACTGCTGTGTCCGAAGCCTGACAGCAACCCCAAGCAATTGAGGTAAAATGAAGAACTGCGATGTTTGCTTTAGGCTGCATGAAGATGAATGAAGTAGCTAGAGGAATGAGACTGAAGAATTTCCTTGTGTGTATCTGGAGCTGTGGAGCATTCTTGGTGCCTTTCCCAAAGAGCACGGTTTTGTTCAGAGTTAACCGTGCTTGGGTACCACAAAGACAGAGATGGCTTGGAGTGGGCCATTTTATTTTTATTTCATTTTCCCAGTAGATAATTTTTAATATGAAATGCTTCACTTTCACTTTGCAGTGAGATGTGTTGTAGGAAGGCTTGAAAATAAGTTGGCTTGGGCTGCAGAGGTATGACACGTGCTATGCTGTTTTGTGAGACTGAACAATCAGATGCTCAGCTGTTGGATAGCGCTGAGGTTACAAGTACAGCAATAACTCTGTGCCTTCTGTGTCTTTGTGATTATATTTTTAGTCATGTTGTGTGCTTTGTTTTTCTTTTTTCCAGCAACACCTTTCCTCCTTTGTCATGCAGAATGAAAGGCACTAAAGGTATTTGTGTAACAAGCAAGTGTGCTCTTGTTCTGTGCTGAGTCCTTTCACCTCTCACACTGAACGCTTCATGAGCTCTGCTGTTTGGGCTGAAAGTCTTCATTTCTGTCCATGGGTGTTTCTCTGATCTCAGTGCTCTGAATTGGTATTTCATTGGCATTGGGATTTCTTTCACAATATGACAGGAGGGTATTATTTTGGTATTTGTTTGTGTTCCTGCTATTTAGAATAGTTGCTAAAGTGGAAAGTATCCATTGGCTGTAGTGCACTCAAAGCCAAAGCTGCATTTTTCAGTGCCTGGCAGTGTGAAACACCGTGTTTAACCAGAGCTGCATTTGACTTTAGTCATTACTGTTGGAGGTCAGGATTTTTGCAAACAACCTCTCCTAGATGGCAGGATATGGGTGTCTGTAGAACTGGATGGAAACTTCCTTATGTTTTCCATTACTGTAATTTGCCCTTGTTCATTCTCCTCAGTTAGAGACCTTCTGTGTTCTGTGGCTTCATTTACAGTTGGAATGAGCATTATCTTTTTGCCAGCAAAAAAAAAATTCATTTGTGGGAGACCTTTAGCTCAAGATTTCCCGGAAATGAAAGAGAAAGTAATTTTTTGTTTTTCCACAGTGGCTCCGGCAGTGTACTGTGTTAGTCTCGCTGGCTCTGGAGCTGTAAGCAGCAAGATTGTGTCCCTCTTGCAGCAATCAAACTTACCTTAAACATCTTTTTCAGGTCCTTAACCAGCCAAGATGCCCATCCATGTGGATCAAATGATGCAACTGCTTTGCCGTGTTTCTCAGGAGAAGGGAATGAAGGCAGCTGTCAAGCACTCCGGTCAAGGAGCGCTCCTGGCGGGTGTAACTGCATTTGTTGGGGGTTTGCTTGGAGGTCCGCGTGGCATCGCTGTAGGTAAGTGTGTTTGCTTCAGGATAAGATGTCTGGTTAGCTCACTGAGTGAAGAAACCAGCAAGTCTACTTAGTGGGGGCGAGTGTATTGGCAAAATTTAATTCAACTGAGCTTTAATTACACGCCATTTTGCGTTTCGTTCTTTCAGAAGAGTGTTTTTAACAAGTGGTGCATCGTAATGCCTGTATTAGTATTCCCTTTTAGGATGACAGTGACCTTGGTGACTTAAAACTCCTTTCTGAACATTAGAGAGAAGCCAGAGTCCCATTGCAAAGACTTGTATCCTCTGTATCTGTTGAACTAAGCAGTGTTGTATATATAGTTTAAAAGGTGCCCTGTCACTGAAGTCACGTTGCATCACCCCACTGAAAATAGATATGCCTTGTTCACTCAACTTTGCACTGATTTCTAATGAGGAGGTGAACACTACTGATGAACGTCTCTCTAGAATTTCAGATCTAACAATGAGGAGTCACATCTCTCATCATTTTCTAGGAGGAGCACTTGGTGGTCTGCTTGGTGCCTGGATGACCAGTGGACAGTTCAAGCCAGTCCCTCAGATTTTAATGGAATTGCCTCCTGCCGAGCAGCAGAAACTCTACAATGAAGCCATTGCTATAGTCAGGAGCCTAGACTGGATTGATATTTTTCAGCTGACTGCACTTGTCATGGGAAATGGTGATCTTAAGTTTATGCTGGCAAGAGCAGTTGAAAGGTTCTTCATCAGAGAGCTAAATGCAGAGATAAAGTATGTAGAATAAACCTTTTGGGGCCCAGTTTTTAGATTTTGTTGAATTTTACTTTGACAACTGTGATTCTCTGATGTAGCAATTATTAGGATTAGGGTTGTCATTGTAGCTTTCATTTCTCAGCTGCTTCTGAATATTCTGTTTTCATAAAAAAAAAAAAAAATCCTAAAAAGCATCACGCTGGTCTCTGTTTTCCTTTGAGGAAAGGAACTGATTGAATAAGTGGGCATTTAGTGTCTCAGCCAGTTGTTCACTCTTTATTTCAAGGCAAGCAGGAAACTATTTACCAGGTTTGATGTACATGGAACTTCTTGGGTGGAGGCATGTACCTATTTTCAGAGTGGTAGCAACATGTTTGTGACAAGGTTTGCACATTGTTTTGAAACAGTTGAGTGCAGCCCTGTTCTATTGTGTTAAGATCACCACAATATTTGCCTTTTAGGTTTATCAGAGGATTTGGGCATTAAATTACTGTTCAGCAGATTTAATCATCCAAGGAACTGCTCAAGAATATATTAATATCCCTTTGTTACTCTTTTTTGGTACCGATGTGCCTGTCCACCACTGCATCCTGTGTTACTGGAAACAGCTCCAGGCAGGGGATTGCATCTAATGAAATCCATCCAGTTGCACAGTGTCCAGGTTAAGTACGAGATAGAGCCATCACCTAGGAAACAAGGCAAAGCAGTGCCAGCAGTTTTAGGAAGCAACTAGAATTGTCGCTGTGGGGAGGTGTACATACTTATATAAAGAATCCATCTGTGATGCTGGTTATTCATTTGGTTTGGTTGTAGATGTGACAGAATCAAGCTAGATTTTCACTGACAGATAGTGTATTTTTAGAAATTTTTTTTCTAACTGTCTGGTTTAAAACTGGAAAGCAAGCATGATTATAAATAGTTATGTTAGCAAAGAGAGACTATTTTTATTTACTTGCTTTATTATTTAATGGCAATCCTGAATTCCAACATAGATTAGTAATTGAGATCTGCCCTCTAGTGGCAAGTAGATTAATTCTTAAATTCAGCCTATCGGAGCTGCCTCTGGATAGCACAGCTATGTTTTTCTGTGAAAAGTCGGGGTAAATGAAATTGTATTAGATTGCAAATATCAATCCACCTATGACTAGAATTCATGTACATTCCCCTGCAAAGAGGCTTTTTTAAATGATCATCATAAGCGAGCTGTGACTGCACAAGTTTTTGCTGCAGCTGTATGAAAGTTTTCACTGTAGCGAGAAAATACGTAGTCAGCAAAAGGAGGACAGTTTGTGGTTTTTTTGTTGTGGCAGTGCTTCATAGATTTGCATTGCAAGGCAAGTATTTGCTATGAAATCCAAATAAGTTACAAAGCAATGTAGAGATACCAAAGGCTGGGCAGACTCTGAGAACCTCCCAAAACTTCTATGCTGCTACATTGCCAGGTCAGTCATCCAACAGGAACAGCGGTACTAAGAAACTGTTTTATACTGAGAGCCTCCCTTGACTGAATGCTGCTTTGGGAAAGGCTTGTGGTGCAGCCCTCTTCTGTGCATCAGTGTTGTGAGGCTTGTGCTTGTTTTTCCCTTTATGAATTCTAGAATCGCTCACAGGAGATTCCAGTGTCCTCTAAAAAATCACATAAAATCTACTGACAGAATCTGTTTGCACAGCATAAAAGCAAAAAACCAAGCTCCTCTTATTGCTAAAATCAAAATCAGTTCGAACAGGCAACAAGTTTTAATGAACAGAGATGGCGGGAGCTAGATGAATGACAGGCATTAAGTTGTGTGCTGGAGAACAGCTTAAATCTTCACTAACTTCCTCTTACTCTGAATGAGCTAATTTATATATTATTTGGTTAATAACATGGAAAATGTGACGCCACCAGTAAACTCAGGGTGCTCTAAACCCTTTGTTTAATATGACTTGTGTTTTTCTCATCACAAGGACGTTGGAGTATCATCTTCACCTAATCTTAAGTAGATACAATGGCTATTTAAAGTTAACATATAATTTATCATAAATGTGTCATATTTTTGTTCTAGCCAAAGCAGATTCCAGTCCCCAAAGCTGACACACCACAAAGTTTATTACCCTACTACCTAGTTAACAGAGAACAAATATCTTCCATATCAAAGATAAATCATTTAAATATTGCTCTACCCTAGATCCGCCACTGAAATTTTAGCTCAGTTGGCCTTTGCTTTGCATTGGTAACTTTAACAACTGCAGCACTTGTTGGTGATGGCTAGATGATGCTGTTGCATAGCAGTGTTTCTCTCAAAATTCCAGATTTACATGTACTGTCAGTGTAGAGAAACTGAACAATGCATTATGTCTGGAAGTACTGAAACCCAAGTTCTTGGCAGACTTGAGGAGTATCTGCATGTGAAAATTCTGTTGTTGCTAGTCGCTGTGACAGAGTACTGACTTTCTTCAGGATCCTGTTCCCAGCTGCATCTGAGAGGCTGCTAGGCTCAGTCTTCTAGAAGAGAGCACAAACCTTCACTAGAGATAGGGAACAGGGTGCTAGAGTGGCACACCATGGTGACACACCATAATGGCTGTGGCATTGGCTAATTAGTTGCTATATTTCTTATTAATTCAAGTTTTTACAGGGTTTTGGTGAGATCCTTTTGTTGTGGAAGAGGGTTCCCTGTAATAACCCACTGAATTACTTATTTTTTCAGACCATTTCAAAGGAATGACTGGTTCAAGCTCACAGACATATCTACACAACAGCACGTTTTCTGTCTTGCTCGCCACTACAACATCCAGGTGTGCTGCCACTCCAAGTGGTGATGGTGAAATCAGGTCATCTCTTGTACCCAGTAGTACAGCTAGTAGTTCCAGAGAGTGCAAAGAATCGTAAAAACAGAGCATAGTGAGATTCCAACCCAAACTGTTCTGTGATCCTATGACTCTATAACTTAGGAGACAGGATGATAATTTACTGATCTTGAATTTACAGCTGGAAATGAGAACCTAGACAGCAATTTCAATCTGCGCACAAGGTAGAACTGTTTTGAACCTCAAATTTGAGGTTCTGCAGGGTATGTGTGTCCCCACAGAGGAGGGTCTGGTGGCTCTTAGCTCTGTTTGTTTAGTTGCCACGTCAGCAAGAAACTTTTACTCTGGTAAAAGGTACAAAGTAACACAGATCAGCATTACGTTGGCAGTTTCCTAAGGACAGGTCCCTGTTCTTCCAGGATTGCACACCTGCAGCTGTGTGGGGCTGCTGGTGAAGAAAATGCACAAACCTGAGTCTCTATCTGTCTTTCAAACACAACTTGTGAGCTGCTGACAGGAAGGGGTGCAGAATATGTCTGTATAGGGTTTCTGACCTGCTGGAGGGAAAAATAGTAGCTGCATTTCCTCTAGATGCAAGCTGCTTCCCTGCCTGTGCTGTAATTACCTTCCCACTTTGAACAAAAGAGTGGTTTGGAGAGGTGTTGTGCTGGTTGACTTAGGGTAGCTTAAGAAAGCTGATTAACCTGCTATGGCAATAATTTGCTGGATGATTTGGTCAGTAACTCAGTTCCCCCAGTGAGATGCTTCAAGGTGAGATGGCAGTGACAATACCAAGCTACTGGTAGAGGGCTGTGAGACATGATGATTACCTACAGTAAAAATGGGGTGTGATAATATCAGCATTGAGTTATTATTATTTGACTATTTCTTACCATGTTGTTTGAAATTTTTCTAGCAGTGTGATACTGTCTACCATAGTCTGATTATAGGCCACTGTGCTCTAGCAGAACTGCATTTCCCTTTTACAGTTTACACTTCAGTGCTCCTGCCATACGTGCTTCAGTGCATCATGACATGGGTGAGTCGGAATGGCTGCTTTCTCCGATTCCTGATAACACCCACCTCTCTCTTAGGGCGGAGAGCTCATGCTCCAGAGGACTCAGGTGTGCTAGGCTAGCTCTTCTTTGGAAGAGAAATTCTATTAAATACACATAACATAAAAAGCTACTTCATATTTCTTTCAGATAACAGCTATGGTGGTTGAAACCCAGTGACTAAGTGATGATGGTTAATATGCCTTTCCTCCTTTTTGGTTGGCGTATAGGAAATCTGTTACGAAACTCAGAGAAAGATCTTGTGGAAGGGAATGGTAATTGTATTATTCGAAGTCACTAAGCAAATTGATTTTAGACAGTCATACTCTCATGACAAATCTGTTCAAATGATCTGACTGGGATGGCTTGCATATAACACGAAGGGTAAGTCAAGTCCTCACTTCATCTCCTGGATTCTTCTTGATTGCCTAAAGATGAATTAAGTTTTTTTATATCCCTTAGGATATCTTTGATAATAATTTGCTGTTGTCTTTCTGTTAGCTTTTCTGTTATCCTGTTAGCCTGAGGGGCTAACAGAAGAAGGAATGGTGTGTGTGATTTGCTATAACCTCTGCCATTGTCCTTGTCTCAGAATGCAGTGTTTCCTGTGAACAAGATGCCTGTGCCGTGGTCTGATCAGAGCAGGGTCTTCTGTTGGGCTCAGTAGGAACAGCACATTCCTCAGCTTGATGAGATTGGATCCCTCATTATCAGTATAGGCTTCTTTTTTGATTACTGTTCTGATGCTTTCACGTACCTATTTCCAGCCATATATAATGTGTACCAATTTAAATAATTTAGTCAAAAATTATGCTGTTTCATGTGGAAATTCAGTTTTTCTTTTCTTTTTTTTTCTTTCCATTTTTGTATTGCAGCAGCTTCAGTAGCAATAACTAGTGAAATATGGGCAGATCTGTGAGGTTCATGCTACACAGATGCAGTGGTAGGATTCACTAAACTCTGTCTATACTAGCAGGTTAGAAGCAACAGCACGGCCAGATGATGGCTGCTGGTAATATAAAAGCAATGCGTTTTTTTCCTGGAGTAAAAGATCTTATGGAGAAAGCAATAGTTTCTTAGGCTGTCATTGCTTGGCCAGTTGATGTATTACTCAAGACTAACTGCATAGCAGACCTTCATCAGAGTTGGAAAGCTTTAAAAAAAAAAAAAAGACTTTATATTACAGTGAACTAAAGCTATTAGCCCCTAATTAACACACGGGGTTTCATCTTTACCTTTCTAGAGATCACAGAAATCTATGTATTTTTCAGGCTGCAAGCCAGAAATCAAACATTCATTATATAATTGCAGCAAGTCTGATCTAATACTTCTCGTTAAATATGATTTATGAATTCCAAAAGAGCCTAAGAGGTAAATACATAAAAATTATTCTGAACTCTGCAAAAATGAAAGCATTCATTTCTTTGGATGACTGTGCAGCAAGAATGATTTAGGCAAACACGAACAACATTCGGTAAGGACATGGCATTTCAACATCTGTACTTTTGTGGTGCTCTCAAAGTGGTGTGATTTCATCTAATTTTGCTGCTGATCTTTCAGCAAAGATAATGTTCTAGCCAGAGAATCAACCACTGCAGGCAGAATCAGCCTCCCACGGATCAGCATTCTCTTGGAGTTGCAGGAGATGGGCATCTGCCATGATGCAGTATGTGAGCCAGAGGATAAAACCTATTTTGGTTTTAGAATTACAGGTAAGCACATTCTTCTGATATTTGTGTGCATTTCCTGCTTAAATTGTTGTTCTCACTCAGCTAACTGTGCCAGTGTACAGTAACAGCCTGAGGGAAGTATTTCTGCCATCTCTGATACTGATGGAAGTTTTCTGCATGAAGACAGGCACCTTTGAGTTTAAACTTCTGTCTGCATTTACTCAAATCTTTCGAGCTCTAAGAATCTTTAGGCCAAAATTAGAGGGGATCTAATTTTTCTTCCTTGCCCTTCCAGGTTAATTTTAAGCCCAGCATTAACAGATTTTCCAAAGTTGTAAACTGAAGACTTGCTCCCTATAGAGCGGTGAAGAAAAGATGCAACAGCTGAACGTGGTAGTTGGGCTTGGGACAGACGGTGTGCAAGAGCAAATGCTCCAGGTTAGTTCAGAAGGGAGAGGACTGGGCAAAACTGTTTAGCAAATATTGTGTTAGAGCTAAAGACTTGCTGAAGTATCCATAAGAATGCCAAAGTAGAGCATACTTTTTACCAAACTGCAGTTTATTAATTGCTTGTCAGGAGCAAAATCAGTAATAAGATACTAAAGAGGGTGATGGTTAAGCAGGGCCTTGAATCTGTTTTTGTTGGTTTCCATAAAGGGGGCTTGCTTGCTTTTTCCTGGCATTCTCTCCAGGAATTTATATAGAAAATATTTTTTCCATAACCACAGTGAACAGCCTTCAATTGCCTGGCAGCTATTTGCATACTTGAGGCTTCCTTCCGTCTCTGAAGTTTAACTCTGCAGGAGCTTGTGCTGCTGCCGAGTTGGATCTTTCTTTTGGTCTTTTGTGTCCCTAGCCCAGGTTCTGTGGGACTTGGACTGTTGAAAGTGGCTGCAGCATGTCTCACTTGAGTAAAGGGCAAAGATTAGCCTCAGTATTGTAGTGCTAATGAGAAGTAGCAATGAGAATAATATGGAGTACTCCTGTAGCTCTTTACATCTTTGAAGTGCTCTACTGATACTAATTAATCTGCCAAAGTAGCCTTGTGACAAAGGTATGTGTTGGTACTAAACGTGATTTAACTCTTCTATATTGTTCTGCAATAAAACAAAACTGGATGCTGTCTTCAGATAAAAATCAGGAAATCAGCTAACCAGCCTCAACAATTAAGGTGAACTTCAAAGCTGTCTCACTTCTTTTGGTTAGCTTTAGCACACCTTTGGGAACCTCAAGTATTCGTGCAAAGCAGCATCATGCCAAGCGTTCAACAGAGTGGCCCCAGTGTTACGCAATAGTTTGTTTCCATTTATGTACACCAGTATATATGGCTTGCACCATTTCTTAACCCAATGCAGGGGATGTGATCCCAGTGCCACTGGAACCAAAGTTAAACCTGGGCGCGGTGCTGGTCTTAATCGATGAGCCCCAGTTTGCGTGCTGCTAGTGCCCTGCTGTAGTTGATATATTGTATGTATACACTGCCACAGCAGAAAACAAAGTCATGCTGTGTGTAGGTGCAAAGCTGACGTGTCAAGGAAGAACGCATAAGCTCTGTTATAACTGCAGGATTTCAGTGCCTTTCTGTGCAGTTAAGTCATCTGCTCCCAGTACTCCAGTATCTGCTGTTTTCTGTCTGCATCTACTGCTAGCTTGAACTTCAGTGAGTCATCAGTAGAAAGGCAGGCATTGCTTAGTATTTATAAACACCCATAGAAGAAAGATCACCCTGACTATATAGTCCTAATGCTGAGCTCTGAAAGACCTATTTCCTCTCAGGAAAGGGTCTGAGGTCACCGTGGACAGATTTCTGAAACTACACGCTCAATGCTCAGCAGCAGAAGACAAAGAGAAAGGTTGGGATGGATGAGGAAGGAAACCAAGAACAAAGCAGTAAACTTGCTATGTCACTGAATGGATCCAGTTTACAACCACATCTTGAGTCTGCTTATCCCATTCTCATCAGTCCTTTTTGAGCCCAAAAGAGCAACTGTAGAGCTAGAAAAGATTCAGAGGATAACATGGTATAGAAGTGCATCTGTATAAAGAGAGATTGATTACTTGAAAATAGTTCAACTTGGAAAAGACACTAATGGAGGGAACCTTAGTAAAGGCTATGAATGCCACATGGAAGAACAAGAAGAACAATAACATTGCATAAAAGCCAGGGTGTACCCATTGAAATGATTGAGGTAAAAGGAAGTGCTTTTTCACAGTGTTAAAAGTGAATTGTGGAGCAAATTGGCACAGGATGTTTTGGATGCCAGAACAGAAATGTGTTCAAAAAGTGATTAGGCAGATTAATGGTAGAGAGGGCCAGCAAGGACTATTAAACACACTACTGCAGAATCAGCCGCTGGTTTGCAAGAGAGTAAAAGAGAGAAATATCAGTCTATGAGTGCTTGTTACATTTTCCCTAACAATTTTCAGATAGGTGAATTGTGGCTCTGGTTTATTAAGGCTACTTATATATGTTATGCCAAACACAGTCTAGCAAACAATTCCTGTAGTGTTGCGCCAATATATGTACTACGGCAAGTAAAATATGACAAATGTGGTGCCAAAGCAATCACGTTCTGAAAACAGTGCAGCACACTTCACACTGTATGAAATCCTTTTCCCGTAAGAGGGGAAGACCTGCCCATTTGCCTTTGTGCTTGTCCCTTCTCAGGAGTGGAGCCTTCCTCCCTGAAAATTTCCAGTGTGTAAATAAGCACTTAAGCAAACCGGAGGAGAACCTAACCTCTCTTGGTCGGTTGCAACCAGGTATTTCATTTTCTCAAAATTACAATATCAACTTAAAAATTAAGCCAAATGTTTTTATTGTTTGCACCAATAAGAAAATGCCTCCGTGGCACTAGAATCTAAAAACAGACAGTATTTATCGAGAAACTAAACTCATTCATACTCAGGTTCAGTGGAAGTTACGTTAAAATACTGTCATGCCATTGTTTTGCTCTGCAGAAGGGAAAGTGGTTTTACAGAGTGAGATTACGTGGGCCCTACACTGATTGAACAGTCCTTCACTTCATTTTGAATGTTTAACTGTTGTCACAGAACTAAAGTTGATATAAGTGCTGTCTTGTTATTCTTCCTGAAACCGTAGCAAACTCTCAGCTCACAGATACAATTGTGTGAGGTTTGTTCAGTTACAGGATTGTGCCAAATGCTAACTTCCTAGAGCACAGTGTATTCTCCACATTCCAGCACGCATTCCAGAGGTCGTAGTTGTGCAGTGTTTGGCTCCAGGAAAGTTCAGCCTCCGAAACACAAGAGAGAAATTCTGCTGGGGGAGTGGGAGAGAGAAAGTTCAAGTGCTGCTGGGCGGGAGGCAGAGCTTTACTGGAGGTGGATCAGTCTGGTCTGGTCAAAACAGCTGCTCTGACCACATCTGGCTCTTGAACTGCCTGTGGAAGCGTGTCTCGTGGGAGCTTCGTGGCTCACAGTCACTTTAATGACTGGATTCTCTGCTTGCTTCCAAGACAAGTCTCCTCCCCGTCTCCCACATGGAAGAGGAGCTGCAGTCCTCATGGCCTCACTGCATGGTTCACAAATTTCCCAGATGATTCTCCAGAGCGGTGAGGATGCTGAAACTGGGGAAGTTGTGTGGAGGATTAACACTGTTTTGCCAGGATATAATCTAAATTGTAATGTGTAAAATAACAAGCATGTATTTTAGAATTGCTGCTGTGATACAGTCGTGTGCTAGATTTTGGTTATTGCACGTCCCTGAGGAGAGAAAGAGAATGTCAGCTAAGATGTTGAATGCTTTGTTAGTGATTGCCAGCATGCTTGAAAAGCTGAAGCTCATGGAAGGAATGGGTTTTGAGCCACAGGGCCACACTATGCAAGACTGCCCTTGCTCTGGTGGTTACACCAGCAGCGTTACAGATCCCGCTCTTATGAGGGCAACATGCCTAGGGACTATAAATAGAATAAACCTTCTGTGGTCACATATAAGAAGCCTGTAACTCAGCGGCTCTGCCATACACATGAGTTATGTAAGTGCCATTTTGGAAATCTTGGCCTCACTTCTGGCTGCTCCATGACAGGAAACAAACTCCACGGGTGTGTTGGAGTCCTGCAGGCCTCTTGCTCCTGTCTGGCTTCACGGACTGGGCTTTTGCTATAAGATTTTGCATCTCTCTTTGTACCTCCCGCTTTGTCTTTATTGCAAGGGAGCATGGCAGAAAAGAGCCTCTGCGGCTCTACAAATGAGGGCAAAAAATAAGCAGATATAGAAGCTCTGTGATTTGGTGGGAGTATCTATAACAAAGCTGGGGCTATGAAACTGGCATTTCTAGTGGCTGCTTTGAACCAATTTTATTCCACTGTGGTGCAAAGAATTCATCTTTTTTTCTGGGAAAAAGATGGCAATATTAGGAAAATCCATGCTGTACATTTACTGATAGTGTTATTCTGTCATAGCTCTAACTGCTGTATTATAGGAACAGCAGTGGTGCTTCTGAAGTTTTGAAACAGCAAAGCGTGACAGCCTCTATTTGTCACCCTCCACTGATCAACACTGTAGCTCTTTACCATCTGGGTTTTAGAGAACCTCTCATCATTAAGGCTCCATCCTTGCAAACAGATGGCCACATTGTCTGATGTCCCAAGTGCCTGTTGGGACCTGTGCAGACCTGTTGGGACAGATGCATGGGTTTGCTCAGCCTGCTGACCTGCACGTCTTGCACTTATGTGGAAGGTGGTTCTAAGAGAAAGAACAAACATGGTGGCTGCCTGATGCCCTGTAAGCCAAGCCAAGCCCTTCCCAGGCCACAGCACTGGTGCCACTGACACCGGCTCATCTCTGTCCAGGGTTGAGAGTGAACGAGCAAAGACCTGCAGGCTAAGAAAGCCGTGCGCTGTGAAATCTAGCTGGGCTGCTTGGCTCCTAGATGCTGGTCAGTAAACAAGATTACTTGAGCTCATTTTGAGGTGCTAGAAACTGGTTTATCTGAAACCTGCTGCTGAGTAAACATTCTTCAAGACAGAAACTATGATGAAAACAAAGTAGTGACTTGGGTGCAGTGACCTGAGTGCTGGTTGTTCTACTATGTGTTCCTGTGTTGCCAGCTTGCACTGCAGTATCCAAGCCATTCAGGTGGTCTGGACAGTCGCTGGGTGCTGCTGTCAGTGGTGCTCGGGCACAGGGCCTGCTCGGCACCTGGGGCAGCGCTGGAGGCAGCGTGTCACACGTGGACCATTGCTGCTGGGGCTGGCAGTAAGCAGGCTCTGGCAGCTCGCACTCACCCCAGCTGATCTCAGCCAGGCTGCAGCTCGGCCATGTGCCTGAACATGGGCAGTGGGGATGTGCCACAGGGATGGTCCCTCTGTGGGCTTTCACGGGAGAAGGAACAAATCTGCTGAGAGGCCATGGTGCCACCCTTACTTTCCCTCTGGTATCTCTGGAGGAGCCTTCATGTATGAAACCACTAAGGCATCTGCTTTTACCTTATATGTTGCATCTATGATAAAAGCCATGTGTGAGCTTTACTACTTCTGTTAGAGGAAGAGGCCCATCTGGCCTTGAGTTAATGCTTTTCCTTTCTCAAATCCTGTTTTTCTAAGTGTCTCACCAAAACACTCACGTTGTTTTTAGGACAAATATTTAGAGACCAACTCTGCTCTGATGAAATAGGAACCAAAGCTCCCCTCAGTGCCCAGCAGCCGCACACAGCTGGCACCAGCAGCGCTGTGCCCGCTGCCCAGTCCAGCCCTAGGCTGCACCGAAGCACTGTGAGAGCTCTGGATGATGGAACAGCGACAGGGAGATTGTGTAACATGCCGTGGGCTGTGAGAGTCTGAGAAGTTAACAGAAAACCTGCTTATGGTTTATTGTCACTGCCAGGCCTTACTGGAAAGGAAGCCCAGCGCCGCCTTCAAAGGGAGCTGCTCAGTGCTGCTCAGTGTTTGATACTGTTTCCCTGCATGCCTCTCCTTCAGCTGCTGTCTGGAGAATGCAGCACTGAGTGCTGTTCTGAGATTTTATGAGCAAGTGCAGAGGCAGGAAAGGCTCTTTCTCATACAGTGTGCTGCACCATGATTTGTGTGTGTGATGTACAGTGTAGAGCAGCCCTGGCTGTTTGCTGCACCCCTGGGGCACAGCGTTACTGGGAGAGCCCCTCCAGCACTCCCATCTGAGGTGGCTGGGCAAGAGTTTCTTGGAGTTATGTTGTGATATTGTGTCCACTGTGGAAATAACAGTAAGCATAGAGTGACGTCCTCTCTGCTAACGCCTTTCTTAAAAATCCAAGGCTTGGAGCAGAAAGAGCGAGAAGTAGGAGCCTCTGCTTTGAGACGTGTCTGTTAAAGCTCTGCTGTGGTTGGGTCCATCTGTGCTTGTCATTCCTTTGTTAACCAAAAATCCCAAGCTGAGGAAAATGAAAAACTGCTTTGCAGATGTAGTGAGATGGGAGAGGCCGTGGGCTGTGGCAGAGCCAGAACTTCTGCTTGGGATAAAAGCTATTTGAGTAACTTGGAACTGCAGAGCTGGCTCACTTCGTTATGCTGCCTTCAGATGGCCGCACATTGTGCTGAGTCAGCAATGTGCTCCACAGCTTGTGGTGTTCCTTGGCTGTGCCTCGGGCAGGAGCACGCCTTTCCACTGAAGCCCTACCATCCTTTCTTTTCAGTTTACTCACAGATCACATTTCCCTACTAACTTTCATTCTGCTTTTGTGACTGGCTGCTGCGGCAGTATCTCTTCTTCCTTCCCATGGATTGTGGAGGGCTGTTGTGGATTTCATCACGACAGTGTCTTTAACTCTGTTTGCCTGTCACTGATGGAGAATCCCCAGCAGCTTCAGTAGGTCTGGTAACATTCCAGGTTTGTTTCCCTTGTTCCATGCACGCACCTTCTTCTTGCTCCTGACAGCTATGGGGACTGTCCTCCGACTCGTGTGCCCAGCTGCAAAGCAGAGATTTTGCTGAGTGCCAAAAAGCTCTTGCGTTTCTCTTACAGTGACTGGGTTCCAGGTTCTGCTCGAAGGAGCAGAAAGACCCAGTTTCAGCCAGATGGATTTCCTGAACCAGCCACCCCTGCTGGGATGGCCATAGTTCTGCACTGTTTGGGTCTCGACACCTTCAGGCAGGAATCTGTTCAAGGAAACCTTTCTGGCAACTAATCCCCGCACATCGTGTTTGGGAGTCCTTTAGGGAGAGGCTGTGACCCCACAGCATCCCCTGCCTGCATGTGTTTTTTCCAAGTGAGCATTCAGACTGCTGCTCTTCCTGCTGGTTTTTCAAACTTAACAAGTCCCTGGCAACAGAAGTACTTAGCTCAAAATAAAAAAAAAAATAATCAGGAAATGCCCCATTAATGCACTGGAGATAGAATCAGGCTGGCAAACTCCAAGATGGACTATAATAGCACTGACCATGATGTAAAACCTGTGTGTTGAGCCGGCCAGATGCCAGGAGCCTCAGGCTCTAATTGCAGTGCTGAGCTTGGCTAATAATACTAAAGAAGGGTGGAAAGAAAAAGGAAAAAAAGAGGCCTTGTTTAAATTTCCTGATGTTTCCCTAGGCATGCTCCCTTTGTCACATGCTTTATCGATGTAAGAATTGCTCTAAGGCCTCTCAGGTGAAACGTGTTCTCCAACCTGTGGCAGCCCCAGCCTTTCTGGGTCTCCCTGCACATCAGCACCAGCACAGCCAGCGTTTGCAGGAGCAGCTGCTGAGCGATGCCCTGAAGCTCTGTCTGCATGGCAGCATCACTGAGAGTAGCACGGACTGTCTTGCAAGAATGGAAAACTGTGAGAAAGAATGTGAAGGTACAGGAAGTCAGTGTGTCCATCTGAAGTTCATGGAAGTGCAAGTGCCAGTATGCACCTCAGGTCTAAAGTGACGTTCAGACTGATACTTAAAGTAGTGGTGTGTGTCTTGCTAGTTGCCCTTACTCTCACGGGTGTCACAGCTTTTCTGTGCTTGAGTCTTTTCCATAACCTCCTTCTGTATGGAATGGGAAAGTAAGAATTGCTGGAATGTTTGTTCATGTCACGAAATAGCATGAATTATAGCATGCACATAAAAAGGGGGCTGGGTTCCTTTTCTTTCTTGCTGCTGTGATTGCACAAAGATCTTGCTCTACAACAAGGCACTTATTACAAGTCTTATGAGAAGCAGCTGAGGGAACTGGGTTTGTTTAGTCTGTAGAAGAGGAGGCTCTGGGGAGACCTTATCGCTCTCAACTGCCTCAGAGGAGGTTGCGGTGAGGTGGGGGTCGGCCTCTCCTCCCAGGTAACTGCAACAGGACGAGAGGGAATGGCCTCAAGTTGTGCCAGAAGAGATTCAGGTTGGATATTAGGAAAAACTTCTCAGAAGTGGTGAGGCATTGGAGCAGGCTGCCTGCAGAGGTGGTGGAGTCACTGTTCCCAGAGGTGTTTAAGGAGAGAGTAGAGGTGGTACTCAGGGACACAGAGAGTGGGCAATACTGGTGGCAGGTGGACTGCTGGACTAGACGATCTTAGAGGTCTTTTCTCACCTTAATGATTCTATGATTATTAGAGGTGTGACTGCCCTCCATTAGTGGATAAAAACAGTTCATAGAGCTCTTGGGAACTGATAATAGTAAGACCTTTGGATATAGAAGAAAAGCTGATCTCTAAGAGGACTGAGGAATAGGTTCAAAACTGGAATATATTTCTGAAGCCAATTACTGGGAAGAAACTGAGACTTTTGCCTACGGAGAACAGAATCGGAACTTAAGTTATGCACACTGATTCAACAACTGTGCTATTTTTGGCTTGTGAACTGTTCTGATGGCTGTTTATTTTTAAGGTCATTTTCTGTTTGCATAGCATATACACCCTTCTGGTGGGTGGGAGGCATTATAAAAACAATCACTGCTGCTCAGAATTATGAACTAAACTCGAAGAGGGATGGAAAAAAACAGAACTCGGTGTACTTACTACTTTAAAAAACATCTGTTTAGGTCAGAAGGTTTGTTGACCCACTCCAAGCTGTGGCCCCACCGGAAAAATCCCATTCCAGTTAATATAGACTACAACAGGGGATTGCAAAAGACTTGGGAAAACTCTGACAGATGATAAAACAGTATAAACAGAAAGGAAGCATCAGGTTTGGCAATTTCTTCAAAAATACCTTCTGGTAGTAAGTACAAGACTAGAACGTTCATCTCATGGCTGAAGAGTTGCTAAGAGCTGGATTTCATGCTGTCTGGCCATGCCTGAATCACAGCATCTGTCCCATTTCTTTTTTAAGGCTCATGTAAAATAACAACACACTTCACTGACATATTTTTCTGGCTTCTTCCTGGTGGCCATATCTTTATTCCCACACAGTCAAGTAATACAAATTGATTGGACAGTGGCAGTTTACAAAAGAAAGTAAGAATGATTATTCTGAGCTTAAATTTAAAAAATCTAAATCTGGCCACGTGGCATTCAATCCCATATTTAGACCAGAAACTGGTAAGGAAATGGTTTATTACGTTGATGGTGTATTCTCAGCCATGTTCCTTTCCCAGAAAATAAAATACACCATACAAAAATATACTAAAATTATTAACTGAGTTTGTGGAAGCGTCTGCTGCAATGTAATTGCTGTTGTCTAATTTTCAGCATATTTACTCCAGCGCTACATTATGATAGAAATAAACTGTGTTTATTTAAATATTTGAACTTATTTTGAACTTTTAGTCCATCTCAAATTAATTTTCTTGGGCTCCAATCCTGAAGATGCATTAAGGACCTTAACTTTGAACTTGCGCAACTGATACAAGTGAGCGAGCACAGGAGTGCTCAATTCCTTGAGGTTTTTTTCAGGAAGGGAGTGCGAATCAAAATACTGAACTTCTTTGATTTTAAAAATTCTAGAAAAATGCCCCAAATTAAGACTTGCTAAAAGTCTTTCCTGGGCAACTCTTTTACCTGATAGGCTTGAGGTCATCATCTCTCTAGCAATCTGGTGAAACTGCCCAGTTTTGAGATCTGGGGCTCTGTGCTTAAGTTGAGTCAACTGCAGTAAACCTTTTCCTTCTCTCCTTTGTATAAACATACCTGTCCCTCTTCCCATCTCTCCCTTCCTTGTTGATATCACAGACATCTGATATCGTGATTTCTTTCCATACGAGAGCCCCAGCCTTTTGATAAGCCTCATATGCATTCACAGTGCCATTTCCTTAGTGTTTCCAAAGTTCAGAATTCCTGGTGTAGAAGTCAAAGTCCATGGCTATCTCACCACCCACAGAGGAGAGGCAGGTTTGCACAGCTGCAACGACAATCTCTGAAGTAGATGTAACACTTGTGAAAAGAACCAGCCCTAGAAGTTCTCTGTTCTCTGCAGAGAGAATGCCTCATGGCAAGCAAAAGCACCATCTGAAGGTCCCGTCACCTCTGAAGGAGGAATTCAGCATGAGTAGGCAAGCATACTTCAGCCAAGGATTGCTAGCTCCTTTTTCTCCCAAGAGTATTATTGCTCCATTTTTGCAGGCAGGAAGACAAAGGCACAGAAGGGTGAACTCACTTAGATCAAGACTGATCTCTAGTCCATGGTCTTCTCTAAGCTGTCACTCTCTGCTTGTGTATATGAGACATTCTCAGAATGACTTGGGGTAGTCCCTGACCTTTGTTCCCCTCACAGACAGCACAAAAAGGGCCCAATATCCACCTTCCCAGGCAGGGCCTCCGCAGAACGCACCGAGAAGGACATGCATTGGAGGCCAGAAGTTGGCTTCCCAATATTTAAACACCACCGGTTCTCAAGGAGGTCAGCTATGGAAAGATGACCAAGATACTTCTGAGGTATAAAACTCTGTGTCTGCTGGCCACTGGTCAACTTTGTAATCATCAGACTTGTCACTGTCATCACCACTGGAGGGTTCATAGCCTGGGATGGCAGAACGGTACTGCTCCGGCTGCTGACAGTCAGCCTCCTCTTCCTTCTTCTGTTCTGCCAGCAGCTGCCTGTAGCACAGGTTGCAGACCCTCAGAGGCTTGGGGGACAGCCGGGGCATCAAAAACCTCTGCCTGGAGCAGTCTCCGCACACCACAAAGCCACACTTGCGGCAGTGGTGCCTTCGAGTGAGCGTGGAGAACTTGGTCTGCGTGCAGCGCATGCAGATGTCTGTTGCCTTGTCGGGGATCCAGGGGGCCGCGTGCTCTGTGGAGGGCTGCCTGCCCGTCTTTGTCAGCAGGTGCCTGATGCACTCCTCCAGATGGCTGATCCACTCCTTCCGCTCTGTCAGGGAGGCCGCAGAAACCACAAAGGACTTTTTCGAGGTTTTGATCATCCAGCGGTTCTTCATCTGCAAGGTATCTGGCAGCGTCTCCAAAGTGACATCCTCAAGGGGAATGATGTGCTGGGAATTGTACTTCCTTTTGTTAATCACTATGCTCCCGTACACGAGGATGTCATTGAACAGGAAGAATATGCGAGGCTTTGGTTTCTTGCGGCATTCTTTGGTTAAAATCCCTTCTCCCAGAAGGACTCTTCCTGGCACAGCCAAGGGTTGTCCAGAAGCCCCAAAGCAGTTTTCCACAGCAGCAATGCGCTGGCTGTTGATCTCAGTGTTTGCGAGGTGGTCCACCATCTCCAGCTCACCCTGAAGAGAGGAAAATAAAGAAGTGGTGAAGCTGCACTTAGCAGAGGCCGAGCAGTGAGCCTGTGTGCAAGTGAGAAGCTTCTCTTGTCAATGGAGGCTAAAAATAATCTCTTTTCCACTCTTCACATTAGTTTATGACCTTTTAGAATTAATTTTTCAAAGTTTCTGACCCCACTTTGCAACAACCTGGTCTGTATTGGGGTGGTTCCATTCACAGCAATGGAAGCTCTCAAATACAGAGCCCTCTTTTCCATTACAACCGTGCTTTTTACCAGTATAACTGCATTCCCATACTAAAGAAAGCAGACTGGCCTGAAATACTTCACACATGGGGAGTTTCTGCACTGTGACAGCTGGGGGGGACCAGGGCCAGGCCCTTCTGTCCCTGCCAGCAGTGAGCACAGCTGCACAGGCGCCGTGCTAGCGCTGTGAGCTGGCTGATGATGGGCTGGAGCCAGTCTCCCGTTTCTGACTGCACGCTCGTTTTCTTGAGGATTAGCTGCAAATACACACCGCCCAGAATGCTGTTTTGGGTCAGAGCTGAGGCAGACTTTTGGAACCAAACAGAGTGCTCTTCTGTTTGTTCCCACTGATCCTCCCTGCATGAAGAAAATGAATAAAAAAGGAAGGGGAAAAAAAAAAAAAAAAGCAAAAAGGCAGCAGCTACGTGAATAAAAAACCCACACAGCCAGATCCTTCCTCCATTGCCCCAGCTGTGCTTCGGCTGCCTGTGCTTCCAGTTATAAGACACATCACTCTGAAAATAGCCTGATGTCTGCTGAAAGGGAAATAGAGCACAGCACGCTCATCTTTCCCTACACCTCTGCACCCTTGTTCTCACACAGCCCAGGTGCTTGTGGTTTTTTAAAACATACATAAGGGTAGCTCTGAAGCAAAAGCTGATGTTGTGCTATTCATAGTTTGCAGTAAGGAAAGTGCTTTACGTTGTACATTCAGTTTTTCAGTGCACCTAATTCCTTCTGTGTTTAATGGTACACCAAGACTATTCAGGCCTAACAATCCACGAGAAAGTGAGTCATTTCCTCTTACAGCGAGGTAGTTCAGCAATCACGAGGCAGCCCACAGATCACAGGGATCTGTGCAGCCCTAGTTTCTATGAGCATTTCAGAGCATAACCATATAGAACCTCTCTCCACATTTTTCTCATCTTATACAGAGTCCCTATAGCCAGTGTGTTGGAATGTGGGGGAAAGGGAAGGCAAAGAGAACAACATGCTGAGCTCTGAGTGTCTGAGATGATGATTTACATTCTTGCCCTTCACTCCAAATACTTCAGAATGCTAGAAGGGAAACCACAGAGTAGCTGTTCAAGGTCACTGTGCACTGTTTATGTCTTGCCTAAGCTATTTAACAGACTACTCAATTCTCCCTAGTCCCCAGATTTTTTTCTTTAGAGCAGGCCAGCAGTCTCTGTACAAAGCAATGGTGCTGGTTCAACCCCATCAAGGAACCTGAAGGAAATGACTCTGCATTAATAGCTTTTTGTAAGTAGTGCTGTGTGGCCAGCGCTTCTGAAAAGCTGCAGGTATTGGGATTTCTTGTTGATGCACAAAGGCAGCACCTTCTGCAGCATGAGGCTTGTCCGCAGGACACTGGCATGGCTTCCGCCAGCCCTGCTTGATGCCTGACAACCTTCTCAAGTTTTGCCTTGCAGGAGCTGCTGGGATCTTGGACGTGCACACGGCCAGGCAAACCCAAGCTGATGTGTCACTAAAAGAGGACAACCCTGGGTGAATCTTCTCCCTGAATTAAAGGCAGGATGCCAAGGCCTCCCAGTTCCTCCCACAAGGGTGTGAATCTTCAGGTCCTGAAGTCCAGATGTGATGGAGTTGGACAGTGTGAAACATACCCACTCATGTGTGTCCTCCAGCGTGATGTGCAATTTAAAGCTAACCGTAAGGTAAATAGTTTCAACAAAAAGCATCAGAGATATGGAAGCAGCATAAGAAAATACCTTCAGAGGAAGTCAAAGAAGTGAGCAGCTATGGAGTAGAAAAATGTGAAATGTGAAAGAAACAAAAAAGGTTCCCGTTAAGTGTCACGCTTCCACCCAGAGGGTATCTTCTTCCTTCTGAGTTGTTACACACTTAAAAAGCCATGAGTTAACTGAAGAAAAGCTAACTCCTACCTGGGAAAATCTCCCTGCTACAACTAGAAGTTGTCTGTTGCTCTAGGCCTGGATATTTCCCTAAGGAGTTCTCACAGGGAAGCAAAATAAAAGGTTTTTTCTTCCATTTCTATCCCCTCAGGCGTAATAATGTTCCAGTAAATAACTGGAGCAGAGCAGTAAAAAGAAAATAGGAGTGGGACTCACATTGCTTAACTTCAAGCTTGGACAGCTGATTTGGTACAACTCTGCACTCTCTGTTCAGCTCTGGGGAGGCAGCCAGCTGTAAGGGGTGGCTCACCCCATCCACCATGAGGGAGAGCAGCCCTGCCCCGAATTTCTACATAGCCCGTGGTTTGACTAAATCACACAGACGGATTCCATGTTAATAGCATGACTCACTGCAGATAATGCTCAGCTCTGCTTTGGAATGGAACTACTATGTATGGTAGTTTCTGAATAATATGGTTTCCCTTACTATGAAGTGTCTCTGCCTTTAGGAACAACAGTGATGTGGTATAAAAAGCGGGGCATAAATTGTATTCTAGTCATTCTGGTAAATTTTTTTTCCTTTTACATCAGGTTTGCTCTGTGACTTCAGCAGGATTGTTCTGCTTGTTACCCAGTGATGCAAATGCACATATGCCTCACATGGTAGAAGAGCGGGAAGATGCACTTTACTGGCTTTCCACTTTACATGGGAGTTTTCA
Organism: Pavo muticus; assembly: GCA_016647715.1. NCBI lineage: Eukaryota > Metazoa > Chordata > Aves > Galliformes > Phasianidae > Pavo > Pavo muticus. Next base: position 5,625,426 of record JACDJE010000015.1, on the reverse strand, counting down.
GCATGGCAAAGTTTCCTTTCTTTTTTGTGTCACGATCTGTTGACTTTGCGTGTGATCAAACGTTATCCAGTTTATACAGTTGGTACTCAAAGGAAAAATACTATTTTGTCTGCACCCACCTCCACATCTTTTAACAATGAGTGCTTGTTAACTTGCTAATATAAATAGCCATGCTGACACTTGCCAGGCAGTCCGGAGTATGTTTTTGAGGCTGTATGCGGCTAAGGTGTAGGCAGACATTGCTGTGAGCAGTTCTACTTGATTCTTCAGCCCCTGCAGCCAAACTGAACTGATGGGTCTCAGCATCCGCAATGCACACCAAACGCTGGGCTGGCCCACCTCTGCTGACACCCGCAGCAGCCCAAAGCTCTGTGCCTCATCTCCCTCCAGACCTCTCCCTCCTCCTGGTTCTGGCAGCTGGGAGGCCTCGGGACACAGGGCTGACACAGGCTCCTCCTCACCCAGCGCTGAGCGCCCGGGGCGAGCAACAAACACCGCACCGCTCCGCTCCTCTTTCTGCCCGGTTGCAGCTCGCCTCTCCCTCGCTGGCAGGCCGGCAGTGCCCCGCAGCCGCTTACCAGAGAGCCTCGGGCACCCGAGCGCAGTGCAGACCCAGCTGACAGCGGGCCGGGCTGCACGAGCACCAAAGGAGCGGCAGCACACGGGGGCACACAGCAGTCACCGGGGGACCGGAGGCCTCCAACCCTTCCAGTGCCTCTAAGCACGGGCAGGTGTGAAACGCGCTCCTACAGGCTGAGCAACAAGCTTCATCCCCGTGCCTTCGGTTACGTGCTCGTTCTCGGTAAGCGGAGCGCTGGGCTGTGTCTCCAGCACAAGCGAGATCGCTGAACCCCCACCAGCCCCGTGCGTGGCTGCGCACAGCGGGAGCTGGGCACGCCTGTGTCCCGAGCAGAGTTCACATAACGCTCAGCACGGGCAGCGCGGCTGCTCGGGGCGTTCTTTCCCTCTTTCTTTGTCCCCCCGTCTCCTTTGCAGCCCGCCCCGGTCGCTGCAGGGCTGCCGGTGGGCGCCCGCAGGGACCCCGGCACAGCGCGAGCTCCCGCGCGCCGCGCTGCTTTGGGCAGAACCACCGTCTCTCTCGGAACGGAACCCCGCGCGCCTCGCGCCGGTACCTCCGCGCACACCTGACGCACGTCGTCCCTCCGCCCGCAGCACCGCTGCTCCCCAGCCGCCCTCGCGCCAGGCGGCTCCGCTTAGCGGCCACCCCGCCCCGCGCTCGCACTACCCCGCCCCGCCCACCCAGTGTCCGCCGGCCAATTGGCGTCGCTCGGGCTCAGCGCGCCGCGGAGGGACACGCCCCCTCTCTGGGCGGTGGCCAATCGCAGAGCGGACAAAGCGCAACGCCGCTGGGGGGCGCTGTAGAGAGACCACTCCGTGAGGGCCTGCGAGAATGTCGCTCCCGGGTTGGCCGTGGGCACGCGGGGCGGCGGAAGGGCGCGCGCCGTGCGGGCGGTGTGGGCTGGGCGACGGATTTGGCCTCGTGAGGCTCTGTCAGAGAGGCTGGCGTATAATTAAGGTGATCGCTCGCTGTAATAGCTCTTCTATTTTTAATGGGTACTGATGGACCTGTCAAAGTATTAGAAATGTTTTTTTTTCCCCAAATTTTCATTTTCTCAGGCGGCGATAACGCCGGCAGCTTGCAGCGGCTCAGGGCTGAAGCGCTCGGGCAGTGCCGCGTTCTGCACGGCCGCGCTCCTCGGGCTGATGCTGTGGCGGCAGCGGCGGTGCCAGGCCTGGGGCTGCACGCGGTGAGGGGGGGCTGTGGGTCACACCGCCTCTGAGCTGAGGGGCAGAGCAGCTGCAGCCCGGATTAGCAGCTTTAGTGTCCTTACCTCGCGCCAGTGCCATTATCTGATCCATCACCTCCGCCATTTGCTCTGAAGTCACTTGTTTAGCGGTAGCAGAACTATCTTGCCCAACTGGGGTGCAGTAATTTCAGGGCGAGTAGAGGGAACTGCAGCTGCTCTGCTGAGGCTGCCAGAGGTAAGGTCTGTGGGGGAGAAAATGCCTCTTTATCATCTTATAGCGGCAAAGTTACTGCTACAGCCTGTAGGAAAAGGTTAGCTTGTAATACCAACAAAAATGTCTGCTAAATTCTGAGTTCCTTGCATGTTTAGTGTATGTTTAAAAAATGTTTTATGGAATTATTTTGAATAAAACTCAGTGTTGAGATTTGATTTGGGATGTTAGGGACGTACCATGCTCATAGAACAGACAGAGGTTATAAGCAGTTCACTACATGTGGCATTTTGTCATTGCATAAGGCAGTTTGTAGCTATGGAGATACAGTACTACACCGAGGCTTTAATGAGTTGAGTTTGGAATGCTCATTACTTAGCGAGTGAATAAGTCAATGTGTGCTCGTTATGCACATAACTGGTGAGAAGGATTAACCTCTGTGCTGCGCTCTGTGCGAGTGGTGTGCAAGCAGGGATGAGTGTTGTGTGATCTGGCTGCAGGTGGAATCAGCCCGGCGGCCTGTGGTAGACATCTGTGAATCTACGCTGTGGTTGTTTTGTGTCTCGGAAGCACTACCGGTACCGTGTGCTTTAAACGTGGGGTGCTTCCAAGTCTGGCAGTGCACAAATCACAGAGCTGTGCTTAGTTCCATCGGTACAGATCCAAACTGAAAACGTTTCCAAAAAATTACTAGCTGGAATACACTGAAAGCACTGGCAGCAAACTGGCTGCTGGGATCTGGTGGCTCCTCTCTGCCGAGAGCAGGAGTGCCCACTTGTTGACTTGTTCCTCAGGGCCTGGCTGCAAGGGGATTGCCAGCAATGAAAATATTGCTGAGAGCAGCCGTGATGCTTGCTTGCTCCTCTCCCCTTTGTGTTGGGAAGTGACATACGAGAGAGTTGCTTTTGTTTGTACAGCAGCGTTGCTGTGTGGTATGTGAGCAGCCACTGATGTACAGCCCAGCTCAGGTCTCCCTGTGGCTGTGACAAAAGCTGTGGTGTGCATGGAGCACAAAAACACTATTCCATGTAGATTCTAAACTATCAAGTTTGCATCATAAAGAACCTTGCACGTGCTGTGCCTTGTCCTTCCCTGCTCACGTCTTCAGCTGTGTTTCTGTGATTGTGCATATGCGGTGCTGTACGCAGCCTTTAGGAAGAGCTGGTGTGCTGAACAACCAGAACTGACCCAGGGGGTCAATGGCACAGGCTGAATGTAAATACTGTGTATAAATACGTCATAATGAATTGCTCTTCCGTAGGTTGTAGGAAAAATAAAAAAGACATTTGTGGTTGTCAGTGTGATGAGAAGTGTTTCAAAGCCATTTTGTCTATGCTGGTGTTTGTGTTGAGCTTTGGCAATTGTCTGCACATCTCAGTGCTGTGAAGACATCAGGTATTTTCCTTGCTCCTTAATTTTCAGTGATAAATAGTGGTGGTGAAACGAGTAGTGGGAAAGAAGGATGCTAAGGATCTGCCTGATAAGCCAATTTCGGTATAATAGCTTGCTCTCTTCCCAGTAGTCTGTAATTGTAATCACAGAAGTGGTTAGAAGGTCTGATCCAAAGCTCGGTTAAGAGTTCTGATTTCAGTGGAGTTTTGGATCAGCGTGTAATATGTAATTCTATCTATAGCCACCTTCTTGACTGTAAAATACGGAGGGTATTTTATTTCTAAAATCTTCTTTATATGATGTCACCAGTGTGTGTCGTTCTGCAAGGTACTGAGGTCTGATGGAACTTGAAACTTAAAGCCATGAGCAAACCAGATGCACCAGCATCCTCTTGCAGGGCTGGGAGCAGAGCAGGCAGCAGCTGGGTCTCACCGGGAAGATGCAGCAGAGATGGAGAAGCTGCAGTGGCCAGGACTGTGGGTGCGCTTCCCTCACAGAGCAGACCAGCATCCCATCCCTGCCTGCCCTTTGTCACCTCTGGCTGCTCCCATGTGGGCTGTTGGGTTTACAGCAACAAGAGTGCTTCGTAGCTGACGAGTGTGACAAGCAAGGAAGCAAAGAGTTGTACTGTTTCAGTGGAGAAGTTTCTTTTATCCAGGTTACTTAGGCTCAGGTTTTTTGGGGTGTTGCATCACTAACCGTGCTTGCTTTACTCTTAACAGGGTGTGTGCTGGATTGGACATTGTGAGTCTCCAGGTTTCCCAGAGGAGCTGCCCAGAAGGGAACTCACAGCAGAGAAGATTGCTCTGTTCTGTGGAGCTGCAGGGGTGAGTACCAGCAATGAGCGAGCAGTAAGCAGGGCGTGCTGCCCTGTCACTGTTCGTGAGTAGTGTTCACCCAGTGATTGGAGCAGGTCCTGATTCAAGTATGAAAGAGGAGGGTTAAAAAGAGTTGAGGTGAAAGTGTGAAATGCCAGAACCATGAAACACTGTGGGTGTTTGGTACAGAGAAAGGTGTGATGTTGGAGAAGAAACATGTGAAATTAATGAAGAGAAGAGAGATGTCTAAAACAGCATTTTGCAGCACGCTCTGAGGGAGTACTGCATTTTTGGGTTCGGCTGTCCTTCCCAAGTGACGTAATTCTGTGCACGTTGTTCATCCAAACTCATCTCCTAGTATTCCTGTTCTGTTTGAACAGTGATCTCATATTCACTGTGTGCTTTTATTGCACAAGCTAAACCATGGTGAACGATTAGGTATTTCAAACACTAAACTTATGTAGATAAGGCATTTCAAATATTAAAATGGGGAAAAAGCAGAGGGAACAAGAGTGTGATAATCATCAGTTAATTTAAAAAGATGTAAATGCGTTCACCTATGATTGACTGATAAGTCAAAGACACACAAAGACACACAAAGAGTTTCATCCAGAAACCCCGCTTTGTGAGTGCATATAGCTTCTATTTATGTGATGAACATGCTTTGGTCTCTTTCCTTCGGAAAGTTCCTTTGGAACTGCTGCCCAGGCTGAGTGTGTGTGTTGCTCTGAAGGGAAAAATCATCTCTTTGTGAGGGATCTGTGCCTTGCCCCACATCGGTGCCGTTTGTGCAGGAAAGGAGCCGTCGTGGTTGCCTGGGGCATCTGAGGAAGTTGTGTGCACTGAATGCATATTGCAAAGGGTTCTGTGAAAGGAGAAGGAAAAAAAACATAAGGAAAAAGTAAGGAAATATAGTTTCCTTTTGTGTTCTTCAAATAAAAGGGAAAACCAGAAATGCAGTGTGTTTTTCAAGGTGTTCTGCTGATATTGTGGAAAGAGCATACTTCAGCTTGGCTGGGATCTCAGCCCATTGGCACGTTGGATCTCTAAGTGGAAAGGTGCTGAGCTGAAGGAGGAGCCCCAGGGATTTCTTATGAGATGGAAGGCTTATCTGCTTTTAGGTAGTGTATTGCTGATGAGGTTGTGCAATGAGGGTTGTGCATGAGGGTATGAAATGTGACACTGGCCAGAATGCAGAGGATGTGTGAGAAGGATCTCATAAGTGTGAAAGTTGTTGCCCACTTGAGAAACCAAAGGGATTTTGTGTGATAGGGACGTGCAAGAGTCGTCCATATGCATGAGCTTCCATCCTGCCTTTTTGGGAGTGGTGGGTACCTGCAAGAGTTAACATTTCCTGAGATGTCTCTTTTTCTGGTATAATGAAATATGCGGAAGGTCTTATTTTGGGTTTTTTGGGGGGTTGTGGGTTTTTTTTCTTCTAGAATGAAATACTTTGTCTCTAACTTCAGTCCTGAACAGTTGAGGGGAGGCAGGGGAAGGCAATGCAGTTTGGCTCTGTACCATTTGAGCCGTCTGAATTCATTAGCTTCGGAGCCCCCCAGTGCCTCACCTGTAGCTCCTCCTGCACCCATCCTGGGAGACTCTCTTACCACTACTGCATGTATTAGCCTTCATTAATACAATTAGCATAATATCAATTAGGATTCATTATTCCCTACAAAAAGATAAAGCCAGTAATATGTATCTCAGAATCAAATTCCTTAGCGCCTCGTCTTGGGATTGCTTTATTTTGGAGTTGTTTGCCTCTTTATATCCTTCCATCTCCTAGAAAAAAAGAAAGCCACTTAACTGTAAAACTGTTTGGGTCAGAGAAATGCGCGGAGATGATTCTTCATGCATGCTAAAGAGGTGAATTGATCTCTGGGACCCACGCGGCTCAGACACCACTCAACAGTCGGAACTGCGAACTTCATCTTCTTCAAGCACAAAAGCTACTTAGTTTCCCCATATTGAAGACTTTTTATAATAGCAATAAGACAACTCTAGAGAGAACCATCTAATATTAACTCCGGGGAGTAATCATCTAATCACAATCTGGGGGTGATTTGAAGCACTCATCTGGACCAAATGCCTCACAACACCCCAGGAGTGGTTTTATTGCATGATAGCAGTACCCCATTGAGCCTTATTGCTTAATTAAAAACAAATTCCCAAGTAATTTTTTTGCCTTTCCATAAAAACACAGTAGTACATAGCATGTATAAAACATCCATTAAATGATGGTAGATGCAAATTTACATTGTGAGATACAATGCTTTTCTTTACCACTTGGGGTTGAAGTTAAATGTAAAACCATTTCCTATAATCTGCGCACTGCTGCGTTTAGAGAGGAATAAATATGGAAAGAGAAGTTCATTGTAGGATGCCTTGTTTTTATTAAGTGATATGTTTGGTCTCCTTACAAAGCAGTTTGGTTTCCCGTCCATCTTACAAACACAGCAGTCTACCAGCAGCATGGCCTTTGCTGCCTCCTCCTGCAGGCTGCCTCGGCTCGCAGTCCTCTTCCAGTGCACATCTTCAGTAGGAATCCCAATTTCTCTTTGGGGGTTTCTGTTTCTTTCTGAGCAGAGAGAGCAGGAGCAGTGCAGGTGACATTTAGAATGTATCCAGCACATTGTACAGATGCTGCCCCGATGTCCTTTGTGGTTTTGTAGACTAATACAGGTTAAGCCTAGTAGACGTGTTAGAGCCACTTGTGGTGGTTTTGCAGCGCAGCTGAACTCTGCCTGCACCAGGTGCACGGCTGGTAGGGCTCCACCTCCCACTGTTCTACTGAACCTGCTGCTGCAGCTGTGGCTGCTCTGCAGGAGGGCCAGGTGGACAGGTGGAAGGGCAGGAAAGTCCTTTTTGTACTGCTTCAGGATCTCGACTCACAGCTTTCTTTACACATTTACAAAGTGCTTTCGTAGCCCCAGAGTGATCTCCAGATGTCGTGTTCCCTAAGGATTTCAAGTGTTGTCCATGTATTACAGGGAGAAGCAGTAAATCCAAGGTTTTACGTGACGGTGTGAATGCCAGAGATGTGTCAGTATGAGTTTTTCTTCATTAAAAAGCACCCAGTGCCTTTAATTGGTGAAGATATGTCTGCAAGTACACTTGTTTGAACAAAAGCTGAGTATTAGTGGTAGCTATTACTCTAGTTGTCCTCGTGCCAAAGCCTTCTCGTGGCACCGCAGGCTCTGGGTGGAGGCTGACACTTGGATCAGTCTCACCTGCTGTGGGCTCTGTGCAGTGCTGCATGCTCCTTTCTGCCTTTCCCCATCGGGGGGGGTTCCCTGGGCTGGTGGGAGCTGAAGCTGCATGTGATGTGCAAGTCCTGCTGATTGCGGTTTGCAGCGCTCAGGGCTCATGCTAAAGATTTGCTTTGTCCTGTATTTAGGTTTTGTAGAAAATAAGTACCTGTATCATTTGGTGAATATGCTGCTAGAACGTCCTGTTACAGAGATGTTAAGCGCTGTGGTGGAGGATTTGTTAAAAAGAGGTTGTGGCATTGTAGTGGTGAAAGGAATGAAAGTAAAGCTCATTGCTGCTTCTGCTGCCTGAGGTTAGTGAGGGCAGTGCATAGTGTAACAAAGTCTGTGTATTTAATCTGATCTGTAGCAATGTGTGACAGTGCTGCATCAGGAAGGGATGTGAAAGGGCCTGACAGTGTTGTTGAACAACACCCATTTTTACCTGGGAGATCTGGGTTTATTAGGGATGCCGTTACCTTGCTGTGATCTGACAGTGTAGAGCTGGCTGCTCATACAGCTGACATGGAGCACGTAGCCAACAACAGGAAGCCCTAATATGTTTAATACCTTCAGCAAAGATTTTCTTGTCCCCTCAGCTGTACGTCATTTATAAATGCTCATTTCATCTTATCATACCATGAAGGTGGCTCAGTACAGTGGGACAAAGGCACACTGTTGGCTAAAGGGCTTTGCCAGCTCCGTGCTGCCCTGCCGGCCAGCAGCTCCCACAGGCACTGCTGCAGCCCTGCAGCGAGGGTGTGAGGAGAGCTGCCCTGGAGCAGCACCTGAGGAGCATTGTTGCAGTATCTCCTGCTTCTCTTTTTGCAAGTAGGTGTAGAAGCAGAACAGGAGCGCTGTTGGCCTGCATTACACCGAGCAGAACCAGCCGTGCCCGGCCTTGCTGGCACCTGGTCGCGCTGCATGTTTCACTGCATGGCAGCAGCAGCTGAAGGGCTTGCAGAGCACTCTCCTCACCTGTTCTCTCATCTGAGTGTACAATTTTAAACTTTAGGAAACATTATATTGACGTGTATTTGGCCTTTAACAAGATGAAGAGTTAAGAATTTTACATTCATGGTTCTGGGATATGTATGACTTCTTTATAGAATGTATCTCTTTGTGAGGGAAATGAAAGTTATGGTATTTTAGCAGTTGGAAATGCCTGGCTTAGTTTGGTTCTGTTTCTTGATGACATTTTGGCACCAAAAGCAATTTAGAAAACGTATGTGCGATAAGTAAGAAGCAGTTGTTACAGAAACATCAGAGGAAGGCAGCTGACATAGGGTAAGGCATGCACCAGGTTAGCTGTGTACATATGAACAGCAAAAAAAGCAAGTTCATGCAAGGTAAGGGAGTGGTTTCTAAGCACTGTCTGCTTCATGGGCAGTTTTTCAGAGCAGAGGGGAAAAAAAATCCCTTTAAAACTGTGAGCATCTGGCTCCATCTGATGGTAACAAAGCAAAATACGTCGTTCTGGGCCTAGAGAGAGGTGAGGTTTGTGTTTATGATAGCTGCAACAAAACCCAACAAGAACAATCAAATTAAATGCCCGTGCCTCAGAACCGTGCCCGGTCCTGCACTTATCTTCCAGCCTCATCCCGTTTCATTTCATTGGTGGCTCCAAGCTTTGATGTCTGGGGGTTATTCTGAGGATACCATAGGAGTAGCATCTTGTGCCGAAACTAACAGTAAGCAAATACTACAAGCCTCTTTTACTAGGAAGTACAAAGCAACAAATTCTGCCTGGAGTATGTTTGATAAATCAGATCTTTTGTAGAAATCTGGAGATTGTGTTTGCAAATCCCCAGCCAGCTCGTTTTGTAGTCATTGTTACCATCATTCAGGTTAATGCTGCCACTTTTTGCTTGCTAAAACACGTGGTGCTTTATGGCTGAAGAGAGTGGAACAGAAGTTCTTTTAAAGCCCTTCCTGGAAGTTTGCTGTTTGGAGAAACAAATGTCAGATCACTCACCCTAGCTCAGAACTGCTGCTCTGAAAATGCAGCTGTGAAAAGAGATTACTTGGGTACTAGATTAAGAATTATGCAGCATAGAGATCTAAAATAGCAAGTGGAACAAGTACACTTTTAGCTTTTTCCTGCAAAGATTTGCCTAAAAAACACTGAATTCCAAGCAAGAATACTCATGGCAAGTTTTAGAATCTCATTTGAATTTTTACAGCAGTTATAATCTCTGACATACAACTTTGGAAATGGGGTCTCATAACAGAAATGCCGTGTCCATTGACACCAGAAAGGAGATGCTGTGGTAGGCTGCAATTCTGGACAAGTTTACAGGGCTGGCTTATGTCTGCATAACATCACTCACATGGCACTGAGATTTTCTTTCCTTCTCTCCTTCCTCCTCTGTATTTCTATGCAGAAGAAATGGAAGCTGCCAAGAGCCTGGGCTGCAAAAAGATCCCACTTGCCAGTGCTTTTTTTCCTCTCATTATCATACACTTGCAATCAAACTCTAATTTCTGAAATAAAAAACCTGCAGGATTCTTTATTGGGACTATTAAACCTTCAATCTTCGTTATTTAGGATGGCTACTTACCTTTTGCTCAATGAAGTCATAATGCAACTGCTCCGATAAAAACTATTGGAATGGCTACTGTGGCAGCGAGTAGATTTTCCTTTGTGTAAAATAATGGGCTGTGAGTGAGACATAACTATCATTTACATTAATTAGGCAGCCATATAATGGGGTGTTCAATAGCTATTACATCGTTTAAATTCTTCGGTGAGCACCTCAGCCACCCAAGAACTATCCAGCTGAACATCTCCAACCCCATAATACTGAAATAATCCTTTAGAGGAAAGGCAGTGTTGCACAAAGATTCACAAAAAGAAAAAAAAAAAAAGAAAAATTCATATTTATGGGATTATTTTAAGTTAAGTTTTACAGAAAATGCACAATTAATTTAATTTCTCCCTCCCCAAAAACCCCACAATCCTGTTAAGTGGAATTGGCTCTGGGGCTGTTGCTGTGGTTATGTTAGCAGACAGTCAAGGAGCTTGTACTGAGAGGTCTTCACTGACAGCTGGCCCCCCGACACAGGAGCAGCTTTCCTTAACCGTCCCGTTACAGGCCTTGGGCCCTGGGCCTGCAGAAGTGTGTATGTATGTCATAAAGCTAGGAGCTCATTCTGAGAGCTGAAAGAAATGAGGCTGAATTTGTTAACTAACGTGCCAGGAAGAGATTTGTATTGATAGGCCTATACTGCAAATCTTCAACGTGCCGTTCAGCTGCCTGTAGAAGGTGGTGGTTATCAGATCGGTCAGTATCCAAGATGAAAAATAATACATTTTAAATCAGTTTTGTTGGTCAAGTGTTAGTGGAATAGGTCCTAACAGAATGAAAAATGAGTGGCTTGGAAACAAATGGTTGTCTGGGGAGCAGGGCAGGACAGACCACAATGTTTATGTTGTGACTTTCCCTTCAAGTGACCTGGTTCAAAACTATCGGTCATGTTATTCTAGTCAGTGATATATTCATTTGTTTTCTCTTCTTAATGATTGTAAGGTACCAAGCCTTATCTAATAGCAAGCAGCAGAGCTTCTTAGTGGGAATAGCTCTTAATTCAGTGCTAAATGTTGCTGGGATTTCTTGCCACAGTCCTTATCTACAGCTGTGCAGCCCAGGTGTCAGAACGGCCTGTAGGTAGAGCACTGGGTGGTGCTGGCTCTGCAGCCCAGGTGTGGCTGCTCCTCTCAGCTGCAGTGGGTGCCTGAGCCCGTATTTTTCACATTTGTTAATTAATTTAATTAAAGCAGTATGCTGAGGGAGGCTTCTGTCTTACCAAAGCAATACATATTCATCAAACACTGGGAAATGTGGCTCAGAATAGAAATGACAGAATTAACAAAGGGGAACATGAGGCAAAGGTGGATCAAACCTCTGTGAAATTCCGTGGAACTGCTCATTGTTGCCATGTAATCTGGAATTGTATTTCTTGGCAAGGTATATAAGACCATGGTTTGGTCACCAGTGATAGATGAAAAGATTTGTAAATCCGGTTTTTCTTTCTGTTTAAGAAAACATATGAAGGTGAACATTTGTTACATAGGTCAGATACTGCACTTTACTCACTGAGGCCTCCTGTGCTCCCTTGCTGACCGTGGGAGCCAGGAAACAATCAATACAGCTGAGGAAGGTTAGCACTCAGGTGTTTGCCATATCGAGTGACCTTGTTGCCTAGGAGAGCAATTGTTGGGTGCTGGTCTCAGCTGTGCTGTGCAGGAGGCTGGTTACATAGTGTTCTTGGGCACTGGACACCTTATTCTCTGTTGGGATGTAGGCTGGAGAAGGTTACAGGGATGATGGTGCTAAAAAGGAGAGCTAATGTGTTGCTGAAGCCTTACACTTGCATCTCTAGGTAAGATCACTACAGAATCAATGAGCAATTAATCATGGAAATCTTATTGTGTAGTGAGGGAGCATTACAAATAGCCGGAGCCAAGGATTAGCCCTCCTGCAGGGTGGGGTGGGAGAGGCTGCAGTAGGAACAGTAAGGTGACTGGAACTTTTTATTAAAAAAACCTACATTTGAATGTTTGGAACACCTCAATGAGGCAAAAATGCCTCCAGGTTATTTAGCAACAGCAGTAAAGGTATCTTGAATGCTTTGGCTGTTCAGATCTCTCGTTAGGCTTCATTTGTCATCTGTACTGCTAGCATCTAAGTACCTCAGAGACCTCTGAACACCTCTTCAGCACTCTTCACTGTAAATAATTATTTCCTTGCTGTTATTTCTTGAAAGGGACTGCTAAGCAGCATATCTTCTGGTCACTGAAGTAAAATTTAGAAAAATGTAAATAGCAGTAGCTATGGAAGATGCTGTTGTGCTTGTCTGTGTGTCCATATGGCAGAATATGGTATGTCCTTTGCAGCACAATGAAACAGAATTGTGCCTAATTCCAATTCGTATGTCATTGCCATTAATGATGTCTAGTTAAGACATCTATTAAAGGTCTTTAATGTTAATTAACAGGACTATGCCAATAAAGTTCCATTAGCTTCCCTCTATTAATTTAATATTATAGGCATTTAACAGATGTCTTAATTAGATGTTACACTGATGGCTATAAGCAAAATGAAAATGAAGCCTTCGGCCTGCAGGGAAAGTTTCTACTACCATTTAAGCTTTCTGCCAATTTGTTGATATTTCCTTGTGGATTCTCACAGAAAGTTAAGGGATTTCAAGGAACTTTGAGAGGAATAGTGCTTGAAAGGGAGATATCTTGGGTGTAACAACTTCAATGCTCAACTAAGTGCCTGTTAACTTAAAAGGACTCATGTACAGAATCCAAGTCCTTGTTTAGTGACCAAGTAACCACAAGCTCAGAAGAGATCACGATTTCTGTCTGTGAGGCATCGTCCTGTTTTAACCACCTGTGGATTTAGAGATGTCTTCCTTGTTTAGATGCATGCGTTCAGTTAGAGGTTTCACCAACATTTCACTTCTTGTGTGTTTGCATTTTAACCATTACCCCAAACAACGTATTTTTCCACTTGGGTAGATAATTCTATGAAAAAGCACAGTTCCAGATTAAGATGAGAAAGTTACTGACCTTGGTATTTATCAGTCCTTGCAAGTTTGATACTGAAACATTCCCTAGTGTTCAGTGCAAAACAATCTAGAAAGCATTCCTGATACTCACAGAATGAGTTCTCATTGACCTGTCAGGAAATGATACCTTTTGCAGCATGAAACAACTTTGCTGCTGACTCAGTACACGTGAAAGACATTTTTGCCCAATGCCCTCATTAAAAAGGTCTTTCATACTAGCATGGATGTAGCTGAACAGGCAAAGGTGGTGATCCAGGAACAATTACAGAAAAGCAGTTACCAGCTGCAGTCTCCTTACACAGTAAAATAAGCAGATAGATCCCAGTTCATACAGAAAGCAGTAGTAATACCTGTCAAAAAGTTACAAGATAAAACATTCATTGAGCAAATATACAGTCAAAATAGAAACACGAGCCAGGTAATCAGTACTAATCACAAGTTTAATAAAAGGCAGGACATTATACATAAGTAACAAAAAGATGCAACTAAGACTCCAGCAGTTTGACAGACAGCTTTAAAGACAAGAGAAACCAGTCATTCTTCAGTATGAAGAAACTTCAGAAAAATTTCAGCTAGTTAACTCTATTTTTCAGTCTGCCAGAAAAACCTGTTTTTTAACTGCAGGAAAACAGCAGACATGTTAAGTAAACTTCCTTTTGATTTGCTATGAAATCATAGGTCAATAGTTCCTTTCAACTTGAACTTCTTTGCAGACCGCTCACTTGCTCGAAGCTGGAACTTGCTTCCATAGATGTAGGAAATGAATCCATCAGTCTCCAAGCTGAATACGTTGTTAATTTTGGGAATAACTGAAAATGCAGAAGAAATTAGCAAGAAGTGGACTAATTAAGGCCCCTACTCTGAATAGATACTGGTGTACCAGGGAATACTATTCACATGCAGGCTTCAGGTTTGTAACATTTCAAGTTTCTATACTGTAGCATGAGAAATACAACCTAAGCCTGTCCATTTAAAACCAAAACTGCTAGAATTTAGTCCTCTTTCACAAGCATGCAGTAAGTGTTGCAGAGAACAACCTACAGTGAATCAGATAAATGAACCATGTGCATAATCATGTTGGAAATCACTGGAAATTTGTTTCTTTAAATTACTTCTAAGATGCATTTTTGGTACGTTATCGGGCTTTTACATGGTAAAGACATTAACTTCTGCCACTACACAAAGAATTGTAAGCAGTGGTAAAGAACAATGTATGTGCTTGTACATTTGCTCAGAAGTATAATAATATGATTGATTTTTAGTTACTCACATTATAACAAGCACTGAAAAACATCTTGCATACCTTTTAATTTGTTGTCTTCAGTAATAATTTTGAAGACGTGTTTAAATTCCTGTAGAATTATTCCTGTTATCCCAACATAAGATGGGCACTTCGATTTTGTGACTGAAAGAACAAGAGTATGCACGTGTTAGAATCAATTCAGGTGCAGTTTGTTTGCTGTTCCACTGCTGCCTCATGAGTTTAGAATTTTGTTGTAGTAGTCTGAAGTAATGCAGTTATAGTGATAACTGGTAGACTTGTAGTTAATCTTTGCAATAAGAGCAGTTGAAAAATTAAGTAGTGCTGGTAAATGGAGAAAGACTCCATCAATACAATCACAATTACGTGATTCTAGAGTTGATATTGGAAGGAATTCAATGAGCACCTGAAACACAGAAGAGTATAGCAAATTTCAGATAACTCTGTAGAATAGAACAAACAATACCTGTAACAATAGCTCCATGGAGGTCAGCTTTTAGCAGTTTGCTCTGAACCATCTGTGGTTGCCTTGGAGAAAAGGGTGGGATCAGAGAGGAAAAAAATACATGGAAAAAGTGTGTTTATAAAGTGTGACCATGACTATTGAAATAATGGTCAAAGCTTACAGAAATAGTATATATCCTTATTAAATAACTGACATTTAAGTTTATAGTTACTACTTGAACTATCTTAAAATTGGTGATGGTTAGATTAGTAGATATCTCAACTTACGCATCTGGTTTAAGTCCATAACATAGGTCTCTGATATATTGTTTCCAGAGTTCATGTAGTGGTAGAAAGAGTTCGTATCTGCAGTTAGAAGGCAAATATTACACAAGAACTTAATTATAAAAACACATCGCTTACTAAAAATTATCTATAGAGTTAAGACTAACAATTACAAGTGTTATCACCTGCGCTGATCACTCAGTAAACCACTCCAAGCAACAGGTTTGGTTCTTTATAGGAAAGCTGAATATGCTCCTATCAAGCCCAAGGGGGGGATGTGTTTAAGAGCGTTCTGCTCCTCTCCCTCCCCCTTGCTTCGTTTTAGGAGCAGCACAGGCCTTACTCAGCATGCACTGGGTCAAGGAACGCGATGCAAAATGGAGATTCTCTGGTTGCAGCCAGTCTGGAGATTAGAACTGAAATCACAGGTGGTTGTGTTTAGGAAAGAGAATTGGCCAGGGGTAAGTTTATCAAACAGGCAGCCCAGGTAACAGCTGTGCTGTGCTGTAGTGTGCACGTTCTGGGCACTGCCCACTGCACAGGGAACGCAAGCTCACACTCGTACCTCTGCTGCTCAGGCTCGATTTCAAACAGGCGCAGCTCCCGCCTTTGCTTGGCTGTGAAGGTTTTTATTTTCCTCCTCTTTGGCTTTTTCCTTCTTCTGCAGTGGTGTTCCAGAACCACGGCCTTCCGCATTAACACGTCCTGGATGGCATCATCCTTCTTCTTGGGCATGCTGCGCCTCAGGAAGGCGCTCACAAACGCTTTGGCCTCCTCTGACCCTTGGGGCTAAAGGTGTTTTAAAAGATACTTTAAAATTTAAAACGACTTTACTTTAAATACTTCAAAGCGTACTTTAAAGCCGTTATAATTAAATCAGAGCCAGGATGCCGACGGGCAGCCCACCGAGCTGAGGACACCATCGCAGCAGCGATGGACAGACACGGTCGGGGTAAACGGGAGCGGTACCTGCAGGCGCAGCTCCTTCGCCGCTTCGCGGGGCAGCCCGCCGTACAGCACACCTGCGGGCAGAGAGCGGCGTTAGCCGGCGCCTTTTTCCTCATCCTCCTTCTCCTCCCCCGTCCCGCCGCACTCACCCTCCATCGCTGTGCTCCGGCGCAGGCGCTGACGTGTGCGCGCGACCGGGGCGCATGAGCGTGGCTGCGTCCTCCCTCCCCGCCGGTCCGGCAGGGGGCGCTGCAGGCGAGGCAGCCATGAGGGCTGGCGAGTGCTGCTCTATCAAGCAGGCGCCCCCCTTCCCAACAGCACGCTGTGCCCCGCAGAGCGGCTGAGCGCAGCTCCCGGCGGCAAGCCGTGCAGCAGCAGCCGCCCTGAGGCTGAGCCCGGCCGGCCCTGGAGCTGCCTGCACGTCAGCACCTACAGTGGTGTGCTGTGAGCTAGGCGTGTACGCTGCACCTGCATTGTAGTGCAAGGATACAAATCCATGTGCACGTAGCACCTCCTGCTCTCTCAAGGGGTTTGCCTCTTCTGGCCCTGCTGCACTCCTGCACCTCTTGGGATAGGGCACAGCTTGCTCTCTGTGCAGCACAGAGGTGCTCTGGAAACAGTGCCACCAATTCCTCAGCCTGGCCAGCCTGCTCACATTAAAATAAAGGCGGCGTTTGTATTCCTGTCACAGGCTGGGTATCAGCCACACATGTAACCAAGTGCTGCCTGGGGAAGGAGACTTACAGGGCTGCTCACACAGAACGTAGGAAATGTGACCATTTTGTTGAGTGCCGCTGTGGAGCACAAAGATACTAAAGTGGTATGTAACAAGGAATGAAATTGCAGATGAGTGTGTGTATTTGTAGAGAAGGAAGGGCCAGTCTCCAGATTAATACATGTGAGCGCTGGTTGGTGTGCGTAACAATCGGAAAGATCAACACAATGGAAAGGTGATACAAGAGGTGTAATAACAAAAGGACTAATACAATAGAAAGGTGTTGTAAGGGAAGGAAGACTGCTCACCTGTCTCTGAAGATCTAAGCTCACAGGAGAAAGCTTTGCTAAGGAGGGATTTCCATAAAGAAATCCTTCCCCAGGGGCAGTCAGCCCTTAAATGAGGTCTAAGAGGGGTGCAGCCAGGCTCCACCCCTTCCAGTCACACAGCTGAACTGCCTTCACCTGTGCTCCCAGGGCTGACCAGGTCCTTTCCCCAGGTGCTCAATCAGTGGTTCAGGCCCTGACTCAACAGTTACCATACAGTGTCTATGAAAGGTCTCCTGGCAGTGAAGGATGTTGCCACTGCAAGCAGGTTCCTTGATTTTACAAATCGGACCCCTTGAGTTGTTACTGCTATTTAAGAAAAGATCAGTTTTCATGAATGGAGTACCAGGATGAACACTATAGCTCTTCAGAGCCATATGAGTGCTCCTTGGCTGGATTCATCCTGCAGTTCCTAAGGCACTTAAGGGATTAATAGTTAAATCAGTGTTGGCGATGCCGGTGTAGTAAATCCAATGATCCAGGCTAAACAGGTGCCTGGGGAAGCCAGTCTCTTCCAACAGCTCTACATCTTCATTTCCCAATCTATCTTCAGAGACAACGTCTGAGGGAGCCGGGTCGGCTTGTTAGCGTGTGTCCCAGGGAAAGGGCTCTGAGCCAGGAGCGGGACTTAATCAAATAAACATGAAAAAGAGCAGGAGGAGAAAGTAGAATAGGTGGAAACAGATTTTATAGATCAGAAAGAAAGAGAAGGCTCAGAGAAATGAGGGAAGGTGAGTAGAATATAGAATATAGAATAAAATCAAAGCAGAAATATGTAAACAGAAGTGCAAATAATTATAATGCATGTTTCTGAATGTGCCTTGTTACCTGCTCCACCTCTCTTAGTGTCATAGGCCTTTGAAGCTTTTTACTTTTTCAAGTAAATCAGCGTGCAAGCACGATACAAGTTTATGGTGATATAAACCCTTAATATATATTATTTATTCCACTTTACAGGTGCTAACATTGGTGTTTCTTATTCCATTAATTCTGTGTATGGCTTTATTTATTGCTTTTTAAGCCTATCTATGTATTTGTAAAAACCCAACAGTGAACCACCATACGTGTGTACAGTAGGGGGCCATGTTGCTTCGGCTGTCGGTGTGTTGAATTACAGTGGGTGATGGGAAAAATACATGCAGGCCAAGGCAGGTAACAGCAATGTCCTGGGGGAATTCCAGTGATGGAAAGCGCTTTGTACCGACAGGCACAGAAAGCTACAAGTGAGGTGCAGCGTATCCAGCTGCAGTAAATAAAGGTGTTTGTATGACGTAAGAATAGAAGATCACAGCGTTGCTTTTTTTGCTTGTTTGTTGTTCAAGAGTAAGGGTGAACTGAAGCTGGAGATGAGCACAAGTGAAGTGATGTGTGTAGGTGACTGGGCTGTAATCACAGATATGCTTTTCCTGATTGCAGCTGATACAAGAAATAGATACTGTAGTTCTCCAGAAAGAGTGTCTCAGCAAGCTTTTGAGTTCTTAAGATCAATGTAGTTTATTCCTCTTGGCCAAATTGTATTAGCAGTCAAATTTGGTCCCTTTGGACAGGTATACTGGTGAAAATAATGCCGCTTTAAACCCCCCGATCTGATTTCCCTTATCCAAATACCAAGTTGCTAATACATTTCCCACCTCCTCCCCGTTCCCCTGGCTGTGCTGAAGCAGTGTACAGCCAGCCTAACTCCCGTCTGTTTCTCAGCACTCCTTCTCCACCACTTCTCCACATCCCCCTTTCAGCCCAGCTGGCTGGGAGCACAAATTGGGCTGTGCGGGCATTTCCAGAGCTCTGGCTGACTGTAACGTGGCTGGCTTCCTTGTGGGTGCTGGGGCTGCTTGGCCACAGGGTCCTGCCTGCGCTGTCGCTGCTGCCCAGCGAGCCTGGGCTTGTGTGCGGTGTTGGGAAGGCAGACGTTAATCTCAGAATATGTTCAGAACTTTAAATGATTTAAAAGCTGGATTTTAAAGCAAAGAAAGAAGCCAGCTGTTGAGACTAGCGGTTGGCTGGGCTGTCTAACACTGCTCCTCGCCAGAGGGCAGCCCAGCACCGAGAGCGAGGTGCCCACGGGGAGACACGGGTGCATGCCGGCCTGCTGCAGTGCTGCCTGTTGTGAACTGTCCAGGCCCGCTCCTACATGGGGCAGAACCCAGCTCTTTCAAGTATTAAAAGTTAAAAATTGTTTTGTCTTTGGAGAAAATGGGGCTGTTTGCAGCTTCTTGCAGCATACAGGCCTCAAGTTCTCATGTACGCCAGCCTGTTTTACATCACAGTAAAATTAGCTGTGGAAGGAGGCTTTGGGGGAATTCATTTTCGCCATGAGCTGAGGAAGTGATTTATTTTTTTAAACACCATCATCTTTTCTATATCAAAATAATAAGCCATATTCTTCTTAAAAAATGAGAGCCTAGAATACCTGGTGGTAACTCCTGCAGAAGTGTGACTGCCGTGCCTCGCGGGATGCTGAAAAGCAACACTCGCTCCCAAAAACAGTAATGAAGAGTCAGAAGCTGAGCTGCTGGCAAGTGATGCTGGGCTTCCCTGCGTGCTGAGCTCACGGCTGGTGCAGGCACAGCAGTGTGACAGACACCGCTGCTCCTCCTCAGCAGCTTGTATTTCTAATTGATAGCGGCGTTCTGCACCCATGTGTTAATCCGTGGCAGTCTGTCTTGGGGTTGTTATTTTTGCTGTCTTTAATTTTTGAGTCTCATTTAAATCTTGTGTAATATTTTATTTTTAAAGGTGGCAAATATTGGCTTGTATTGTGGTAGGGATGTATGGCGCAAAATGAGTATTAAGTAAAAATGATAAAGTAATAACAGTCACTGGAGCTATAGCAGATTGAATTGTTTAATGATGTATTTCATTCGGTTTTGGTCAAACTACGTTAAATTAATGTAATTAAAATTTGAAGTATAAAAATGAAAAGGTTTGAGGCTCAAAAATATCCATTACATTGGATTTTTCATCAAAGAGAAGTTTATACTTTTTTTTCTAGGAAATGGTTGTCAAACTCTGCAGGTCTGCGTGATATGGTGTGGCTGTGTTGATTGTGCACTTTCCCAGTGGTAAGTTCTGGCCAAAGATACATTACATCATCCCATGCGTCACTCTGTAGGGCGCAGGAGCCTGCTGTGCTGCTGGCGGCGCTGGGAGAGCGTTCCCCGGCTGAGGGCAGCTGTGCTCCGGGGTGAGGACAGCCCCCGTCCCATCGGCCGGCCTGCAGCGTGGGGATCTGGGCTGAAATCCCAGGAAATTTGATAAGATTCATTAGTTAGAGACAAATTTCTCATCTTTGCTCTGTAATGAGGCATCCATCTCCGAGGCATCGCTAGCTGGCAAGGCCCTGTTCCTGCCAGACTCTTTCAAAGTAACACAATTAGGCTGTCAGGACTGACATTATTTTTAATAAAATGAGTCAGCTTGCGCTGTCCTTGTCGAAGAGATGCATTTCCAAATCCACACTAATAAAGGTGTCAAATGCCAAGGCAGCCAGTATCTTTAGGTCCCACTGGTTTGAACGTGTCTGTCACAATTCCCCAGTGTGTGCTGAGTCCTGCCCGCCTTACGTGTGTGTCCCTGGGAACTGGGGCTGAACAAGATTAGCGAAAAGGCACTGCTCCCACAAAGCAGCTTCTGAAGAGCCTTGCAGTGATGTTGCAGCTGGCTGACCTGTCACGTCATGGCCCCCCAGCACCCGAGCTGTGTGCTGAGCCGCTGGCCGAGGGATGGTGGCAGCTCACAGCAAGCCTTGCTGTTGGGGGAGCGCTTACAGGGCACAGTTAGTTAGCTGGGATAGCTGTAACAGCAGCGGTGCCTGTACTGGGAACTCAGGTAGGACAGGGTTACTTGGGTGTTGCTTGTAAATATATTAGCTTTTTATGACCAATTATAAAGGTATCAGTGGCAGTGGAACAACTGGCCCAGAACATGGTGGAGGAATTCAGGCAGATCCCACTCAGCAGAGTGCACTGATGTATATGCTTGGGGGTCATGCTGTATTTCCACGTTTGTGTACGAGGAAGAAAGGAAAGGAAACACATCAAAGGAGCTGATGGGTTTGCCTTCTGCTGTGGGCATGCTTGTTAGGAAGGGTGCTCGGGGCGGGCAGCTGCCAGGACCCGATGGAAGGCTTTCATCTCCCTGCGTGCAATCTGATTTCCTCTGAAGTGCAGGTGTGTGCCGGGCAGTGAGGGGGTTAATGCTGCTGTGCCGCTTTGATAATTGAACAGACCAAAACCGCCTGTTTGAGTTCAGTGCTTCAGTAAGAACCTTTCCTTTAAAAAAAGCGCGACACAAAACCCCGCAGCCTCGTACAACAGAAAATACTTTGTCCATCTCTTCGGGAGAAATCTGATAAACCAGGGTGAGAGGCAGGTGTCCAAGGAGATAAAAGTAATAACTGTGGCCATGGTTCTGGAGAGAGCCAGCCTGTCAGGCGGTTAATTAAATGAAGTTCCCGCTCAGGAAATGCTGGAAGCTAATAGATATACAGCAATTCATTCGCCTTAGCAATATATGTTAATTTTAGCACGAGGTGAATTCATATATTTTGCAGCGGGGAAGACCTGAGGGGCAGGCTTTCATCCTGCCATAGTGGGTTTTTTCAGAAGGTAGAGACTACTGAGCGCTTTGTACTTCCTAAAAACAGAACAGGTGAGAATGGGTGAGAGAACGTTTTTGATTTAGGCAGAGCCTCTAAACAGAATTAACTAATCACAGACTCATAACTGAGCTGACCCATGTTTGCCATAGCCACGGATCAGCGAGCACAGAGCCCTGGCTAACAAACACCTTGAGCCCGAGTCTCTTCTGCGTTAGCCTAGCTTAGAAGGATTTTTCTCAGTGTTATGTTAGTGTGAAATTAGGACTGCTGCAATGGCACGTAGCACCAAAGGTCGAGGACGCTTTGGTAGAGGCACAGAGGGGGTGTAGTGCAGGAGTAAGGATTCTGTGATTCTGTAACTCTGTTCTATGACTGCCTTGTATGTAAAACCGCTCCTGCAATCTGAATTTGGGGTGGGCTGTTGTTGGGGGGTAACGATGAAGTCTCTGTTCGGGTCCCCACCAGCTCTGGCACTGCAGCACTTGCTGCTGAGCTGCCCGGCTCCCCCTGGTTTGTGGCAGTGTGTTGTGGAGCGGTTCTTTGGTGTGTGTGGGGCCTCGGACAGCCAGGCCCCTCTTGAGGCTTTCAGGTGTGGCACCAAGGGCACCACTACAGTTGTTCCAACTTGGAAACACACTGCAGCACAGCAGGCTGCTTTCTGAAAACAGAATCCTCTGATCTGTGAAATTATCAGCAGTGAGACTGCAGAACAGAGCACAGACATTAGTTTATTTTCTTCTGGTTTTTTTTTCTTCTTTTTTTTGTGGAAGAATACCCTCTTACCCTTCAGCATGATTGCAGCCCATTTAGCAACAGTTCTTTTTGAATTTCAGATCTGTTTTGGAACAGTCATAGGCAAGATGTGTTTCTTTTCAGAGCCCGGTGCAGTCAGTCCAAGGGTAAAGTTTATTTAACAAAAAGCATCGTTCCAGTTGAATGCACATTGTGAAATTACAGGTCCATTTAAAGCAAAATAAAAACAGTGGCAGATTAGGGTCAGGAAGGAGGATAATGACATCTGCTGCAAAGAGCGTTCGACAACTGCCTTCAAATTTTTAAGTTTCTGTAAGACATTTTTCCTTCCTTTCTATAGTTATGCAAAAGAATAGAACTGAAAGAAATGTACTGGATGCTGAAAGCAAGCTTGAGGCTTGTTCAAGCACACGAATTCCAAGTGGAGACATTATAAATGATGTTTCAAATGCCAGCAGATTGCAGAGCTGTGGGCTCTTTCCTCGTGTCATGGATGGGGTTGAGTTTGTGCCCCCTGCCCGGGTGCTGCTGCAGGGCAGTGGGAGCCATCCCCATGGGGTGCCCTGTCTGTGCCAGCCTCGCATTGCAGCCGTTGTCCTGATCCCACAGAAGCCAACTCGATCCTTTTGGCTCCATACTGCAGCTGTCAAAATGCACTTTTTTTTTTTTTTTTTTAATGGGAAAAAGGGTTGTTACCAGCTTTTTCCAATAATACTTGAAATATACTTTGCTCTTGCCACCCTTTCTAAAGTGACTGCTTTCTACTTTGTCTTCCAGGCACTGTGCTTCTGCCCCTGCTCTGCAGGAACTCTGACAGCACTAGCACAATGAAGGAAGGTGAGCTAGAAAAAAAGCCCTCTCTAGAGCCTGGGGAATTACCTGTGGCCCATTGAGATTACCAAAGAGACCTATAGAGGTTTTAAGATGCTCTGGGGCATTGCTTTAGTGTATCTCTGTCTCGACTCTACTGAATCCTGCTGAGCCCTGAAAACCTATCTGTAGGAGAAGGTGCTTATGGTTGGCCTTTTACTATAAGTTAGCAACAATAATGATGCAGTTGTTTCACCTATTGTCTTTCAGGTAAAAATCCCAAGCTCCAGAGCTGGCCCCCTTTTCACTGACCACACACTTAGGGTCAGTTCTGGGGATAGAAAACGGAAATGTTTAAGTTGCAGGTGAAGATACATCACCTAAAAATGACAGCTCAAATTGTGCTCCAGCTTGGTAGCACCCAGAAATGTTTGTACTTTGAACACAGGCAGCCAACAGACAAACCAGTTTGAGCCCTTTTTCTCCCTGGGCGTTGGAGGAGGTGTTTCTGCACACCTTGAGCACACTTTAGGCACAGCACAGCACTCACTGCAGCTCTGCTTTGGGTCCTGGTGCTGCCAAGGGCTGAGGGCACACAACTGGCTGAGCCTCACACATGGCAACATGATTTACTAAACCGCTAAGATATTGGGTCAGCATTGTAAATCATTTTAATTATTTCACTAAACAGGTTGCGGAGATAGATCAATAGAAAATATGGCATTTAGGCTCACAATGCTGCACATTCATTATGGGAATGTAATTATATTAACTGATTTAGGATCTAATAATAACTGAAAATAACAATTTAATGGAAACCTTCCAATCCTGCACTCTGAAAGCAGGATACAGCTGTACACAATCTACACATTTTAATCTCAGTCAACTATAAGTAGCAATTTTTTGACTCTGGGAGAAACGTCAGTCAAGTGCAAGTAACTTGCAGAATTGCAGCATCCCATATATTACATTATAATAAAATAGAAAAGAAACTTTCAACGGCATTTTTACATACTGGCAGGGCCACATGAACCAGCCACATGAAAAATAAGAAGATGCATCGCAATGGAATAAAGTGGAGATCTTGCACATTGGGAGTTAATTTCCACTTGCATTTACCATTGCCGTGAGACTACAGTTTGTGCTGCTGGGCTTAAAGGGTATGTACTTCTCTCAGGATGTTGGGTTTGGTCTGAAACAGCTGAATAAAAAATATTCTGTGTATATATATGAAATATTTACAGAAAGAACCTAATCTCTCCTGTGCAGTGATAGCCAGGTGCTACCATTCATTAGTCAGGGTCAGCATTTCTCTGTTACAGTTATTACTGTGGCTGCACTGAATTTCATTCACTGTGTCCTGGTTTTTGTTAAGGTGTGCACAGGAGTCACCTGTGCTGTTTGAAGTATTTTCTTTTGAAATAAGCTGTACATTGTGGCTATTTAATGCCTTAACGGCCATTGACTGAGTATACTGAACCAAGCAGGCATGACTTGGGCAGAATTTAAGCTGCAGTCAGATAGCACGCCCGTGTTACCTGCTCTTTTGAAAGCCTGCAGCCTGCAGATAGGCAGTTGTCACATCAGCTATCTGCACTCTGTTTTGTAGGGGGAGGTAAGCTTTTCTTTAAGCCCTCAGGCTGGATAGCATTTGAATTATGCACTTTATCACACCCCAGTTAGGTAGAGATGCATGGCAAAAATCATTATCAGTGAGTTTATTTGGGAAAACGCCTTATTTTGCTATTTGGTTCAGCATATGAAGGAAAAAATCTGCAGTTTTTTCCTGACTTAGAGGAGCTTGTTTTAGAGCAGAGTGAAAGTTTGAGCCACGGGCAAATTGTGCTGCTCCTGCTTATTCAGCTGTCTCCTTGAGCTGAGCTCCATCCGGCTGTTTTGGGAACGCAGGTTGCTCAAATAAAAATAAATGGCTTTGGCATGACCGCAGAACTGGCGTTAGTGCATTCCCTGCACAGGCTGTCAGCTGTCTCCTACTTCAGTGACCCCACAGCAGGTGAGGTTTAGTGTCTGCAGGTAAATGCTCCGTGCAGCCTCCCGCATCACATCCCCTCCTCCCTCACCATTTTGTGATTGCATTCCCAGCTGTAAACAACAGATCAGATGGAGATTTTTCCCAGGCTCTATAAATGCCAGCAGCAACAGAAGAGCTCTGGATAAAGGGAAATGTGCTGTGTGGAACACATGGTGTTTTCATGGCACTGGAAGCAGTGCTTTCTCTGGTGCTGCTCCAAGAAATGGCAGTGGTAAGGTTTGAATTACCCCTGGGTAATGATCCTAAACTTAGTTGACTTTTCTATGGACATTTATGACCACATTGACAAATGCTTTCTGAACCCAGCAAAGCTCCAGGTATTTGCTTTTGAGATGATTTTTTCTAGTGAAATACTTCAGTCTAGAGTAAGTAGCATAACACCTGTCTAGTTTCAAAATAAGTAACTCCTGGGTTAATAAAGGGATTTTATGTTCTTGAAAAATATAGAGTTTTTTTTAACTTTAGACTCTGTACACTGTAGCAACTTGAATTCCATTTCATTGGTTCAGTCTTGCTGTTAAATCATGTTGCAGTTCAGATTCTGACAGGTGAGTACCGTGTGTTTCTGAACTCCTATTTGCTTTTGTTTGAGCTCCCACAGTTCTGGATGCAGAGGTTAGGCTTTGCTCTTCATCTCTCTACATGCTGAAGAAACTGCAAGGTGACCAAACCAACAAACTCACAACTGGATCGGTGCACCGGTACGTACTTAATTTTGGGTTTTTTCCTGCCTTGTCAAACCCTGCTTACTTCCCTGGGGACTGAAATGCCAGTATTATTAATTATTAAAGGAGTCATACAAAAGAATTCACTAAATAAGGAGTTTCACTGCTGACTTCAGTAGGAATTGAAGCTGGCTTGTCCACAAAGCCATTAGCTCAACCAGCATCTTAACCATAAACTGAGGTTCGTTTTGACTGGGATTGCAATTAGCATCTTGCTGTGCGTTTAACTAACTTGAGATTTCATACCACTGTACTATAAAAGTTGACATCATATCTAAGCACTCCATAAATTGATTACATTATTAGCATTATTTGTAGCAATAAATAATTGTATTTTTGCTGTCCTGCGCTGAATTAGCATAAATGAAACAGAAATGTGACTGTGTTTGGCAAAGATCATAGATTAACTAGTGCTTCTCTAATCAGCTTGTACATTTTCATTGTTGCATTTGATAGTTTTGTCTTTAGCCTGTCTTGCAGCCTTTCTTGACTTTTCCTCAAGGCAGTGGGCATCACTGACAGGGACAGCTCAGTCTAGACCTCCACTCAGTACTATTCCTTGGCCTGGCTGAGATGTAAATATGCACCCTGTGTCCTTGCCCAAAGATTTTTCAGCACTCCCTAGCAAGTGCAGCTCCCCAGCTGACACACTGCTCAGCCTAGCTGGGGCAAGGCAAGCTGATTAGGTGCTTCCAGCTTTCCAGAGCTCAGAGCAGTGTATGTTCATGAGTGATAAAATAAAAGCATGGGTTGTTTCGACAACATCCCAATTCCTGTTGGGAGTCACAGAACTGCTCAGCTTAAGTACAGAAAGCAGGCTTTAAATTCCTCAGGCAGTTGAAGGTGCCTTCAAGATCTAACACAGGTGGCTTTTCCTTGTGCTTCTGCAGCCTTTGCTGGCTCCAGGCTGGGGAGGAGCAGGTGGCTCTCCTCCCAAAACAGTGTGGGAGGCTGCGAGGTTCCTGGGATGCACCAGCCACAGCTCTGGGAACCTGGCAGTTCAGCCCCTGCCACCATCCGTTAGTACAGAGGGGATTTGGGTAAGTCGAGAAGAAAAACTGCGTCCTTACTCGTCACACTGGTGATGCTATAGAGACCCCAGAGGATTAATTCTCCAGGGATAACTCTTAGTGCCTTCTCCAGTTCCTCAGAGCAATGACTGCCAAAGGCTGCCTAGTGCCATGGCAGGCCACACGTCCCAAGACATAACTGAGGTATTGCACCCTTGGTGTTCATTTCTAGGTGCCAGCAACCCAACATGCTGCTCTTCTAGGGGGAGAGGGGAATGAGACAAACCCCCCTTCTTACACACTCTGACAGCGTAGAAGCTCCCGTGGGGCCAATGACACATTTTTAGATCTGCAGAGAGCAGCTGATTAATGACACACTGACACAGTCAGTCACACAGATCACTTCTGACAACTCTGGAAGCCCTGAAATGCAGCTGTCCAGGACAAGTAAATAAATTACAGCTTATATGTTAAGAAGAGGCTCTGACAAGGAAATTTTAGAGCTAAATCTTATGTTTACGGTAGACTAAGCATCTTTGAGTTATTTATTGAGACCTTGTTCTTTTAATTTTTATTAACGATGATTTTACGTATGATATTTAAGAATCATTTTAACAATAACAGGAAGACAAATCTATAGCCAACAACTAGGACAATCCATTAATGGTCCTCTTTGATTCAACTTTTAGTAGAACTGATTTGTTAAGAATGCCCATAATGGCTATTATTATTATAAGGCTAACAGACAACAGAGGTAAAATAGAAAACTTCAGTTCATTGGTTAACATTGGCATAGATCCTTAGAAAAGGCCATTTTTTCCAGTCATGTTTTGTATCGTCAGTGATGCAGATCTCAACTGAATTACTTTTCCTGGCTGGTTCTATTTACAGTAAAATCCATCTTTTACTTAAGAGACATTGTTGGGTTTCAGAAACATCATCTAAAAAAGAATGACACCCTTCCTTTCTGCCCCGTCAAGCCCAGGGCTGTGCCTGGGGAACGGGCTGTGCAGCACAGGAGGGCACTGCAGCCCTCGTGCCTTGCTGGGTTTCTCATAGCCTTACTCCCACTCCCTTCACTTCAGGACCAGGTAATTTTGCTGTGGTGTAACTGCAGCTCCTGTGTGGATTAAAGCCAAACACCTCCCCTGCATGCAGCCCCTGGCTCTTCCACAGGGCATTTTGCTAGGGAACAAAAACACCAGAGAAACCCCAAAATTGTGAAAAGAAAATCCCATGTCTTTTCCTTCCAGTGAGTGAGTATTTTACCATCCAAACGCTCTTAATCAGGAATAATTTGTGAATATTGGTATATTCGTTGTCTCCCACGGCTTGTAGCATGGTTCCTCCCTTACCTGGTGGTGCAGATGCCCAGGGCTGCACCAGGCTGCAGGGCTGAGGGCTGGGAGAGCCCATCCGCTCTGGAGAACGAGCGGCCATTGGAATCAGGCAGCACATTCACTGCAACTTCATATTCCCACCACACCCCTCCAATCAGTCTTTGCTAAAAAGCATTAATTAAGACTTCAGCATTTTTGATCCCATCAATTTTCTGTTCTTTTCTTATTAAATAGCTGTACTGGGGGGAGCTTGACTAATAACCGCCCAAAGTTTAAGGATAATGAATCAATGAACTTGGGCAGCCTCTGGCTAAGCATGAAATTTACTGTGTAGTAACAAATGCAGCCGAGGCAGCTCATACATTAACCAGCCCAGTTCTGACACACAACTTTGGGAGCGCGTTATTTACTTAGTAATTCCACATGAGATGAGGCTCCAAAATGTTTTACAGAAGAAATGAAAAAATGGCACAGTTAGTTTCCTGCATTGTGTGTGTGCACCCCCTCCCTCGCCCACCCTTCCCTTCAGTGCGTTGCATATCTGGCAGTGGGCAACTCTGCTTTTTCCTTGCAAGGTCTCGGCATCCTGAAGGTGATCCATGTGCTGTAAAATCTGCTTTTGTTCCACGTATTTTTACATGTGCATGGCTCTAACATTAGATCTATTATGCCGTTGTAAATCCATTCATTTTTGTTGAAATCCATTAACTTGCAGTGAATTTATAGCAGTATAACTGTGAGCAAACTATGGCTGATGGCACAGGCTGGAAATATTACAAGGAAAAGTGCAAAGTTCTATTGATTTTCTCTCAGGAAAAATGTGTGTTTCCTTATGATTATATTACAGATGACTCAGCTCTGGCCCCTAGCAGCCATCGCTCACGCTTCCCAGCTCAGCCATTACTGGCATTGCAGGCTTGCTATCTCCTGCCGTAAGGAGCAGGGGCCAGGGGCTGCCTCCCCCCGCTGCCTGGGGACACGGCCAGGCTATTGCCAGCACTGGAGGAGCTCCTGCCTGCTCCGTGCTGGACTGCTCTGCCTCTCCATGGCTCTGCAGTCTGAGCACTTACTCCTAATCGATTCTGACAGCAGACACCAGTAGGAATGCTGAGATTTATGAAAGAGCACGAATTGCCACTAGCCTCTGTCCATTAAGGGTACAGCAAAAACTGCCTTTGCCCTTTGTAAATATAATCAGCAGAAGTGAGGCAGCTGCCCTTTTCAGAAGAGCGAGCACGCTCAGGACAGATGTTTTAGCAAAAGCCCTTAACGCACTCAAAGCAATAAGGCTACAATTCCGTACTTCTTTTCCAACAAAACTTTTCTCATTCGAGTGCTCCTGAAAGACCAAATTGCACACCAAAGTTGCAGCCTCCCTTTTCAGCTTCTTTCCCCAAACACAGACTGGGTATTGGCTAAAAAAGCTGAATGAAATGTAGAAACCAAGACACCGAAACCTGGAGGACTCCTTCCATGTGTTTTTGATGGTCGAGGTGGGTTCTCTTGGCAGGGCACTCTTGTTGAAGTTCTCCTGTTTGCTGGGAATGAGTGATCTCTGCATGCGTGTTCTTCAGCGGAAGGAAAAGAAGCCTATTGCTCTTGTTAGATTTCTCATCAGAGCCTCAGGTTATTGTTTAGTAGTTCTGAGGTTGTACTGCGAGTGAATGAGAATACAGGAATTGTTATTCCTGCAGCAGCATACAATTCTGATCTCGGAGAAGAACAATGCTACACTTAGTTGCGGATTTAATACTTTTTCACCTTCGATACGATTGAGATCAAAAGGACCTTGTTAATTCTACTCCTTTTGCTGCACACAGAACTTCCAGGTTCTGTCACATGCCTACACAGGTAACAGTCTACAGTATGAGGGCAATGACAAATGCAAGATAATGCATTTCCTCCCAAGTTTTCTGCAAAGCATGCCGTATTGCAATTCAAGAAGTAACACAGCCTGTTAACGATGAAACAAAAGATCAGGGCAAAGCAGTTGATCTCATTACCAACAGACCACGCTGAGGTACAGTCAAAATGAAGAAAAGCATCACTGTTCAGTCCTAGACAGGCTCTGCAACTTCAAGTTTTGGCTGTTTATTCAGATAAATTTAGACAGATGTGCTTCTTCCTCTTGTGGAAAGATTTGTTAGGGTTCTTTCTCTTACAAGGAAGACAGGTCACTGAGAAATACTTACTGCCCTTGAGAAAAAGCAGCAGTGGTGAGCTCACCAGGACGCACAGTTCAAACCTGGGCAGTTTTCCCTTCCATCACCAGCCATTACTCAAAAGCTCAGTGCTCCTGTGACATCGCAGGCTCCACACAGAGCCCCGCCTTCAGCAGTTGTCCTTGAACAAGTTTCCAGGCAAGAACTAAATGCCAGAGTTAACTGTGGCAGGGACCGGCACTCCAGTCTCTTTTTCTACCTGTCTTTTCCTTTCACACTGCGAAATGCTCACCCCACCCTGCACACAAGGGAAGGAAGGAGCTCGGCACCGTCTCACATGGGCACCTCCTGGCTTGCAGCAGGTATCTCCCCCACATCCTTCTGCACAGCACTTCTGCTTTTGGTGAGATGATGATGGATTATTCCCCAATCCAGAAGACAACAGGAATTACGAGGATGAAAATTCTTATTAAAAAAATGTATCGCCTGCAGATCCCTACAGTGAGTCTGCCCCAGAGCAGCAGGGCTTCTTATTATGACAGTGCAGCAGCACACAGGGAACACAGATGTGTTTTGGTCTCACGCATGGTGAGATGTGGGCAGCACAAGTCCCTCACTATGACTGGCAGTCCTAGGAGAAGCAAATGCTGACCATCTGAGAAAATGAAAGCCCCTCCCTACTCTCTCCTAGAAGGGGAGCACACACTGAGGCAGCCAGCATGTCCTGCTTTTGCCCCACGCCTTCTGCTGCCAGTCCTGCTGGTGCTGTAGCTGTCACTTCACCATTTGCACAATTAAGGTCCTTTCCAGAATGCCACATAAATGACAGGATAAGAATCACAGTCAGACACAGGAGATTTCAAAGTGCTTCAATAAATTCAGCTAAACAAAGCTGTGATTCCTTGCCGGGTTACCCCATTATACACAGAACAACAGGCGTTTTGAATAAAAACAGAAATTAACCTCTGTATTTACTGCAGAAAAGCATTTTGCTTCATTAGAAGAAACTCTCTGGCTAAGAAAAAAGATACAATTATGTAATCTTAAAAAACTGAATATATTCTAAACCAATACTGGAATGAAGTCTGGATGTGACAAAGTTCCAGAAGAACTTACCTACTTACCTTGGCAGCGTCAGGCCGGCACACGGAGCCCAGGCTGCGTTACGTGCCCCAGGGCACCGCCAGCACGCAGCAGGACGCGGCCGTACCGTGCAACAGCTGCCAGCACACACCGGCACGGGGCTGAGTGAGCGCGGTCGGTTCATGTGCTGTGCAGCCCTTCTCACTGTCAGTGCTGTGACGAGTTAGGGAACGGGACACAGCCACAGATCCTCCTTCAGAACACTGGGAAAGTCACACACGGCTGCAGAAACTTTATTTCAAAATCTTTTTATTCAACTGTTATTCAGCAATATACAATACAGTTTATAAACAAATGTCTTACCTTGTTTCCAATCTTCATTTAAAAATAAATATTATCGACAGTGCCTATTAATTATGGTAAGATGTACCTTTTCAATTAAAATGTCTCCAAAAGAAATAATTTAATTAAAAAAAAAAAAAGAAAAAAAAAGAAAAAGGAAATTCAGAAAAACTAAACACGATCTACTAAAAATATCTCCTTTCTTAGGAAGGGTTTTGACCCAGCATCTTTACACACTGTCATAAAGATAACTGCTCAACAGTTCGTGCAAAATGAAGAGTCTGAAGAGTCAGAGGAAAGGTTTAGAAAAGAAAAGCATTACATGAAAATAGAGAAACCATAGGCGCCGTGCACAGAGCAGGCCTTACACCATACAGTCTGGAAACTAGATGCATTATTTGTTGTGGTTTACCTTCTGTGACATCCCCAAAAATATGTTTTTCCCCTCATGTAGAATTTATCATGCTTCGTTCAGTCTCTTTCTGTCCATCCTTCCAACTGTGGGTAATGTTTTGTCAGGGGCTTGTCCTGTTCTTAAATAGGTTCCTTTTGTTTGGCTGAGGAGTAGTGGAGGAAGTAGTCCATCAGTGGTTTACTAATAAATGTACAAGCTTATGCAGTATTAACAGGAACATGTATAGGAGTGGGTCTGTAGCATAAATAGGTCCTGTGCC
Organism: Pavo muticus; assembly: GCA_016647715.1. Lineage (NCBI taxonomy): Eukaryota > Metazoa > Chordata > Aves > Galliformes > Phasianidae > Pavo > Pavo muticus. The sequence goes on along the minus strand of JACDJE010000015.1, from coordinate 5,592,877 downwards.
TAGAAAAAGAGACAAGGGAAAGAAGGAGATTTTATTTTTTATCTTTTCCAATATAGAAGATTAAACGCAGAAGAGAAACGCAGGAAGATTTATTTTTATCACATCAGAGCCAGGGGTCAGAAGCTTAATTTTAATAGTAAAACAGCATCCTCAAGCTATCCAACTCTAATAGCTTTCTCTTCCCCCTCCCAAATCCAACTCCACTTAGGTCATTTCATTATGCATCACTAATGGTATGCCTAAACTTGGCTGCGGCCAAGTTACCAGCAATTGAGATTTCTATAAATACACCTTAATCTGGTATGTAGTTTCTTGGGAAATGACAGGTATCAACCACCCATTATTTTAAAGGGAAATGACAAATGCTGCAGCCGTACTCCTTGATTAGCAGGATGCGAACCCATTTCATTTGGAATGGGAACAGCAAGACCTTGACATCTTCTTTACCTTTTATAGGAAAGAGCAGAATTTTAAATTAAAAACGTGCACAGGAGCTATAGAAAAACAGAGGTCAGATGTGAAACAGATCCGTTACAGTCATTTCGTCCTAAGGGCAGGACTGCTCCCACTCCTATGAGGTAAGCTCATGTGACACAGCCGGGGTGCAGGGCACTCCAGACGTGCTGGGGCAGGGCAGGGCAGCAGTGGCACACTGCAGGGGGATGGTGCAGGTAGGGCAGGCACCCACGCCTTTGCTCACACCAAGAAATGTCATCAGAGTCCATGCTGCAGCTGAACAGGCTGTCCTGCCTCCTGTCTGCTTACGCTAAGATATTTGCTCTGGTTTTTTATTTTCTAGTTACCCATGCCAAAGAGAGGGGAGTTTACTGTGTACCACTGTGGTCACCAGCGCAGGAGGCTGAGCCCTGGGGCCCAGGTGCACAGCTCTGGCTCTGTCGGCCATGGTGAGGCCCCAGCACTGACATAAGTCACGCACAGCAAGCACAGCAGAACTCCCATGCAGAAGCTGTGCCATCCTGGCACGGCCTGCAGCAGTGCAGCAGGACAAGAGGTTGCTGCTGTTCACTCCCCCAAGCCCTGCTGAGCAGACAGATGAGCCTCTACTGGTCCACAGCCACAGGTGATTGGGTCCCCAAGTGCCACTAAGTGACACCTTTCACAACCTGCAACATGGAGTTGTGTGTATGGTTGTCACCAACACTGTAACGTGACAGCAGACAGGGCTGCACGCTGTGACTGATGCTTTGTGTGGCCTTAGGCTGCTTCCACCAGGGTGAACACAGAAGTAGGAGCCCAGCCGCAGCCTCACACCACAGCCAGCATGAGAGCTGCGTCAGGGCAGCCTGCAGACTGAGCACCAGAGTGCCCAGCACCCGAAGCACAGAGAGCCCCCAGAAAACTGACCTCAGAACCTCAATACACTGAAGTTATTGTTTTTTAAGTTCTCGGTATCCTTGAAAAAGGAACGAGGCCACTTCTGTTTAGGAAACTCACCCCAGGCACCCCATGCAAATACCTCACATACCTTAGTCTTCCTCTCAAGGAGAGGAAAGTCTCTCAGCTGTGGCATGATCAAAGGAAATAACTCAAGAAGTTCCTGAGAACACCATTGCTCAGGCTCACTCACTGCTCGGGCTGCCTCATATATATGCCTCACCAGCAAAGCTAGAGTATTATTATCCAATATAAAAACCAGCTCATTGTAATGTGGTGTGCAACCGAGGAACTCAAGAATTGTCCCCATAGTGTGCTATCTCATAGACACCTAGACTGCATAGAGATTATTTAGTTATTAAGGTTTTAATTAAATCCTTGCATGCAGACACATGTGGCAAAGGGCTGCCTACTTAGCAACAGCAGGTTATTAAGATGAATACAAGGTTTTTCTTTTTAAAGCTGAAAATCATTAACAAACACAATAGCACCTAGTAAATTCTTGTAAAAAAACCAGGAATGTGTGCAGAGCACAGCAGCTGCTGAAGCTCGTGTTCCTGGGCAGCACACCGGACAGACCATCACCAGCCCACTGCTCACTGCTCAGATTTGCCCTCATTGCCGCAGAGTCCAGCCCTGAGGAGCTGAGTGCAGGGAGGTTCTGCCCTGGAGACGGCGGGCAGGAAAAGCAGCCCCTTCCTGCACCAGGAGGGCGATGCAGCGGATCCCGGCAGTGAGCCCTTGGACCACTGCTGCCGGTAGGAGTGAGCCTTCCCAGCATGTTTCATGTCTGTCCTCTGCTGCAGACAGAATATTCACTGAAGCAGCAGAAGCTGAGAAATGAGTAACAAACCTCTTTGGACATCTCTGGACTCTTTAGAAGCAGAGGGGAAATACATCAGGAGTCTTCACGGTACTGTATTTCTTTAAGTTAGTCTCCATATTTGCAACGCTGCAGCGCTCCATCTCTCAGTTTCAGACCTGCCATGGGCGGCAGCTAGTGGACTTCTGGCAGGCAGGACATCACCTCGGGAATGCACAGCAGAGCACCACCTGAAGGGTGGCAGTGTGCATGCCGGCTACTGGGCCCAGCTGCCCCTTGCACACCATGACTCCGTGCAATTCCCTTTGCTTCCCTATCACCAGTACAGGACACAGACCCAACAAACTGTCCACATACCAACACAACCCTGAGACAAAGCGATGTCCTGGTGACACCGCCTGCAGCCTGGTGTTTTGCAGGGCGCATGGCCCTAGAGGTGTGCTCTTCAGGGAAGGATCTGAGCTCTCAGCCCAAGCAAGAACCTTGCAAGGCCAGTCAGCTTCCCACAGCCCATGTCTGCTAACACAGCATCTCCAAGCACAGATCAGATCTGCTCCTCTGGCACACGTGGACACAGCTGCAAACACTAAGCATTTATTTCTATGTACATGAATGCTGTCTAGCCTCATTATTTTTCCTTAGAAACATACAGTCAATTCACTAATGTATTCTACAATTTTAGCAAAGATAAAACCTTAAAAAACAAACCTACCTGTACAACATAGAGAAAACTGACTGGAGAGGGCTGAAGGTGAAGGCCCATCTTCTGTTTTTGAGTCTGACACACTACAGGATATCTGAAGACAGAGTGCTTATTCACAGACTGCAGTCACTGACAGGATAGCCAACTGCAACCAACACATCTCCATTTCCAAGCTCACCTCTGGGCCATGGCACAGCTGCAAGAGCACAAGCCCTGGTTGGTCCCTGAGTGCTACCTCTGTGCCGAGGACAGTGAGGGCAGTCTGGCAAAAGCCAGCATCCCTGACAGCTGCACTCACAGGCGCTGAACTTCCACCAGCTCTGCACTTGCCCACCACTGCAGTGAAGATCTGACCATCAATATTTACTCAAACCTAAATGCTGTAAGAACTCCTTTCTCCACGGCAAAGCTGAAGTTGGGTTTTTCAGCACTGAACTCCAGTCACTGTGTGCTGGCCAGTAAGAAAGCTGCACTTTTGTAGGGGGCAGGGGGGAAAATTCCCCTGGAAACACTAAGGAACAGAACCTGGCATAATGGGCTCTCACAGCTCAAGTGCTCTAACGACCATCATAAAACTGAAGGGCTGCAAAGGACACCAGGTGAGGGCTGTTTGTATTGGAATGGAAAGCAGCATTAGTCACAGCACGCCCGCCACCCCAAATCATGTCAGTTGTAGCTTCGTGTACCAGCTCAGTTTAAATCTCAGTGCAGGACTAGGAATTAATGCAAAAATTATTTTTTCCTTTCTCTTTTGCAGAAATTGCCATTACTTTTAAGCTACATCCTCCACCTTCTTAATGTGGCTGCAGAACTGGAGTTCAAAGGCTGTTAACAGAATCTCAGTGGTTAAATAAAAGCGAAACGTATTTTTACACATTATTTTATAACAGTTATTCTTACTGAACGCCAATGACACGTTTTGTTTTTTCCATACCAATTCAGTGTTACTGTGCTGTAACACGTTGGGCAGCAAAAGCAGACACACAGGACTGTAGAATTCTTCCGCTCTGAACACAAGGAGAACCGCCATTAATTTCTCCCTGCGCAGTTAACCTGAACCACTTTCATTACAGCTCACATTGCTTATAAACAAGCTGGACTTCGCGTCCTCAATTCTGCTTTTAGTGCCTCAGTGGAAGTTTTGACTTCAGTTAATACACTGCTGCATTTGCCGATGTAAATAAACAGAATGTGGTCTTGATCCCCAGGATCTGGACATGAGATCTGACCCAGATTTGAGAACAGAGAGCTATTCTTCAGAGACTTTAAATCAGGAATACAGTTATTTACTAAGTACAAGCACTTAGAAAATATTTAGTTTATGTTTTGAATATTGATGTCATAGTGTGGTTTTTTTTTTTTTTTTCCTTCTGTAGGCTTATTTATTACTATACAGATTTACAACTTTGCTTTTAAATTATTTATATACACATGGCTTAAAGGGGAGAGTCTACCACTAAGGAGAACAATAACAAATTGTTCTGTTCGTGGATGGTGAATTGCTCCTTGGCATCACTCATCCTTCTTTTGGATTTACAACATCATAACATTTTACTGTAGTTTTCTATTTAATAATTTGTTTTGTGTGAACATTCATCAAAGTTTGACTTAAAGCAGTTCATCCAATTGAAAACAACCATTAATTAACCAACTGCCTTGTGACACGCGTTAAAAATGGGATGATTCTTCTACTAGCTATATTTAACCAACGGCCAAAACATTTTCCAGCTGTTCCCTATTTTTCTTCCCAGAATCTGGGCAGCCCCTTGGTATTTCTTTCTGAAACGGTGGCAAGATGCAGGGGCACATTTAATATAGAGCTGAAAGGTCTGTTTTCCTTCAACTATGATGTAACGCCTAGAATTTCACTGCCCACGTAGGATGGAACTGGGACCCTGGTCAGTAGCATCACCAGGCATTTCTTTGTATTGGCTTCCATGCAGGAACAGCCCATTTCCTTACACCAGTGTTCAATTAAATCTCTCAAACCTGGCATTTCATTAAGAGGTCAGGGACCAAACTGACCATAAAGACTGATTTATTCTCTCAGTCTGGAATCTTCAAACTGTGCTTGACAGAAATTCTTTGAGAAGCTGCCCCTCCTGTCTTGCATCTGTGGAAGAAATAGGAGTTTTCTGTGGGCTGTCAGTCAAGGATCATTACAGGCAGTAGCCTCCTAGGTACAGCACATTCTCTCACCAACATAAATTTGGAGCACTTCCACTGAATTGAATTTACCAAACTTCAGATCTAAGAGCTACTGAGAAGTTCTTAATTAAAAAGACACCATGATTAAAGTCACTGTGCACTTTCTGAAGAGACAATAAGCTGCACCGCATGAGAATTACTGCACAGTTTGAGACTTGATCTTAGGAGGTGCCCCATACCGCCTTCCTCTCACCCCCCTGTGGCATCACACATGCTGTTTTGCTGCCCTGGTTCCTAACCATGTCGTCAGTTCACATCTTTTCCATTACACCAGTTTTACCATCTGCCTGCCTTCTCTCTTCTGACATCCACTACTGTACGCAGACCTCTACGTAGAAACGAAATGCCAAAATATCCTGCAACAAAAGTAAGTGACAGCTACTCCTAATTTTGCAGGGTCACCAGGTTTAGGTATTTCAAGTAAGATTTGTATTTTCATTTGGAGCGTACAGCCCTCATGAAATGAACATGATTTGACACTTACCTGTACCCGTACCCGTGTACCTGCCGACTGAACTAATGGCAGTGATCATGGAGGGAATGCAGCACGGGCTCAAAAACTCTGAAGAGACTGCAGCACAATGCCAATTTCCAGCATTGGTAGAAAAATAAGGATATTTCTGTAGCAATTCTGGTTCTTAAATTTCTTTGTTCTTGTTACATCTGAGGAAAGCCCATCTAGGATAGAAGTTCGGTGTTTTAGTGGTAATCCACAGCACAGGTGGCAGGGATGGCATGAGAACTGCAGCACTGAGAGGTTTGACAGCACTGTTATGGAGCCGGGGGGAATCCTGTTGTCTTGTGAAACAGCATTTCCCAGCAACCTGGGAGGCTCCTGCTGACATGCTTAAGCCCTCTTGAAGACCCCGAAGCCCCTGCTTTAACAGCTGTATGAAAAATAGGTCACATACACCATACAGTTACAGACAAGTTAGAAAACAAAACTCAGAGTGCAAGGAGAGGAGTGTGGAAATGCAAGGAAATGATGCAGGAAGAAAAGTTTGGTTCTGATAGGAAATTCATTTCTTCTGCAGTTTTGATTTTCTAAAGTCCTGCAGGGCTTTGCTGGAAGCCGGCCTGCGAGCACCTGTGGGACAGGAGCCGGGTCCGTGCTGTGCATGGCACTTCAGTTATTGAAGTGGATTCTGGATCACATTAGAGCTCGTTTCAACGGAACCGCATAAAGGCCACTAACAAACAGAAGGAGCACTGGCTCCAGTAGTGGATCTGATGAACGTGTGGAAACGCAGACCAAGCAGTGAGCAAGAAATACTTCTACTTCTTAGACTGCTAGAAAAACATGACATGTTTGTCAATAGGTAAAAGCTCATCTTCCACTGAAGTCACAAGCAGGGACACGGACTGCAGGGAAGAGCTGGCACACTTCCCCTCAGCATTCCCACTTCCCCTCTGTGGTAGCCAAAGCCCTGCAGAGCAGCCAGTTTTACTGGTGCTTCTGAAGCCCCCGTGCCATTACAAGGAGCAGAGCTGGCACACTGAACACTGATGGAGCAGCAGCCAGGCTGGGTCACGTGGCACCACGTCCCCAACTGCACACAGCCCAACGAGCAGCCCGACCACCCTCAGCATCCTCTCTGAGAAATAAAGGAAAAGCTTCAAGAAAACACCTGCACTGATTTATAACGAGCTGCAAAAGCTGCTATGGACTGTGCCAGGGTAGAAGAGGAAGGTGTCCTGAATACTGAGAAAGAGTCATTTATTCTATATAGATTATACAGCCTAAATCCTTTATATTGGTCTGAATGTAAATAAGCCAGTAGTTTTCCTCCCGAGACATGCAGCTGGTCTCTACATTGTAGCACATTCCTATAAACAGATTTCTGCCTTGGTATCTGTGATCTCTGCTCGGTGGGAAGTAAAGACACCAAATATCTGATTAATGAGACCCGAAACCTGCAACTGTGAATTTGTTTCACTCCACAATTTCCTGCACCTCCAGGATCTAAACCCAACTTAACAAAAATGAGCACCATTAATTTACTCCTTGGCACTTGAATAATGGGATACAAAATTCCTTGTAATGTGATCAGGTGAAAAATGAATTTTGAGCTAAAACATGCAGAAAAATAACTAACTACATTAGTGGTAGCTTAGCAGTAAATCAGCATCCAGCCCTGCACATCCTTCTTCAGCACTGCTACGGGAGCAGTTCCACCGCATACAGCATACAGCAAAACCACAACTCAAATTACCCAAATCATGAGGCTGATTAGAAGTGCTGGGGTTGAGGTTCCAGCTATTGAGTGCTGAGCCTGGGCCATATTCTCAAGTTTTTCACTGTAAGTAGGGGAACCAAAAAGCCACAGTGCATAAAGCATGCAAGCTAAATAATAATGCAGCCACAGAATTGTGAAAGTCAACACTTTAAGACTTGGAATAGAGATCACTTTAGATGGAAACCACGTATTTCACATTCTGTGGATGTGACACAAGCTGTAAATGCTTGCAACCCCAAAGTAAAGAGCAAGATGTATTAGTTCTCACTTCACTGTTTTCGGAGTATTTTTGAGATGAGCGGGATTAGCAGCAAGCTGCCAATATAGTTGCAATTATCATTCCAATCAGAATTACTCAAGCTAAGCAGATCCAAGCATAGATTATCTGAGGATTTTTTTTTTTTTTAACAAAAAAAGTAACCTTATCCAGTCCGTACTTAGAGAACAGAGCTAAATCTATCAGCAAAGAACATGATAATGCAAGGAAAAATGCTGTGCTGAGAGCACATACCAGAAAAAAGCAGAGCCCATCACCTGTACCGAGGGATGGCCTTTTTGCTGGACACCAGCAGGGGAGTTGTGGGTGTCCCTCACAGCTGCACAGCCCCTGCCAACCTTGCACACTGCTAGCTAGCAGCTCAGTGAAGTACTGCCATGCCCTGGGCCTCAGGGAGGTACAACTTCACAGCCTAAGCCAGCAGGGGAACAGCTGTGGACGGGGGATATTCTTCTGGGCCTTCCTGTGTGTAAGCTCTCGAGCTCCAGGGCCTGAAAGGGATTCAGGTTATAAATGTGATTTTAAAATGTATTAAGTAGTACAAATACTAGGGGAACCTTAGGCGTGATCAACAGGCAATGAAACAACGGACAGAAGATGATGTCTGTTAGGGGTGTTCCGGACTGCTCAGCCCCGGGCTGCAGCCAGCCGCCCCCCAGCTGTGTGACGCTGCAGCTCCCAGCAGCACGGTGCCATCACACACATCCCAGCACACATCCCAGCAGCTCATCGCCCCAACGCCGGGCACAGCGGCCCGCACTCAGCACTCACGCTGACTTCTCCGTGGAGCACAGCTGCTGCCCTGCCAAACTGCTGCTTTCCAGCTAATAAAATTGCCTCCCAGCTGATAACAGCCTGGCAATATAAAATACTCGGTTGTTAACCGCTGTTGTGACAAATAACACCATTCCACTGACAACTCTGTTTTTTCCAATACGAACCTACTTGAACTATTTATTATTGACAAAGGGCACTGCTCTGCCATTATCTAATTCTAAAAAACACAAAATAAACAGCAGTAGCAAACCTGCCAGCACTCCCTCTGCTTTAGCAAGCTAAATCAAACCCCTCTCACTGCCGGCAGTCCCATCAGATCCTGGAACATCACCTTCGTGGGACCATGGCGAGATGCAGCTTCTGCCTTGTTGGCTTTTCAACTACAGACCAGTGCCAGCAATGGCCTTCTCCAGATTTGTTCCTCTCAGGCTGCCCTGACGCTCCCTTGTGTGGTGGGTGCTGAGCGCACCACTGAAACATCACAATCCACAACACAGCTCACGTGTTACATTACACGCCAGCAGAGCTGCATCCCTGGTGGTGAAGATGTAACAATTACTGCCTGTCTTGCCAATTGCACAGCCTGCTGCTGGTATTGCACCCTCAGACTCCGTTTTGCCAAGGTTATCTAAGAAACCCAGTGGTACATGAATATCCCCATCCAAAATGCTGTTTGTTCATGCAAAAAAACACAGGTGCACTCAGCTTTCTTCAAAACAACTTCAGCTTTTCACTCACAGATCAATCACCTTGTAGTAACATCTAAAGCAGCATTAGGCACAGCAGCCACGTTCATCAGAATGATTTGGAATGCCCCTTCCATTACATTCAGTCATTTGATTTTTTAGTATTTTCTCATCTGTAACTTGAATACGTTAGAGAAGTTCAAACAGTACTCAAATTTCTGCAAGGACACCACAAAGGCTTTCATGGAATAGGTCAGTGCAGTTTGTCCCATCCCTCTGGGGAACAAGTGCAAACTACTCAAAGGAGGTGACTCAAATAAATTGCATTGCCACCCTTCAGAAACAGCACAGCACAGCTCGGTTCTGCCCTACGTACCGAGGTGATGCTGCCGCAGTTCGTGCTTTTGTCCAGTTCAAGAATTACTCCATACTGCACACACACAAAAGAAGATATTTGACCTCACTTGTCCCCAGAGGAGTCTAATTTGCCCAGATATTGAAGTTCTAGTGATGTGTATTTAATGAGAATTCTTTTTGCATGTTTATTATCCAGTGACATTTAGGAGGTCAGCCTGATAACTCACTTACGGCACTCTGTTCTGCTCCTTTATTTAATGCAAAGGGAAATGTGAGCAATCCAGGTTTCATTTATCTATAAACAGCAGCAGTGTGTGAGCTCACAGACAGTCTCACAAAAAGCACAGGGGGAGCGAAGGAGACCCAGGCAGTACAGGGCTGGGAGGTGCAACAGAAGAGATTTCCCCTTCAGGCTGCGTTGTGCAAAGCGTATCCATCAAACACACGAGCTGCTCTGGCTGCTTCTCTGGCCAGCAAACACAGCCACTCACATTCTGACGAACCATGGAGAGCCCTGAACTCAGTGAAAGCTAATCCCAACTCAGCCACAGCCCTCCAACAGGGCCCAGCTCCTTATCCTCACGGAACTGTGCTTCTGTTCCTGTCTCTGCGGCACAACAAAATGCATCTGCTGCTTCCCAGCCCCATTGGAAGCCAAGTAACTGCAGTACTCCCAACATGGTCTCCAGCCTCAGCTGGGTGTTGCAAGCAGCACCAGGAGCTGCTCCCACACAGGAACTGCAGAGCAGGGCTGGGAGCGCTGTTATCTCCACACCAGGCCCAGGAACCACCCTCCTCTGCTGCAGACATGAAAGGCTTTGGGGGGGGGCAGGGGAGAGGCATGAAGCAACAACTTATTTTCTTCCTTGCTGTGAACATCTCATCTTTGCATAACACGAGTTTCTCTGTGTCCTTCCTAGAGCACTCTAAGCATAATGAAGCACAGTTTCTTGTTTCACACTCCCATCTTTGTTTATTTTATTTAAAGCTTTCACTTCAGAGCTTTGTGGCTGGAGATCAAACAAATAAAAGGGAATTTGGAAGCTGCACCGTCTGATCTGCATTCTGCTCAGAAGTTAAACTAAAAATTGCCCCCAGCCAATACACAGCACTCATTTTGGAGACTGGCAGCACATACGAGTGCTGCTCCCAAAGCAATGCCTCCTTTTTTATTACATTGGCCCACGACATCAGAGGTGGGTGGTGGTGGTGGTGTGGCAGTAAAGGCTGAACCTTCACACCAGCATTCCTTTACGTGCTGTTGCTGTGTGTCAGATGGCAGCAGAGGGGCACTCCGCAGAATGGCGCCTGAGATGGGAGCATGGATAAAGCAACCCAGTGTCACTGCAGTCCTCCATGCAGAAAAAACTGCACCCACTGACATTCATCCATGTTTACTGAACGCTTACAGAGAGCACGTGGTGGGTGTGAGCACGGTGAGGGGTGGGTGGTGCGTTCCAGTAGTGGCAACAGTGTGTCAACCTCCACTGGTACAGCTCTTGTTCGTTGCTGGCAACAATGCACAGCTAAGGGTGGTGACTATGTTGAACAATAGCATTTCACAGCTGAGAACGTGCTCTATCAAACAGTGTTATTGTGCTCTTTGTATCTGTCATAGTTTCCGTGGAAATAAATAGGAGGCATCACTTTCGGAGCGACCTAATGCAGCCAGTTTGCCTCCCAGAAGGGCAGTATAAATTAAAGTACTTGTTTGTTCTTTCACTATCAGATACCAAAGACTGACTCCTGAATTCAGTGCCCTGCAGGCAGTATGAGACAGTTATGAGATTTGGAATCACTGTTACCTATTTAATCTCACCACAACCGCACACGTGATGGACCCACTCCTCCTCCTGGCACGCTCAGCTCAGCAATGCCCTTCCCAGTACGCACTAACACCACTTTCCAAGTTGCAGACACCATCATGCAACCCTTCACTTGCTCACCGGACTTTTTCCCTACAGCAAAAGATTAAATCTGCATACAGTATTTAAATTGAAAGTTACATTTTTCCTTTCATTTAGAAGCACTCGTTCTCTTATGGCACAAAACACAAGAAGTTTACCAGCAGACTCTGCCTCCAGGAAGTGCTGGGTTTCCACGTCAGCCTGCCTTACTGGCAGAGGGGCAGTGATCTTTTCCAGTCGCACGCAATCACAGCACTGAGGTTTCATACTGCAACTTAACCGGAGAACGCTCTTTGAGTAGGCAGCATTCCTGGCATAGCGGGCAGCCTGTCACCTCGGATCTGTTCCCTTGCATGCTATGACGTTACTTATCACTGTTTTTTCTTAAACCAAATGCAGTATCAGAGTACTTGTCCCACACTATGGGTTTTCCATTTATGGCCTGGTCCATCAGGTGGGACTCTGCTCTTTAGGGCATCTTGTTGACAGACACATTTATTCTGATCATTTCATGCTTCAGTCCAACAAGATGATGCAAAGAATCACCTTGCTCCACACGGCGTGTGTGCTGCTGAAGCCAACAAGAGCACACCTGAAAGCAGCATTTCATCTATAATCATGTTTGTTGGAATACAGCACAGAGAAACCCTGGGATGGAAATAGGACTATATCCCAATTAATCAGGGACATGGCAGCCAGTGCCACGCCATCGGCTTTAGCAGTGCGTTCTTCATCACCAGCAGCACACCCAGCACTTGAGCCCGCTTCTGCTTTTGTGCAGAGGAAACACCCCTGTGTACAACAAAAGGGCTTACAAATGCTGAAGGCTCCTGAGTAACTACATTAGATGATTCAGGTACCACACAGAGACGTGCAGCACTGATCTGTCACTGAGCTCAGGCGCCCCGTGGTGCTGTGCACGCATGCCAGGCACAGCCAGCACAGCACCGGGCCCTGCAGCCCAGCCTGAGTCAACACCCGGTTTCACCCCGCGGTCCTCTCTGTGGGAAACGCACCACACTACAAAAAGACGCTGCTTTCACAGAGCACCACAGCAAAACCACCAAAGGAGTCGCCTCCCCAGCGCAGAGGACAGCAGGTGCTGCTCTACACCTTACTTTGCTGGCCCGAGTGAGAGCCTCGCGCTCCGTGCTCTCCCGGAGCAGCAGCAGTGCCGGCAGCACCGCACAGCAGGCAGCTCCAGCTTTGCCACTGCGCAGCCCGCAGCATCGCTCTCCATCTGGGAATCCCCACAAAATGCTTTCCTACATTCTGCCACCTCGTTCACCGCTTCTTATCTCTCCATTACCTCCACTGCCAGCCGTAACACCTGCATTTTATTTTCACCATTCAATGCAGCCCAGAAACGGTGCAGCCGTGCCCCGTCCCCAACGCACGGCCGGTAGCGGCAGCCGCACCGCCGGGTGTGCACGAGCCGCCAGCTGGGCAGGCAGAGCCTCGGGGCTGCGATCCCCAGGACAACCGCCGCGGCCGGCACGGAGAACCCCAAAAGAGCCCCGTGCAGGGGGAGGACAGGGAGATGCGAACTGGCGCCGGGCTCGGGGGGGAACAGCTCCTTCCTACAGGAGAACGGCTCGCGGCACTGCGTTCAGCTGCCTGCGGTCAGCGAGTTCCACAAAAGGAAGCGGAACTCTGGGGGCATCCCCGGGCCCCGTAAGCGCTCAGGAACGCTTGCTTTGCCTTGCACGTGACGCCGCAACACACAACTCCTGCGTGAGAAAGAGACCGAGTTTTTCGGGCAAAGCAGAAGGCCGCCCCTACTGCCATCAGCACGAAGGACGGTACGGCGGCCCCCTACAGCCGCAACGCAGCACCGGTACAGCACGGCGCGGCCCGCCGGACACACTCCCACGCACCGCCATCGCACCGCTCTCGCACCGCTGCCTCCGGCGCTCACCCCGCAGCGGATCCAGGACGGTTGAGGTCGCGGCCGTCCCACGCCCCGGCCCCCTTCCCTTCCGCGCAGCCCCGCGCCTACCTGAGCCGTGCTGCTGCTGCAGGATGGCGGCCCGCCCCCGGCCCTGCCCCTGTCCGGGCGGCGGCGAGGCCGAGGCCGTGGCGCCGGAGGGTCCCCGCTCTCCGGGAGGCGACGGCGGGCGCTTGCCGGGCCCGGGGCCGGGCGGCGGCGTGGCTCTGCCTGCGGGGCCGTGGCGGCGGGGTGCTGCCCCGCTCTGGATGTGGGACACCGCCTCGGCCGCCTGCACGTCGGGCGGCGCGAAGCGGGACAGGACGCGCAGCAGCGCCTGGGCCTTGTGCTCCTGCGTCTCGTCGTCGCTGTAGTCCGCCACGCGGCACTCGTAGACGCCCTCGTCCTGCCGCCGCACGCCCGACAGCCGCAGCCGGTGCGAGATGTCGTTGCCCTGCACGCGGACCGTCTGCAAGAGAGCGGAGCCTCAGCTGCGGCGGCGGCTCCGCCCTGCGCTCCTCCACCCCCTCGGCCGCGCGCAGCGCCGTCCGGCCCCGCGCTGGGGCAGCAGTAGCAGCCGCCGGCCCCCCCACCCGATCC
>JACDJE010000015.1:5503131-5576558 GCA_016647715.1 Pavo muticus | reverse complement strand
AAAAAAAAAAAAAAACCACCAAAAAAAAACCAAAACAACTCTATTGATTTAGAATAGCGTCATAAAAAGAAAATGCTTCTGCAGATCAGCTGTTTCTCAGGCAAACGTCCCAATTAAGAAGCAGAAATGCTCACAAGTCATGGCAGCGAAGTCACTGCAGTGAGCTACTGCCCCAGCGTAGACTGACTGCTGCACTAAGTAATGAGGGGAGGCTGTATTTTAATGAATCCAAGGCGCCTTGCTACCATTTTTGGCTTTATTTCTCCTCTGAAGTTCCATTTGAAGGCACCATCTTCTTCAGCCACAGCTTAATTTCATCACCGCAATGGCACACGGAGTGGATTTAATGACCCGCAGAACATTTTCTTTCTACTTCTAAAGGTTTCACTCTGTACCAGAATGCCAAGCTGGACACGTGATGAGTTCTATGGGCCTGATTATCGAGACGCATCTGTTTGGGAGTCACTGCACGGTGATTTCTGGGCACTGGCAGCACCCAACCACCCACCTCCCAGCAGCACCCGCCAGCAGCGTGGGTGGGATCCTGGGGCTGCATCAACCCATATTCCTAATGGATTTCTTTTTTCCTTTAGAGTATTCTCAGTCATTTCCACTGATTATATCAGGATTTAAACCCTGCAGTGGTTCCCTGCTAGGTCTGTGGTACAGTGCAGCTCCACGCCCCTCTCCAGACTGCTCCTGGAGCCTGACCCTGTGCCCAGTCTGACCCCTGGCAGCAGCAGAGCCCAGCACCCAGACAGCGCACTCAGTCCCAGCCAACCATAAGGGGCTTTACTACAATAATTATTAAACACCACTTCATCAAATAACCCAACAATCACTTCTGCTTTGCTTTCCACCCAAAAGCTCAGGACGCTCCATACAGTACATGAGCACCATCGTTTCTTTCTGCATAGAGCCTTAAGCCACGTAGCACTGCAGGGAGCTCCGTGACCCCCGAGCAGCTCATCACCTACCGGGTGTGCAGCAGTGTCTCCAGGGAGCGAAGCTGGGCGGCAGTTTGCAGGAGCAGTGGTTTGCAGGAGTGCTGTGCTGTGCTAGCAGGGCGGCTCTGGGGTGGGGGGCGCTCCTCAGAAGGCTCAGAGACACCTGGGGACAGACAGACCGCACCGTCAGCACACAAGAGACCTGCACAGGCAGCCAGACATGGCAGCTCTGGAAGCATGGCGGCCTTGACAAGAAGGGTTCTTTCTCCAGCCCTCCTGCTACTGAAAACACACGGAATCTCTGCTTACCTCTAAGCATCAGATAATCACAGCGGGTATATGTGAAGTTATGACAAAACATTCTTGAAAACCTTTTACTTAAGTTTTTATTTAAACTGATATTTAAAAATTTCTTCTGGAACTGCAGCATTGAGAAACTTTATGTGGGCTCAGATGGTAGAAATACCCGGCTGATGTTAAGAGGCTTTTGTTTCTTGGATATAAAAAATAAGCAATAAAAATGAAAAGGAAAGGCAAATGCATTTAAGTCAGCTCTACTTTCATAAATCTAAGGTTGTTATTGTGGCAATAGTGTTGCTGAAGTGAAGGCAGTTTCATCTCGAATGTGCCCCTTGGTTTATACCATTAAACCTTCAGTCCCACGGTATTTACTGGCCGCCAAATTTGATTTTCCATGTAGCAGCTGAACACTCGAGCACCGATATCTTTGTATTCAATTAAAGTAAGGAATTAGGAACATGAGTGTGTTTTCCACAGTCTTAACTTAGAGCAATAACAAGGCTCTTTTATGTTCTCATCTTCTACTATATTAAATTATAATGGGGGACTATGGTGCTCGAAGCTGAATAGCAAGTGTTCTGCGCAAATCACGTTGCTCTCAGGATTGTAACAACGTCTGAAGCCATTTATTGATTCAATCCTGCCAGCAAAAGGGACTTCTGCAGCGTGTAAGCTATCACCTGCCCACTCTCGTGCCCCGAACGGCTGATGAAAGCAGAACACCCCAGTGAGAAGCTCCCGTTGCTGGTCCTGCAGCATCACCCACACCGGCAGTTCTCAGGGAAATGAAGACAGAATTCGGGTGCTGACAGTGAAGGCCGTGTTTTGTTGATGACTGGTTTTGCCGTAACCGTCACTCAGACACTGCACTGCACTGTGCGACAGACAGATAACATTATTTTACAGCTGGGCAAACTGAAATTGCTTGCTTTTATGGAAAAGTCCTGTGGCTTTTTCACAGCTTTCCACTTCCAAATCAGATTTCAGCAGAGAAGACTCTGCTGTAGGACAAGCCAAGATACGGAGCATTTGCTTTTGGCCGAGTGATCCAAATGGCTCCATCCGTAAGCCTGAGAGAGAGGGGCTGGAGAAGCCCTGACATCCCCTCCTGGCTCCTGAGCACCCTTCTGGGAAGCCAGGCAGCCTGAGGGGCTGCTGGATGGAGCCAGCTGGTTCCTCCCAAAGAGACAGCCATCTTTGCCTTCTCTTCCTCCTGCTCTCACACCGCTGACCGCAGGTGATGGCAACCAACAGCAGAGTACCACCCGGAGCCTTCAGCAGCCACGGTGACTCAGGGTCTGGTAACGGGAGGCTGCTCTGGCTGCTGCTGGGCCGTGTTTTATGGCGACTTGTGGGAAATCCCACAAGTGATTCTAGCACTCTGTAGCTGCTGACATTTAGGAACAATTTTCCCCGTAACTTTTTAAAATGATGTACAGCCCCATTATTTGAATAACCAAAAGACTTGCTAATGGCTACTGAGGAGCCTTTATTCACACCCTGCTGTTTAGAGTTACCTCGTTCAAAAACTAAAGCAGAGAAGGTCACATTTCTGAGGGAGAAAGCTGCAATGATCATCTGATTTTACACCCACAAAACGTGTGATGAGACCTTTAATTCGGGTTGGTGCAAAAGCACTCAAGGACACTCTGTATTCCTACCACATTTAAGCAACATCCATCTCTGCCCTAAATCCTCCAGCAGAATTAAGTCCTGTTCAATGCTCTCTCTGTAGGTTTTTGTTAGCTTTTTCCTCACTACACGGATGTATTTTCATAGTTATGGGGCCCAGCTCTGCTGCTGCTGGCGGAAAGTAAACGCTTTTGTGGAGGGCTCCAGGGGGCTCAGGGCAGCACCTCCCCAGGGGCTGCATTGTGCTCAGAGAACAGGTGAGGGGCAGAAGTGAGGAATGGACATAAACAAACAAAGAAAGCAAAAGAGAGAGATGCTAAAATGTTCCCACTCTGCTTCCAGCACAGTGACCTTCACTGTGGTGCTTCTGCCTCAGAGTAGCTCATAACAATGGACTGGCAGCTGCCAGCCTGGTTGCCTTTAAAATGTCACTGCTTTAACATCAAATCAAGAGGTATAATTGCATTTTGCCTTCCTTCCTCCTCCTTCCCCTCACTCCCCCAGGTTCCAGCTCTGATCAGGCCCAAGCCAATCTGACAGTGTATCTGTATTCCCGCAAGAAGTTTGGAAAAGGCCGCAAGAGCTGCAGGTTCAAAGGGCCGCGCTGTGCTCCATGCACACGATGGCTTTCTTCTTTGCCATCCACAGCCGTGGGCTGTGCAGGATTATGGGACAGGCAGAAGCCCAGCTCAGGATCTGAGAAAGAACCGATTGTCCCATGTTAGGAAACTCAGGGTTAAAGCCATCACCCCATGTTATTTGTTTTGCTAGGTTTTATTCATTCTTGTACTCCGGACAAGTGACATTTCCCCCCAGAAACTCCATTTTGCTGTCCATAAACCTGATTAAGGTAGAAAGCATGCTGCTGCATTTCACCTAGGCACAGTTCTTGCTTTATGCACCAAATGCATTTTTAATTGCCTTTAGTTTCTACTTTATCTAATCCTCTGACATTCTGTGTTGAAAGATCTGACAGTATGAGACATTTGTGCAAGAACAAACAGAAAGAGAAGGCAGCCTAAATGCACAGTGCTGCAGTCCCAAAGCGTTTGGGCATCGCTCTCAGGCACAGGGTTAGAGTTTTGGGCAGGAGCTGAATGCAGGGATCCCTGGGGGTCCCTCCCAGCTCGGGATATTCCATGATCCTGTCATCCTGAAAATTCCACGTTTATGTCAGGCAATAATTTTAGCAAGTGTTTACCAACATCCTGGTACATCACATTCTCGCAGTGGTAGTAATAGGGAACTGGAGCCAAAATGTTACGAATAAAGACTAATTATCCTGCTGGAAAAGAAAGTTAAGGTGCAAGAGAGAACAGCACTGATTGAGGCAATGCCCTTCCCACTGGGCTCAGAGAAACCAGCAATCTCTCCCACACAGGAAATGGATGTGTGTTTGACCTCAAAGAGCTCCCAAACCTCAAACGGAGAAAATCCACACAAGAAACCAACAGATCAGACAAGATACGCAGCAATCTCTTGAAAGCTGAGTTCTGCAAACATTTTGGTGGCACAACACAAACTTGTCAGTAATCTGTCAGCTCCTAACAAGCTGAGGAGATGAACTACTGTACAAGATTTTAAAGAATACCTGTTTTCTAAGTGTAAAATTGAAGATTTTGCTTCATTTTTTAAAAGCAGCTGAGATTGCTTTTCCTTTCCCTTTTATCACTTGCGCTGCCAGGATCACACCATGCTACGCTCTCTAAAAGTACAAAGCAAAAAAAACCACCTGAAAGAATTACAAATTCAATTCACATCTATCCAGTTTTTCAAGAGATACTCATTGGATGACTGAAGAATTAGTATAATTACTGCAACATCACAGATACTAAGCAAATAAAGCCTGATTAACTGGTGGTAGGGAAATGAGTTTTATTTGCTTGGAGTGCATTGATTTTCTTCTTCTTGCCTTTTTAAAAAAGCAATAAACGCACGATAAATCACTGGAAGAAAAATATGTTGCTGTTAAAAAGTCATCTCTTGCCTGCCTCCAGCCCCGGGCCGAAGCTCAAGCCACTATGAAAACCTTTTGGATGAAGCAATGTAGCACGAGGCTTCCTGATGTGGCTGCTGGGCAGCTTACACCAAGCAGCAGCTCCAGCAGTGAGGACACTGCTCTCCAGGAGTGGGAAAGAGCTGCTGTGTGCTGAGCCAGCAGGATACACAGTGTTCTCCGCAGGGCTTTGTCTCCTGGCTTCCCCACACTGCTGATCCGGGTGCGGGGGGAACCCACCAGGACTCAGTTGTGCTTCTTTTGCCAGGTCCCATCATTTTAACAACAGTTTAAGGTACATTTTATTTTATCTAAAGTTATGTTTCTCTCTCTGTATATAGTGCATACAACACTCAGCATTTAGAGCTAAAACCGATCTGGGTGTTGTACTTCCAATAACTTGCAAGGATTTCTACATTAAATATGTGTGCAAATGTAGGGGAATACTCCAGATGGATGCAAGTTACTGTAACAGTTAGGGACCTGAGGACATATCATGCCTGCATTCTGTCTTTAAACCACAGGTGAGAAAAGGCACTGACAGTGTGATTCTGGTTAGTTCATTCAGCTAATGTGAAGACCTTTGTCAAACCAATGCAACTTGGACACGTACAGAAATCCTGCCAGCTGGTAGCATGGAGGAGAGAATGCAGGGAAAAGAAAAATTCAAGTAGCGCAAGGATTTCGTGTTTACACACAACACTGAAAATGAGACTGGGCACAAACACCTCGTGCTAAACACACCGTATCTGGGCTGAGCGCACAGGGGCTTCTGAGCACTCAATTCATTTTCCTTTGAAGCTCGAGACTGTATTTGTATCATTTAAGGAACTCTCTGCCTAAGCCACAAGAACCCATCCACTTACAAAAGAATGCATCACCACTCATTGTAGCCAACAGTTTCAAAAGGCGTCCATTAATTTTGGATGCTTCTGGTTTTAGATATCTCCCTTAATGAGCCTAAATGCAAACACGCTCTTAATAATTCTGCCAAAACTAGGCTAATAAGTCGACATCTTCATTTATCAGCTGAAACACCTGAGCTAGTACCACACAGATGAATTAGATCTCTGACTTAATCATTTGTATGACTTCTGTTTATGAAATAAAACCTTTGGGCCAGACTTCCCATCCCATCCCTGTTGATGCCACCTCCCCAGGCCCCCCGCAGGTGCCAGCTGGCTCAGGGATGCATCACTGCATCCCGTGGTTGCCTGCCTGATGGCCACATCCCCACACCACAGCACAGTGCCCGGAACAGGGTCTGGGATGTGGAAGGATGTGCATATTTTTGTTAGCAGACAATATTGACAGCATATCCCCTCAGCCTGCTGAGGAGTCAGCCCGCTACTATCCACTGTTTCAAAAAGACTTTTAGAGACTGTGGATCCTAAATTAGAGCTGAAATGACTCTTCTCTTTGAGCAGGATCAATTACTTGCTGGTATTTCCTCACTGCTCCTTGCAGTTACAAAGTGGCAATGCTGACACAGGCAGAGGGATAAGCAGTGCTCTGGGATGTGGCACTGGGCAAGTCTGGTGGGGCTATTGCTACCATAAGATCAGATGGCCTTGGGAGGAGGGACTCCCACTCCCAGAGGGCCTAGGCAGGTTCTGCCTTGAGCTAAGGGCAGAAAGGTGAGAGCTGAAAGGCAGACGATTCTCCATTCTACACCTTTCACTTGAGGACTCAGCCCAGAACTCAGATCAGGCATCGGACATACGGAAAGATGGATTCAGTGAAGCACTCAGGAGAGCTGGACTCACACAAACATTTAGATAGGGCATTCTGAGGTGAGCAAACAGTTCTAACAAAGCATTTAATTGACAAATAGCTGCATTTGCAGGGCTTTAGAAAAAAAACTGACACTTTGTTCACACTCCTGCTAGGGATAAGCATGTGTCTTATCTGTGTTTGCCTTCAGATGCTGCCCTCTGAAAGCAGGAGGACAATTTAGGCAACTGCATAGATAACAAGCCTGGATATATAAACATGTTCCTCCCTTCTCTCATGTGGATAAGAGTCCTGGTCTTTGCTCTGATTTAAGCCTCTGTCAGGGACAAATGTTTTGAGCAGAATGACCGTTTCTCAAGCTGTAATTCATTCATGCCCAGTTCACTGCAGGCAGCCATTCAAACACAGGGGCCAGTATCCAGGTGTACTGGAAAGGACAGGCTTCAGAGCGTGCCAGGAACCAATTTGTGTTCCTGAGGATCAGGCTGCATGGATGACATTTGTGAGGTGTTTCAGCTGGCGGGCAGCAGGCAGGGGGCTGTGGGACTGCAGCTCTGACTGCACTGTGCCCAGGGTGCTCCTGGCCCAGCCCCGGGGGCTGCAGGCAGTGCAGACCCGCACCCACTGAAAGCACAGCCTGCAGGAAGAAACTAACCCGTGTATTTCACTGCCCACAGAAACAATCATATTGTTAAGCAGAAAGATAAGTGAAATAAACAGTAACAACTCTACCAAAATGTTAGAATTCAAATATTTACAGCTACTTAACTATTACGGCTTTTATTCCACTAATCTGAAATTAATCCGCCGTGTAAACACAGATATTTGTTTAACTAAATTGACTACACTGCTAGTTAGAGATAGAGATTTCCATTGTTCAGAAGGTCTCAGTTTTATTTTGATCTTTTTTAGGAGATAAGCCTCATAATCCTTTTAAAGTTGACTACGACGCATGCTCTCCCTTCGAGCTCCTTACACGCAGCAGCAACCCCACTACTCACACTGCTTTCTGCCGCCAGGGAGCCCAGATTTCAGGAGGAAGGCAGAAAGCAGCTATGAAGATGTTAACTGCGGTGATAACCAGAATTAATTCAACCACAGTGCTGTTAGCAGATGGAAGGAAAGCACTGATTAGGGTTTTCTATCCCAGCAAAATTGGTGCTTCTTGTACAGCTGTTTGTGCTCATGGACTGCTCCAGAGCTTCCAACCTAAGCTGCACTTTGGAGAAGTCCACTCTGTTTCCCCAGCATTATTATTATTCTGTGTACGCGAGCTCTACACATGATGTTTTCTGCTTATCTATTTTTATTGCATCTTAGTAATAAAGCCTCTCCGAGCTGTGCTTTATACCTCAGAACAAGCCTGCTAGCCAGATGGCTGCTCTCACAAATGGGGAGAAATGTCAGAAGCACTTTGCCGTACCTGGGCAGTGAGGCGCACGGCTCCAGCTCCTCGCTGCCAGCACTGGCCATGGTGTGCCAGGGCTGAGCGGGCTGTGCCCTCCTGGCACTGGCACAGGGATCAGCCCTCTGGGGATGGTTGCTGTGCTGGGGAGGGGCTGCGGGGCACTGCCCAGACTGCCCGTGGTACCTCAGAAACCTGCTCCTGGCAGCCAAAGCTCACCCTAATGTTTTCTGATTCCTTCCTGGATGGCGCGCATGGCTCTTGCTATACACACCACACTGAAGAGTTCAAAGCCAGCTTTGTATGGGATTTATCAAAACCTCCGCCCCTCGCTGGCTTCCAAATCCTAACCTTGCCATGCTTCATCTCATACTGCCTGCCAGCACTATATTACCTGCCTGACAGGGTTTCTTATCATATGGGTGATGACTCCTCACTGCTGCTTATGATTTTGTACAAAATCCTTTCTGCTGTCAAGAACAAAGCTTTTTAAAGTCCCACTTCATGGCCTGGTTGCGTGCATGAGAAATGCCAAGTCAATTAGGCAGGCTTGGTTGGTTAATGAGGCTCTGGTGGAGTACATCACAGTGAGTCACAGATTACCTAGTACTTTCTGAAAATCCTAATAACAAGCAGCATTTGTTGCATTTAGAAAGCTCTTCTGTTGTCTATATTTCTCTATCAATGAGACACCATCAAGACAAAAGCTCATCTCTGGGAACCAGCGGCCTGAACTTGGTGTTGGTTGTTATGGCTAAAAGTAATCATATCAGTTTGTTTAAAATTAATTCTCATGTCATAGCGCAGCCCTCGAGAAAGGGGAAAGGTGCTGTGGGAAAGAAGAGGGATCTGCTGGAATAACCCATGCCTTTCTGCATATGTGTGGACAGCTACCACAAGCCAGGGGAGGGAAGGGCAAGAGGACATGTTTAGAAACCCCAAAATGAAGCTCTGCTCCCCAGAGGGCTCAGATGGGGAGAAGGAAGCTCTGGAGAGCAGAAGCCCAGAGCCACTTGCTCTCTGGGTCATCTCCACTGTGCCACGAAGCAGGGAGGCTGCTGGAGCAGCGATGGCCAGGACATGGGGACACGGCCCAGGGGCCTCCCTGCATACTGCCATGGGCCTTCCAGAAGGCTACACCTATCCAGGGCTACAGTCAGTACCAGAGATGATCAGAAAAGCAACTCGGTTTCTCCCTCCGCAGTGCAACCTCTGCAATAGTTTACACTTTATCCAGCTTTTCTTGCAAGATTGTTTTGTTTTGACTTTGGATCAACCCCTACATCCAGCAACAGAGAATTTGGTCTCTCTGGCAGTTATTTCTGACCTTTTCCTGACCAATAGCTGATAACTTTCCAGATTCTTTGTCTAATGGTAGAGGTTAAGCTAAGACCAAAATATTGATTGCTTGAACTTATGGCTTAGCCAGGTAGAAAAAAAGCTGCACTTTTGACACAGAGCTGCTTCCAAAAACATTGAACAAGTGTTTGGGTTATCATTTCATAAGCTATTAAGTTGTATGGCACAGAATTTTTTTCTACTCTATTCCACACAGACTGAAAACTGCCTCTGGAGTTTATGAAATGTTAACAGCATAGCACAAATTCATATAGGTGTATAAGTAGAAATAATAGCCTGGAGAAAGAAATCTTATTTATCAAATTTAACTTGTTAAATAAAAATGCAGCTAATGACTCACTTTTTTCCCTTCAACCCTATTAGAAGTCAACGTTTTTATAAATTCTAGAAGTAATTTATAGGTTTTAGTACAACCCTGCTAATACACAAAGGCACATTACACAAGCAAATGTTTTGGATGCGGTGAATCCACTGTTAATTATAGAAAGGCCTTCTTACAAATCTAGGATACCATCTGTCCTAAAACTCTCCTTTAGCTAGCTCTCTGCCTTCAGCCTGTGCAGCTGTACTTTGCTGTTGCACTCGGAATAAATAGGAGTATGCTACAGTACAAGTTAATGAATAAATGACGAACTCCTGAAACAGTCTGACCAGATTACTCAGGCTCTTCATCACGAGCCAGAAATTCTACTTCTGTTTCTTCATCACTTGCATTTACATGTGTATGCTCCCGCAGAGCGTGCTTTTTGATGTCATTGTTATTGCACATTTTAATGGTTGGTTACATTTGTCAGTGTTGCAAATTCAGAAAAATGCCAGGCAGCAGAAACACGTGAAACGCAGCAGAAGAATTAGCATCATTGCCACATTTGACTTGTGGTGGTGTGAGAGAGGGGAGGCAGGTAGTGTTCCTGAAGCTGCATGCTACTGCTACCACACTACATGCCAACTCATCTTTTTCTCTCGGATTCAGCATTGATTTTGGTTTTGTCCTTACCTTTGCCCTGGAGAGAAGATACAGGCTCTACACAGAAGAATGTTAAACCAAAGATACATGAAACCTCCAGCTCAAAAAATCACGAATCTTTATGTAAATAGGAGTGGTGGGGATCCATTCCTTGGGTAGGACGTTAGTAACGACTAGGTTGGGGTGGCAGGGAGCCTGTTTCCTCACCCAGCTGCGCACTGTCATGATTCACCGCTGATGGCCTGATATTGCCTGCGAGGTGCTCGGGCACTGCGGCATTCATGTCTGAGAAGAGTGCCCTGGTCGTGTCCATACGTAAATATTATGGAGCTGGCCCCAGTTCCAGCCCCTCCATCTTACGCTCCTTTCCATGTAACAACACCTAACCACACAATCTGAATGAATTCCAAGCCCCAGGCCACCATTTCCTCTGTTCCCAGACCTGCAGATGGGGCCCACTGCCATCTCACCTTCACTGGGGCCAGGCACACAGCCACGAGCCGCAGCAAACCCACGTGCTGCCTTCCTTCCTCATGGGCATTAGTGCAGTCCATTTCTATACCCTATTGAAACACGCACAAAAAACCACACTGTCCAATTTGACAAAACTTCTAAGTAATTATAAAGTACTTTTTGCAATTTCCTATGTAATATCCTTTCAAACTTGTCCTGTTTTCTTCCTCTTTGAATGCATATTCAGAGCAGGCAGATTCGTGGGCAAACAATGAGAAGCTGATTTTGAAAAGAGGTAAATAAATTGCACTGGCTGGAAAAGGGCTTCTTGCTGCCCTTCTATTACGATGCACACGCAACTTGCTACAAATCCTTTACTTTGCATTTCTATCACAAAGATAAATGAAATTGTCAATCCTGTTCACATGTCCTTTTGACAGCTATATAAAAGTAATAGCCAGGATGACAAGAAAAGCTTTCATTAATTCTTCTATTTATTAAGGTGAAAGGAGGACTATTTTGCAAACAAGAGGGATAAACAGACTGCTAGCGAAATGTTTGCTTTTTCCAGAGAATATACCATCTGTGCGATTCCCAACCTCAGGAGAACCCTGAGCAGCTTTAAAACGGATAAAAAATACCTTCTAGTTTCATATTTCTGTGACTTTTTCCTCAGTATCACACCACTCCAACACCGAACAGGATAAAAGAAATGCTGTGCTGTAATGCTGAAACCTAATCCAGCCACGAGCTGCCTCCAGCTCCAAAGGAACTGGAGCAGGCAAAGATGCTCAGCTCTGCTGCTGCTGCCAGGGGTGAAACTCTCTGCTGGCTGGGGAACGGCAAGCACGAGCTGGAGAAAAGAAGGAATGCGGAAAGCTCTCCTGGGATGGCAGTGGAAAGGAGAAAGCTTGGGGTCAGGGAGGAAGCTGACCAGGGAGGAGAAGTAGGCCAGCACAGAGCAGCAAGCCACCGCACTTCCCTGCAGTGGGCAAAGGGCTCCAAGTCCACCGGCACTGCATGCAGCTCCAGCTTGGGAAGCACTCAAGCAAAGAGCTCGTAAATGTTTATGTGAGAAAGAAACCCCTGGGACAGGGAAATAACAGCCTTTCCCTGACCTCCATGAGACAGGATCAAGTCTAAATTACCACACTGAGGTTGCTTTGTTTGTCCTCCGTATGAGACTCAAAAAGTCTCAGGACAATGAGCTCCCTCTCTTCATAGCTTCAGTGTGGATCTTAAAACCCTTGACCTTTTATCCCATATATTTAGTCTCAGATCCATAGCTCAGGAGACAATTAAAAATGAGATGTGTATTCTGTGTTCAGCAGAAAATGTGGTACTAATTCATTTTTCTGGATACAGCAGTCTGTATCCCTTTGTGGGTGCAGATCTCCTCAGCCCCCTGATAGCAGCCAGTGTGCCACTGATCCTGCTGCTCCCACCGGCCCCACGTGTGATGCTCACAGCCAAAGTCCTGAGGCATCTTTCTGCTCCACTTTGAAGGAATTCCTCTCTATTAGCAAAGAAAAGAAGCAGCTTGCCTACCCCAACATCCCGAACTCTTCCCTTCTGTCTCTCTCTCTCTCTCTCCCACAGTGGCAACGTGAACAGTGGAGATGGGACAAAAATAATGCAGTGTTTCCCAAAGCAATTAATTTTACAGTAGTGCTGTATTAACTTCCTTGGATGTGACCAAAAATAGGAAGAAATACTAAAGCTTAGATATACAAAGCCATGAAAAACAGCAGTAAACCACTTGCAAAAACAGTGTTTCCTTATCACCAGAAAGCAAAGGATTTGGCCACTGGGAGATGTTTAAAACCTGGTTTGTTGTGTGGTTTTTTTTCTTTTTTCAAAATCTATGTAAACACTATTACTGGTTCCTTGTGAAATTCAGATCCAGCTCCAGACAAAGGCTTTAGGAAAACTTGAGACCGTGTTTGAAAACACGAGCTATCTGAAAGCGCAGCCTTCCCTAGTGAATGCACCATTTAAATATCAAGTTTTACACAGCGTAGAAAGATGAAAACTCAAAACCAATCCTCATCGTGTACAAAAGGCAGCTGTTTTAAAGAGCAGCCCTTGTTGTTATTCGTATTTTGACAAATCAGGTGCCAGAGGTGGCTGTGGTGCCCTGCGATGCGTAGCATTGCTACCAGTGCCTCAGGGCAAGGAGCGCAGTCCCAGGCTGCCCTGGTGAAGGGGACCAGGGGAGCACCACTCTGCAGCACACGTTCTGGTGTTCTGTCTGCAAGAACTGAGGCCCTGAAGCTTGCCCAGCCAGGTTGCTTTTTCTATCCCCCATTCCCTTTTTTTTTTTTTTTTCCAATTTTCAATTTTAGATTTTTTTTAAATATAATCACACTTAAAAATTGTATAAACATTATGGGCTAGATTCTTTTTTTTCTCCAAACTTTCGCTAGCATGCTCACTAGCTACTCAGCTGAGCGCTCATTGCCATGCAAAGCTATGCAATATTTTCAGAAGTGCCTATTAATGTCAGCTTTCAGAGTATGATAAGGTATCTTCACAGTTTCATATTGCATCAAGTGGAAATCCAGCATACAAATTACTAGCTCAGGAATACTTTACACAAAATTATTGAAATTTTTAAGTTATTTCTGTTGTTACATGGGAAATGGAAGAGATTCTACGGTATTAAACTATTTTTAAGGAAAGTTTTTACTTTTTAAAAAGATCCCTTAAAGAATTTTATATTCATGAAATATTAAACATCTGTCCTCTGGTACATTCCCCACATCACCCAATAGAAAAAAATGATGTCAGAATAGACAGCGCAACCCAGGTGTGCTCAATGCTAGGGCCACATTCAGGCCATGCAAGCACCAGCATGTGAGGTACCATTTTGCAAGATTATCACTCTCTTGCCTGCAAAATGGCTCTGCAGCTGATATTCAACCATTATGTTCATTTGTGGGGAAAAATCCTTCAGGACGATCATTCTTAAAAAAAAGAAAAAAAAAGGAAATGCAATTGTGTGGCTAAAAAGCAGAAATGCCTTTAATTATACTAACCATGCTTGCAAATTAAAGGTATAATAGATAATAACGCCACTTGTATCTCTGTAAATCAGGTGCTTGACTTGAATTCTGTATTCATTTGTGTACACCTAAGTAAAAAATAAAAGAGTAAAATACACATAAAAGGGCAATGTTTAGTGTTTCTGATGGACTGGAATGATAGAAAAGAGTGTCATGACAGTAAATTAGTGATACCATACAGAAAGAAAACCACGAGAGATGCCAGATGACAGCATGAAAGCAGGGAAATTTGCCTCTACTTTTTTCTCCACAAAAGCAATGCGAATATTGTCATTCATCCTTCACTTTAATAAATCTGCAGGATGAGGCTTTTGAATACCGTAGAAGTAATTGGAGTACAAAACCTGGCATCCTTTGCTGGATGTCAGAATGTCTCAGAAAAGCTTCTACTAGGGGCATCAGCATGATGGTTAAGCTTTCTCCTTCACACTGGCTTCAGATTCTGGTAGGGAGATACACTTAATGAATTTATGTCCAAAATTTAATTCCAGACATAATCAGTTTAAATATCTGTAAGAAACGTCTGGAAGTTCTTTACCCAGAGGGTGGTGAGGCCCTGGCACAGGCTGCCCATGGAAGCTGTGGCTGCCCCATCCCTGGAGGAGTCCGAGTCCAGTGCTGGGCAGCCTCAGCTGCTGGGAGGTGTCTCTGCCCATAGCAGGGGGCTGGAACTGAGTGGTCTTTAAGGTCCCCTTCAGCCTAAGCCATTCTATGACTCTGTGATGTCCTTTCTCAGACACTGAAAAAACAAAGTGTTCAGGACTGGATTCTTTGTTCATGTGATTGGTTAAAATATACAACTGCATCAGTGGCAAACAAATACTTGGAAGAGCTACAAGGAATTACAAAAGACTCCTGCTCTCTTTACATCAACTGCATGATGCTTCATGCTACTTACTCTTGCTGAAGCTGCTGCCAGATGCAAACAAGCAAATCCTAGAGCTGTGCAGACAATGTTGGAGACATCATTAGCCATGGCTGGGGAATAAATCAAGACATCTCGACACGGAAAAGCAACACACACTTTGAGTCTCTGTTCCAATCTGTTCACTTCAGTCATTTTGCAAGGCAAGAGGCAAGGAATGTATAAGCAAAATGAACTGATCTCAGGACACTTTTCAGGATTGTCATGAAATTGCTGCTGTGATTAGTAACGGTGCAATAAAATCCTTGAAGCTTAGCAGTGCAGAACAAGAGAGTTTATAGGAGAAAATAAAGTTTTCAATTCAAAATGCAGTCTACAACCGTTGGGTCAATTCCTGCTATCCTGATTTATGCAGACACTCAGGGCCTCAGCCAATCTGCAGCAACCCTTTCTATAGCCCAGACAACCTCTCTGGTCCCATTCATGGGACCCCCGCTCTGGGGCTTGTGCTGGGTTTTTGCAGTAAGGGCCTACAGTCCCAATGCAGAAAATGCCCAAGCACAGGCAGCAGAGGGCTTCACCCAGTGGAAATTAAAAATTTGGCCCCATGTGTCTTAGCAATAGGTAACCTTGTCGTGTTAGTTCAGTTTGTATTCTGTAATGGGCATACGTCTGACATTGAAGCACATTTGGTTAATGGACCTGTGTGAAAGAACACAGGAATATAAGTAATTCTTACAAGGAAAGCTACTCAGCACAGCACTACTTCTACCAGACGCAAAGGGACATTACTGATTAAGGGTCATTGCTTCCATTCCCACAGGGACTATTTCTGCGCTCTCCCTGGAGGAGACAGGTTGGCCTGATGACAGAAATGAGGGGAGCACGTTCAGTACTGAGAGGAGGCCTGGAGGAGCTGATTTCTGATCTCCGGAGTTCTTATGCCCTAAGAACAAGGAGATTTTCTTCTCCCTATATCTCTTTTTATCTTTTTCTAATATCTGCCTAAAACAAAATCTAGTTTTATCTGGTATTAGGCCAATTAATACTAGTGACTGTGGAAGCTATTAGCAGCTTCAGCAGCAGCAGCAGCAGATATGGTCAGAAAATAAAGCTGGTCATTTCTGTACTCTTGTCTTAATTGCAGTTTTAAATCTAACACTGTTTTGCTCATTAAAATAATGCTGGAGAGAAAAGCTGTGGAGTTGGGGGGGGGGTTGAAAAATCTTTTATTTCCTATGTTCTTTTTGAAAAGCTATAGTAATTATTTTTATAGTGACAAGAGGATTATTTGACTTAATTTAATATAGAAGATTAAGTTCTCAGGGAGAAAAAAAAACAACCAACAAAACACTGTAACATATGCAAATGGAAAAAACATGTCAACTTTTCCTGTATCATCATCAGAACTGCCCCATTCTGTGAGACACTCCTGCTCCAAGGTGTGTAGTGAGGTGTAACCCTGTGCTAATCACCACCAGTTCCTACAAGCACGTGTGCTTGAGGAGCACCTGAAGAACAACTCTGTTGGAGAACTTAGTGGGCCACCTCATTAAGGATCATTTCCCCCCCTACCCACCTTGCAGCAAAGTCACGACAGGAGGAAAAGAAGGAAGGAAGAGAGCAATTCTGTAAATCCAAGAGGGAAAATGGTGCACCACATTACTCCTCTCCTCCTCCACAAAGCGTGCCTTCACCCCTTCTCCACACCAGTTACAGAGCATCAGCAGAACCCACTTAACCATCAATATGACACAATCAAGGGCCAGACTGCTGCGTCTGAGACCCCACACTGACTCACAGCTTGAGAAATTCCTTTATTTTTTGCAATAGTTCTAGACTGGAAACTCTCCAGGTTTTCCCCTTTCTAATCCAATTTTTAGAATTTCTTTTAAATTAAGTTTAGCTGTGAACTAATGGAAATAAATTAACTATGAAGTATATCATGGTGGTCCTGGTCTTGCAGTCCGTGGTGCACTGATAAATGATCAGCATCATAAAATAGCTGTTAATAGATTTTAAAGCCAGAGGGGAAAATAACGATCATCTAATTCTGACCTACAGCCCAGTGCTGGTGACTGGACCCCCCCCAGCTCCTGTTGCAGGACCAGGGCTGCTGGCGGAGCAGGACATCTTCCAGCCACATAAGACCCATTACAAGCAGTGAGACAGATCCTCAGAGGTGAAAATCAGCACAGCCACGCTCAGCCTAGAGATGGGTCTCTGCTGGTCTCTCTCTGTTTTAGCTGCTTCCTGCTGGGTGTCACCAATGCCAACAACATGCACCACAAGAGCAGACACTGATCTGCAGCTGCACAAGCAGGTGAGCAGCACCCACGTGGGAATGTGTCACCACCTATAAACAAACCACGAGCAGAGGGAAGGGCTGAAGGACTTCACCGATCCTCTATCAATTACTTTGCTATGCCTACTTTTAGTGTTGTGAGCCCTGTAGCTCTCACTTGTCATAAGGTTTATGCTCTATTCCATTACTTCACAGTATGAAACAAATCAACAAAAAATTGCTCAGGCAGGTCACTGTATTTTCCTGCCCATACCTCACATTTAGGAGAACCTCCACAGAGCACAGCTGGTGGCTGACAGTGCAGCTCGTTAACATTGCTACACTGTTCGCTTCCTACTTAAAAAGTTATAATGCCCTAAAGGGTTTTGAAGTTAATTTTATTACTAGAAAGAGGTCCAAATGGAGTCTGAGGCCAGAGCACTCACCAGCTTTCATTTCCTCAATGCCATTCTTTAACTTTACATGCATGCAGGCCCGCTTCACCCTGACAGGCCAACGTTTGTCAGCCCGCACTATTTACCACTCCTACCAAGTAAATAGACAGATAAGCAGAGCAGTGCAGTCGTTTGCACAGACAGACAAGTATCTGGTCGTGCTCTGACCCAGCACAATTCACAACCTGACAGCCAGGGGCAGACAGAGGAAGCTTCTCCAAGGGCAGAATTCAGCCCTGCAGAGCCATGGGATCGCTGAAGGAGATACAGTTGCTCAAGGCCCTTGGAAATACTTGCAGTATTTTCTTAGTGGCATGGGATTCCTGTGCATGGGCCAGCAAACTCTAGTGTACAAAGCAAAGGTACTTGACACTTACTCTAATCAAGAAATGGAGTGACCTGAATTGATTCTCAAGCATGGCTTTCCTGGTTAGCGGTGTACAATGCCCATTACAGCACTGTCAGGCCTTGATGTGATGAGGGCATAGAGCACATTTCGATCCTGAAGAGCAAAATAAATTACTTGGCTTGGGCAGCTGGAAAAGGACACTTCTTTCACTGCTATCTAGCAAAGCAGGAGCAGAGTTCAGTCTAGTGGGATCAAAACCAGCCCAGTGATACTTACAGTGTGCTGCAATACAGATGGCTTGCATCACTAAGCCATTTACTGTTTGAAGCTGAAAAATGGCAGCACTGGAATTTTAGGTGAGCATTTCACTGCAGGTGATCACTATAGTGAGCAGCATTAACTCATGCTCTCACCTTAAAACTGTACTCTGTGTTCCACTCCTCACTCTCCTGCCTCTTCTCCCCCCAGAAGACATTAGAAGCAAGGCAAGGCTTCAGCATGCAGTGCAGGACCACTAACTCAAGGACCTTCTTTCTAAATATCACATTCTCTCTGCCTGCAGGAGCAAATGCTGGTTATCACTTTCACAGATATTTACTGCTTTCTAATTCTTGAAAAGAATATATTATGAAATTCTCTATACACCCAAGCACAGCTTGACTTCTCAGGTGAAAGACAACATTAGTTTTGGATTCATGCTGCTGAAAGAATACTTACTGTATTGAATTAATACCTCATCTAAAATTGCTTTTACAGACAATAAATTCAAACGTTTCTTTGATAATTATTCTGTACTAAAATTAATGTCAAATAATGTGCAAGCAAGCAGGCAGGCCTTTATGGGTATGATTACAGCATTTACTCCTCTTTGGGAACTGCTAGAACTGTCTACATAAATAATACCGTGCCATTATCCTTAAAGCAGCACATTTGTTTTGCACTGAACCCATGAAGGGAGAACTTTCACATCTATACTATTGCAGCTTTCTGTATAACTTAATCATCTATCATACCCATAATAAAAGATCTAGAACTCTTCCCCCCCCCCCCCCCACGTCACTATTGCTTTCCATAGAACCTTAATGGATTTGAGGCATATTGTACATGCTCTCGTGGGTCTAAGAGATGATTTCTCTTTGTTCATTCTACCTGGTAGCCTCTGCAGATAAAACCTTTTACTATACTTTGTCTGAAATTCATGTAACTGAACTCTGAAGTTCCAGCATGTTTCTCCCAGCCCAACATTCCTCAATGCCTGAGAGCCCTGTGTGCTGCAGCCCCTTCGCTGCATGCCACCTCTTTGCTGGGGCACTGCCCATCCTGCGTTTGGCTCCTGAGCTTTGTGCAATCAGACAGCAGAAAGAAAAACAGTGCCTGGTGAAGCCATTTGACAAAAGGTAACCTTCTTCTTATCTGTTCTTATCAATGAATTCTAAGTCAACAGCTACATTTTCAGCTAGTCACAGCAGATGAGCATCAGGAATTGTGAAATAATCACAAGCAGGAGGGGGTGACCCAGCCCCGAGTCTAAAAGTACAGAATTCCTGAGCTGCTTCTCACAGAAGTTGGCACTGGAAAGCCAGAAATACATGGATGAGGAAAACAGGTAGTTTTGCAGGAGGCTGCTACTAAATAGCAATTACATTCTCATCAAAGACATTGAAAGGAAAAGAAGGAGTAATTCAGTTCAGCGGCCCTTTACTGTCAATTACATCAGACCTTTTCTTATTCACTTGGCTGAGCGCTGCTGGGTGCTCGCTGATGGAGTGAAGTCATGAGAACCACCTGCCATCAGGGTGCAGCTCTCCCAGGCCTACCCACACGTACGCCTCTTACAAGCCCAAATGGGATCTGATAAATCACTAAACCAGGATTCCATGATTCAGACTGCATTATCAGGGGATTTATATTCCTAGGCCCTTTCTTCCCCACACAGACAGGCTGAAACATTAAGGTTGCATTACTTACCTTGGGCTCCCACTGGCGATGTATCACTGCCCTCCTCCGATACGTTTCCGTGCACAGCTCTCCAAAGTGTTGAGCCCACCTCTGCTTTGTAATGGAAACAGTTTCCAAACCTAGGAAAGCTCATCACACCCAAGAGCTTTGCAGCCAGGCCCTGATCTGCACGGTGCTGGACCACTCAATAACCCCACTGCTCCAGGGCAGGATACTGCTACCACTGCTAACGCAGGGCAGCTGAGAGAAGCTTCTATTCCCTTGTAGGGCCCAACCCCAGGGACAACAAAGCAGCACTAGGGCAGGAGCTGAGTACAGCTTTTTGCTTCACTAGTTTTATTTTAAAAGAACATTGCTCCTCCACAATATACATTCAAGTTTCTAGATTTGTGAACTCTTGTGAATAGGAATCTTCATTTTTCTTATGTGGTAGTGAAGTAAGAGGATCAGTTGCAAAGGCTGGTAAAAAAAGGTGACCTTTTTGTGCAAGTGGGAATATAGGTTCACTGAATACTTTTTCTTTTACAGTAGAGGGTTAGCCTCTAACAGAGGCATGGGTTGCAACAACACATGCTCCCAAGATATAACAAAGCATCACTTTCAGTTGAATATTTACAGTTGGAAGTTTCCTGGCCCCTTACCCTGGGAGTTACTAGGTTGACATTTTCATTCCCAATAAACGAATTTGTCAGGGGCTCTAGCCAGCCTGGTGATGATACCAGTAGCAACTGGAGTCTATACACATCTTGTGGGCAACCATGTTATGCTTAAATTGTCATCATTCACCTCTGACAGGCCTGCCTTGGCTCCCAGTGCCTACTTGCCTACCTCAGCAGCAAGGAAGAGCACTGCCTGGGAGAGATGGCAAGGTGCAAGGCAGCAGAAGCAGCCACATCTCCCTGGCGCTCCCCTGTGTTGCAGCAGGTGCTGCTGGGCCATGGCACTGAAGAGTCCTTGTCCTCTCCACTACCCTGTGTTTAGCCAGGTGCTGATGGCACCTCAGGGGAACCAAACCCAACCTTTCCTTTCAGGGGGCCGTAGAGTGGGAGAGCAGTTGGGTGCTGTCAGGGATGGCAGGTGCTCCCTTCTACGCGACTGCTGAGCCATCAGCATGCCAAACGCCTCAGGGCAGAGTAAGGCATAGCCACAACAGAGCTCCAGAGGGGTTGTTTGTGGCTCTTACACAGAGGGCAACAAATCGAGGGACCGTCCTGTCTCAGAACGAGAAATACAGACCCTGCTGCAGGCTGGAAAAAGCAAACAAACTGCCAGGATGAGAAGCCTGAAGGAAATGGGCTCATACCAATTAGGAAAAAAGATTTAACTCAGTTACTCTCTACAGATTTTGGCCTCTGAGAGCCAGTCAAATGTAGAGACAGAAAAGACAAAGGGCTGCTTTAGGAACAAGCACTTCCAGCAGAAGGCATCTGAAGGAACAATACAGGAAAATCCCTGCAGAAGAAGATATATTTCTCCTCCAAGTTTATTTACCTTCAAGTATTTGCCGTCTTTTTTCAGTTAGTTTCCTCAGCTGAAAGAACTCCGAAAATGTGATGCCTTACAAAGACACATGATTGAATTGACTTGGACAGGTGAGATTCAGAGCTCGCTGAAAGGTCATACAATTCGAACTGGCAGGTATCACAGAAGACAACCTGACTAGTCCAATATATTTTCCCTGCTAGAAAAGCCATGGACTTGCAGGCAACACATTATCACGGATGCCGCTACCAAAAGTTATTCAACTGAGGGAGTAAATAGAAGTTCTGGCACAGAGCTGGCTGCTGAGCCTGCCACTGCCTACAGAACAGCACATCACCATATACCTTCTGCCCTGCTCTGAAGCCCCTTGCTTACTAATGCCAGCAATGCCACCCATCAGACACACCAATTTTGGTGCAGTGCATCTACCTCAGGTGGGAGACACAAAAGACAGATGCTTGGGCTCAGGTCTGCTTCTCTGCCAATGGCCAGCCCCTGGTAATGAGAACAGATCTGACCAGCCAGCTCCTTCCCTTCTGTGTGGGTGCTGAGGAGTTTCAGTGAGATTCTCTATCTCTCAGAGTGGCTGAACTTCAGTAACTGTATGAGAATACATGTCACCAGGACACCTAAACATAGGTGAAATAATTTTGGTCTGTTGTGCCAGTTCTACTTTGACAAAGAAGTATGGTAGATCCATTAGCCATAAAATATGGTGCTTAATAAGGATACGGGCAAGGGAACCAGAGCCATTCAAGGCTTCTTAGAAGAACCCTACATCCGTGACATACCATGCTTTGTAAAAGATGGAGAGACCTTTGGTTTTTCTCAGGACCGGGACAGCTGTAACCCTGGCAAAAGGACCAAGCAGAAAGATCAGCACCTCCTGACAGCCCCAATCAGGTGAGCATCAGCACCGTCCAGAGATAAATGCAGAGGCGTGACAATGAGAGGGCAGTGCCATCAGAGCAGCACAGCACCCTCAGTGTGCCTGGAGCAGCAGCAGTGTGAGCTGGCGAGGAGGAGAGCTGGGTAACAGAGCTGCTTCCCTGCTCCCCAGGGTTTATATTGCATGGACAAAATCATCACGTGGAACAAACACACCTGCTTTCCCTGACTAGAATGCAATTTTCATTAGGTGTTTTTATTTATAGACAAATAATACACTTAGTTGCTCAGGACTCTGAGCGGCAGACAAAATGTTCCTCCAGAGATGAGTCAGAGTGCAGTCCTTGTAGCGCTAAATTACAGAGGGATTTTCACTCCACACTGACTGCAGTGATATGAAAGGTCAGTGTACACGTATCTTCAGGTGTGAATGCGAGATGAGGAAATGCTTAAGCTTTTATCTTGTTTCAGAGCGTTTCAGGGTTAAGCCTTACAGCTTTCCTGAAAGCTTTAGTGGCTTACATCTGCTGAATGATTGTGTTAAATCATGACTGCGTGTCTGTCCTGCACAGCTCTGTTTCCAGCCGGCTCACCCCCGCTGCCCACTTTTTATAAGAAGAGCACAAAGAGGTAATGGGATTGCAAGGAGCGTCCCTGTCACCTCCACGCGGTGAGACAGGAGCAGCCGGCCGTGCCGGCTGAGTGCTGCTAAGGCGCTTAGGGCACTTCTGGGGAGCAGCACAGCAGGCTGCACCAACAGCCCTTGGGAGTTGCAAGGGCTGTCCCCCCTGAGGGGACAGAGAGAAAACAGCTTAAAAAAGGCAAAAGGAGCTGCCAGAGAGACGAACACAGACACAAGTCCAGCAACAGCCAGATGATGGAAGGGTTCGCACAAGCCACTGGAAACTGAAATAAATGTGACGAGAGGACTTTATCCCAACAGAAAGGGCCTGAAGGAGCAAGGAACACGCGTCTCACAAGGGAACTTCCCTGCATTTGTGTCAGCTTGCTGCTGAGATGCAGGGTGCTTTGGGCCAGTACAGTTGCTCACTGATATACTGCCTGTGGTGAGAGGCCATACTTTTCTATGGGGAGGCAGCAGTGCCCTACCCCTGCACCCTGGGCAAGCTCACACAGGCTGTGCCAATCGGAAGGAGCAGACTTGCCAGCCACACTTTCACACTGTAAAGCCCCAAATGCTCATCCTGTCCCTGAACATTCGGCTCTGCTGCGTTTGTGGTTTGCTTCTGCCCTGCTCTGTCAGGTTCTGGCTGCTGTCAGATTTTGTGAAGCACGAGTTTAAAACAAGGAAAAGCTTTCCTAAACTTCTTGAAAGAAGTGAAGCAGAAGCAGCCTTCCCTTCCCATCACTGCAGTGCTGGCATTCCCCTCTGCCATGCTCGTGCTCGGAGAACTTGTTTTTCTATTATTAGCTGCACGGGCTCTGTCACTGTGTCTTTCCATTGCAGCTCTGGGTGATACCGGTGGGACTGCTCACATTTCTGCCTCTTTTTCATTCCTTAAATAAACCTTAAATAACGTACGGGAACAAAATCCCCAAACGCTCTTTACGTGCAGAAAACTGATTCACCAGCAAATAACAACTTTGCCATGAAAGCTGATATTTTGCTCTGTCACTGCCTCCGTGCCAATGGACAACGCTGACTTTATTTTGGTGCAGTTATTTTTCATTAATTATTTATTATGCCATTATCTGACATAACTTTCAGCAGCTCATTAAAAAAGTACCAGAACCTCTCTGATATTTGTCTTACAGCAATAATACAAGTGATTGCACTTTCTAAACCCAAACGACAAGTCCTGAGAAATCCAACGTGTCTGAACTGAGTTTTAGCTCAGTTTTAGCTTTACTCCTACCACCAATATCATAACAAAAAGCAATGCAGATGACTTTCAAACATCAAATCACACTTTGAACTTTCCAGAAACTAACTGGAAATTAAGGCCATGAAATACATCTCCATTACGCAAAATCTAAACATTCTACCTGTCTCAGTTTTCAGAACAGTATACCCTCAGGCGTCAGTAGCTTTTAACAAAACATTAAACTTAAGGAAGAAATGCACGGGTTCTTACTCAGCAGATTTTACAGACCGACAGACAGTTCTGTTCTGACCTGTCAGTTCCTTTGACTTGTGCTGAAGTGCTCTTACTTCTGCTGACACGAAACGAAGGAGAAGCCCGCTTTTCAGTCAGCTACATGATGGATGATGGTTTGCTGTCTGCTGTTCTGAGGGCAGTTTCCTTGCCAAAAGTGGAGAGCACCAAGAAGCTCCTGCTAATGCCGTGCCCACATAGGCTTTGCCCAGCACAAACAAAGCCAGATCCTTCCTGTGCTGAGCTTAGCCTTTGCTGTTTGGCTGCAATAGGATGTAGAAAATACAAGGTTTGAAGACAAGGTGAGATCCGGTTCCTTCCTGCACCGAGCCCATGAGCTGGGGTTTAATCTTTACATACATTCCCAGGGCTGAATTATGCTGTCACCTCTGAGGTGAGAAAGTACCATGCACTAACAGGATTATTAATCTATTGGAAAAATAAGACAGTGAAGGGAACCAATACCCAGGAGCTGAAGCCAGACAAAGTCAAATCAAAAGCCAGACGTGTCCTTGTAAACACTGAGGGAGATGAAATGAATGAGCACACTCTCAAGGGATGGAAGAGCATCGTGTTCCTATTTCTTACAATCAATGTGGTACCACTGCTCTGCAATCTTTTTTTTTAGGAGCGGGTCTGTTTCTGGAAGACATGCATTGCAGGAGACCACCGCTCTCTGCAGAGGAGAGAAAAGCAGAGGCAGCAAGCTTGCTCCATGCTGGAGGTGGGAGGACAAACCTGCTCCCTTGCTGCCCACTGCAGCTGTTCTCCCCTACCCAACAAATCCCACTCACCAGAGTATCATTCAAAACCCAGCACCATCTGAGTTTCCCAGCCACTGGGGACAGGATCCATGCTTGTGGACAGAGCCCTGGGCAGCAGGAGCACCAGCAGCCCCCAGCACAGCCGCAGGGCATTTAACACAGCTCCCTTCCTCTCCTTCTGCAGAAGGAGCAATGAAATCTGCAGTGTAATGTAGTCAGCAAAGTCTGAATGATAAATGGTGATAGCGCTTCCACTTGTTGCTAATATTAAGAAGCCGGGGAAGACTCCCTCTCCTGAGGTGAAGCAGTGCAAATTAGAAATATTTTAAATCAAAAGAGATTCAGGGCCAACTTGCAGTGAACTCTAAATTGCATCGAATTGACCGTGCAGGATTTACAGATCCCGCTCAGCCCGGCACCGTCTGCATGCTGAGGTGGGAGATTTAATGCACACCATGGGTTGCTCACAGCCCATTTCCTTTCTTGCAGGACCTGACAACCTTTGCATTTTCATGTTTGGTGCATAGAGATGTTGCAGACCTTAAGCAGAAGAGCTCACAGCTGTCCTTGTAGAAACAGCATCTTCACAATACTGAGAAAATTACAAACTCAAAGCCAATCTTTTTTTTAAATCATCGGAGTCAACATTCCTCTTTGTATGGATGTGAGTATGTGGATGTACTGGAATTGAATATACTTTACCGAGCACAACTTCTCATGCTGCACAGAGGGACAACATGCTACAAGAGAAGAACAGAATAGAGGACAGCTTGAAAAAAAAACAATTTTAAACTTTCCTACTTAGTCACTAGTAAATATCAACAGCTTTTCCTCTTAAGGATGCACTGGGAGCTTCTGAATGCTTTTCCCCAGGTAATTAGAGTAGGAGATGAACGTCCCCATCACCCCCAGACGTGTTGGTTAAAACCAGTACACAGGGGAAATGCCTCAACACAACACTGAAAGCTGCACGGTGCACACGGAGCTGGCTGCAGTGATTAATAGAAGAGCACAGTGTCCTTCTCTGGGCCAAGAGCATTTCTGGAGGAGGCAGGAAACTTGGCTGGGATAGGCTATCTGGAGCCCACTTTGGGGTGCAGGCGTGCTTCTCTCCAGACACAGCCAGGGCTGCTCTTAGAGCAGTGGCACACAGATGCCACCAAAGCACAAAGCATCTCTAAAAGACATCACATTTCTGAGCAAACTAATTAACACAATACAGTTATTGAAAACTTACCCAAAGCCTTTACCATGATTTGCTACATTCAGCTTTGGATAATGCATCAGCAAATATTCACCGTAAAAACTTTGGAACCAGTCATTCACTAACACAGAAAGAAAAAGCCTGCAAAAATGCCACAGTTTGGATCAGTTCCCAAAGACTGACTTCGCTGGGCCCTAGGAGAGGAGGTGGCGGAAGCTCCAGATGCAAATAACTCCTTACAAGGTCCCACCCTGCTGAGCAGCCCTCGAGCTGCCGACCCTCCATCCCCCTATGCCCAGGGAAGCAACCCCAGCAGCCCAGCTCTCTCCAGACACCAGGCTGAATTTAAAATGTATTCCGATGGCCCGGTCAAACTGTTTTGTCTGAAGAAATACCATTTCCTCTGAGTTCAGCCATTAATCCAGTTAAGTGTAATTAATGCATTTGCACAAGTCTGAACTAATTTCTCTGTTTACAGAACAGATTGGATAAATATCCCTGTGAGAGGCAGAAAAATTCATTACAG
This sequence comes from Pavo muticus, assembly GCA_016647715.1. Classification (NCBI taxonomy): domain Eukaryota; kingdom Metazoa; phylum Chordata; class Aves; order Galliformes; family Phasianidae; genus Pavo; species Pavo muticus. The sequence continues at coordinate 5,549,807 of JACDJE010000015.1, read as the reverse complement.
CAACAGCTTAGGTCCCTGTATTTCTAAGCTGTCTTGATATGAGGAAATTACTTCAGTACCCTAACATAAATCTATCCTTTCAGTAAGCTCTTAATGTAAAAGCACTGTGAAAGTAATGTCAACAACCTCGTGATGACTAATAAATAGACTAATGTACATCCAGCTGCACGTAATAAACCTTTAGGGAGCCTAACGCCATCACATAAGATGTGATGGCGTTAAGCCATAAGAGCAGGTATCACGAGATCACAACTGAAGTCCTACACACAGACCCGACACCTTGTTCAGATTAATGCTTGTTTTATTTCTCCTCCCCCTGCCCGGCTGGCTGCCCAGCTGGCTCCCTCTGAGCTGGTGCCTTGCCGTTCTGCTGGGCTCTCGCTGCCTCTTAGCACTGACCTTTCCCAGCAGCACATCCTGTAGCTGCCACCTTGCTGGATGCTTAATGCTTGTGCATTAAACAGAATACTGACATTCTTGGTCTTTTGTGAAAAGCCAGGGGCCATATTAGCTAAAACTTCCATCCAGGAGGGGCAGAGAGGAGGTGACCGTGCTCCAAGCAGTCCTTGCTCAGCTCAGGGACCAGGAGCCCTGGGCCACCCCAGGAGAATAATGGAGTTGAAAGCCATCCTGTGTGACTTTATGCAGCTAAACTGGGACAGATTCAGGTGGGAGCACAGTAACTTCAGGCTGCCTCTGTAACCAAAGGAAGAAGGTGGAGAGCCCCAGGAGGTGCTGCAGGAATGGCCAGCAGCTTCCTGAAGCTCCAGCATGGCAGGCTGCAGCTGGCCAGGATGTGCTAAGTTCTTTCCATCTCCGCACCACAGGTCCTACCCACAATCTGAGTAATAGCATGTCCTTCTTTACAGTGGGCAGTGAGAGAAACTAGACTAACCATTATGGGGGACTCATCCACTCCATCAGGAATGACAAAATCACCCAGGATTGGTGACAGAGAAACATCCCAGATTGCACAGCTTCACCGAAGGCTCAGGCACGATGCAGGGGTTGGTCACTGCGTGCCCACTGCCAGCTGCCCTGCCGGTGTTTGCCCACTGGGAGCAGAGGTACCACTCAAGGCCTCACATCCACCACCAGAACAGGAATGAGGCTTCAGTTCTATCTCCTGGTTCAAGAACACTGTTTCAGATCATCTCTATGCTAATTACACACAAGACAAAGACACTAGTTAAAAAACTCAGCTGTGCAATTTTCATTCTCATACAGGAAAAACAGACTCGCAGTGTTCTGTCCCCTGACTGAACTTACAGCTCAGCTGAGGGTGTCAGCATGATTACAGAACTACTGAACTGATCTGCGCTGCAAAACTGTGTAATGTGAGCTGTAAGCAGATACAACCATGTGGCACAACTGTAAGGCCAGGAGGTACTAAAAGTGGAAGAACATCTCTCAGTACCAATCTCCTGAGCATCCAAAAGCACGTTTGAATTCAGCACAGCTGCAGATTAGGGAATTAGAAAGGATACTGGCTGTCAGTTTACATTTTTTAAATGACTGATATTTTTTTCCCATAAACATCTGCTTGTAAATGGGTTTCATTATGGCACAGACTTTTGGAAGGGAGAATGTTCTCAAATTCTATTTCCTTTCCAAGTTTCTGTAGAGTATTAACAAATCCACATGCGTTCCAATCTCAGAGGCAAAATACATTTGAGTAACAATTTCTCTTGTCCTTGCTTTAAAAAACCTTGAATAAATACAGCTATACTGTTGATGAACAGAAACAAATGCTTCTTTTTTTGTACTCTTCAGCTCTTGCCCCCTGGGTGCTGCAGTACAGTAAAGCAGGATAGTTCTAGCTCCTGCTGCCATCTCATGCTCTTCTCTCATGCCTCCTACTTCTGCAGCTCCAGACTGTGCCCTGGCTCCTGCTGACCCCTCCACATGGAAGGCTACAGGACAGGATTTTGTGTCCCAATGCGGATGATCATCACGTCACACTCCCCACTCCTCAAGATTTTCCTGTTCTTCCTGATGTGGGACATTGTATGGTAAAAGCCCAGAGAGCAGCTGCTGGTCTTTGCATTTTCTGCCACCTTGTTTCTTGCCCAGTTGCACTGCTTGAGATGTGAGCTTGCAGACGAGCACAGAGGATCCCTTGTTAGGAGATGCTGTCTTGGAGAAGAATGATTTTGTAGTCTCTCTGCAACCACATAACACTGCTGCTCAAGCACCCTTGCAATTCTAAAATTACTTTCCCTTCAGTTTGCATACAATAAACACATTGACAGAACACACCAGAGGCACAGACAGCCGGTGCTTGGAGGAGTGTAGCAGCCCTGGAAGTCCTTGAAGAAGCAATTGTGCAACTTCTTTATTCATCCATTTAGGTGCATATTCACCGCAGGAATCCTGGAGAATTTTAAGCAACTCTTGCTAATACATGGGAAGAGATAGACTGATTACTTTGTGCTCATTAGAAGTGTATGAGTCTACTAGTGATAATTGGAGAGCTCAGTGAAATATTTGCCTTTCTCAGGTTGCAAATATTGCAGTTCCTCATTAGTTTACCCTATTGCCCACTGCCTCACCAACCAGGGGTTTGCAGCCTGTAAGGACAGGGATGAATTCCTAATACAGCAGGGCAAGGTGCTACTTCTTACTTTGGGAGTTCCAGCACAATATTCTATATTAGGCAAATTTCCTGGTACTGTTTTGTCTGTGCAAAAGACAAGGCACTTGAAGTGAGGAAACTGATGCAAAAAAAGGGTGTGGCAATGCCATGCCAACAGCATAAAGATATTAAAAAGGACTTTGCAAAACTTAAGGAGAAAAGCAGCCATTAAAATGGCTATTTCATTACTTATACTTTTCATCAATTCAGGCATAAGTGCACCGACATGTACTGAGTGTGAAAGCTTTGAATCAAGGTTTATCCAGGAACTCCACCAGTGCATTCACACAGGTTCTCTTACAGAGGAGAGCTCAGTGCATGCACAGCGTTGTGAAACCACAGTACACTGTCCTGAGCACCACTGCCAGGAGCACAGTCACAGCACAAACTGCACCACGTGATGATACCACTGCCACGCTTCTTGGGAAAAACAGGGCAGCCAGTTGGGCATCAGGCAGCCAGGAATCTCCCCCTTCTCACTGATGCTTCTAAAAGCACCATGGACACAAAGGCAGCTTCTCACCACAGAGCTGTGGCACAGGGCTCCCTGAAGAGCGAACCATTCCACCAGCACACCCACAGCCCACTGCCTCCTCCTGAGCAACGCACCATGCACGCTGAAGCATCAAAGTGGTTTCCGGAAAAGCAGTCTTCCTCTGCAGATTTTCAACAGACATGCTCCAGCTTACACCATCTCACCCAAAATACTGAGAGTTAAGCAGCTGCATCTGATGGCACTGACGCTGCCTTGTTCTGAATTGCAGCAGGTATCTGAACATAAACCCTGATGTTGATTAGTGCCAAATTTTTGATGGGGGAAGCAGCAGGAAGGGGCTCTCAGTTGAACTGGAAGTCTTTCTAATTGACCCATGGAAACCGCTTTACTAGAGCAAATCTTAAAAACAACCCTTCAGAAATGCCAGTACCACTTTGAAAAACCCTGTAGTTTCATGGCACAATTTAGTTCTAAATGATTATATAATTACATTTGTGAATGTAATCCTGTGGGGTATTATTCTAATTATAGACCTCAATCCTTCTTAGCAGCTTTCAGAGAAATAATTTGCGTAATGAAATGAAGGTTTCCAGCTGCAGGAAACAAACCAATCTCAAACCTTTTTTTGTAAATGACAGGATATCCTTAATGGTGTGATCAAACTTGGATCAATCCGCTGACAGAATGCTGTATTTAGCTGGATTTGAGGGATTTCTTGTTCCAGAGTACAAAAATGGTTGAGGACAGCAGTGTTACCTACTGAACCTCCAGATGTTGCCTGATGCTGATGATAAATTAGGAAAAATAAAACCAAGGCCACAGCCATTCCATCCAAGTGTGACAGAACCATCAGCCCAAGTGCTGAACGTGGAGGTTGAAGACAAGGGGCTCCTGGCAGTGCACATGTTAATTCCAATAAGCCAAAAGGAAATTTTGCTGAAAGAAGCTTTTGTCCATCAATACTGAGCTGCATCACAGAACATCAAATACAGCTGCAGAGTAAGCTAACCCACAGTAACTCCAGATAGGTGCAGCAGCCTTTGCCTGGCTAAACTGTGCTCTCTGCAGATGCTGAATGTCTACATAGACACTCCAGTGTCACTCAGTAGTGCTTCACAGTGTTGGTGTGTTATCTCCGCTGTGGGCTAAAATCTATTCATTCTTCTAAAGTCATTATCAGTGACTTGTTGACACAAACTGCATCCTTAAGCAGCGCTTTACTACTTCAAGCTGTCCTTTAAGGTTATCTGCATGCTCCATATCGTATCAGCCCTCTTGTCTGCCAGTTGGAAGTTTCCTGAGGTTTTTTCCAGCTTTCCTTCCATTGCTCTTTATGGAACACCCTCAAGGCACCAGCAGAGCCAACACCTCCCACCCAGGACAGCATGACAGATGATGTCAGTGCAGAAGCACTGGAGCATCCTGTGAAGAGGATTACAGCAGCTAGAAATGTGAAGGAACCACCAAGCCAGTAAATCTGCTTTCCTGCAGGAGTGGGATGTAGCTCTTTGATCAAGAGTGCACTGGCATATAAGGTAACATAGTCGGCTTACAGAAAAGAATACTAAAGAAATAATTACTTAAAAATTTCTACATTATTTTTCTGGTTGCACAGTAATATCTTGATTTTGAACTGGGCCAGCTTCTGGGAAGCAACTACTTAACCTAGACAACGTGCACTGAAATCACAGAATCATAGAATGGTCTGGGTTGAAAAGGACCATAATTATCATCTAGTTTCAGCCCCCTGCTTCATGCAGAGAAATAAACAGTCCAGAGCCCAAAGTGTCTATACTGAAGGCAGGAATTCTTTCCAAGACTGTCAGTATTTTAGATCATTACCTTCTGAGCTGGATTTGCTTAAACATGAAATCTCTCTGAATGTGCAAATACGTGAACATGAGCTTGCTCATGTCCACAGCAAAGAGTCAGAGTCCCCTTTACTGTCCAAAACTGGAATTTGATGTAATTCTTGTAATACGAATCAATCACCATTATTTCTGACATTAAAATTAATTTTGGAAATGACACCATATTAGTAACCACATTACTCAGAGGCCTGCAATGCTGATTGGACAGAACCGGCCCATGTGCCAAAAACATCCGTACTGCCTCATTTCCAGCCCTCTCCCTGGGGGAGCACTGTCCCCAGCTCTCATCACACGCTGAAACAAGAGAAAGCCCAGCCTGAGGTTGCAGGAAGGTTCCGTCTGATGCACTACACCTGCCTGTCCCTGGGAACATCTCCACACAACCTAGAACTGGGCGTGCAGTTCTGTCCTTCACATTTCCTTTGGAGGTGCATTTTCTGTACTGACTGGTGGCAAAAGCAACTCCTGATACAAGCACTCACAATTCAAGCTGGGCTTCAAAGTGGGCCCTGAGAGACATAACAGCTGTCACACTGTGCTTGCAGAGCCAGCGGCTGTGGAGCTGCCTGCCCTCAGGAGAGTAGCCTGAAAAGCACTGGTTTCAGGACAGGCAACCAGAGCTCTGAAAACTTCTAAACACAATTTCACTCCCTCTTTTTGAAACACACCCCTCCTTCAAATCCAGCTTCAGAACTGAAGTTTGTGTTCCCCTGGTCTCAGACTTCAGTAATACACGAAGTAAAGCACTGGTTTCGAGGGAGACTTGCTGAATTTTATAGACCAACCTCCTCTACTGTATTATCTGACAGCTTTTGGAAACAGTTGGCTGCCACATGGAAACAGCAAATTGCAAGCAGGGATCGCTGCAAGTGAGCACAATCCCAGATGGTCAGACACAAAGGCAGCCCGCTGGCTGCTCTCCAGCACACCTTACACAGACACACTGTGGCACCCATCCTGGCACTTCCCAACTTGCTGCCCACGGACAGAGCTGCGGTCCCAGCACACTGCTGTCACCTCCCAGCGTGACAACAGCTTGTTGTGACTGCAGAACAGTGCAACCTAGTGAGATAATTACATGCTACATTGGGCTGACAGACATGCACGTCCCATGTCCTACTGTACGCAGCCCACATGGGGACAAAGGAAGGTGTCAACACTTATCTGTTGCAGTTGCTCCTTTTTGAAGACCTTTATTGTTATCTTTGGTTCTTAGACATTTCTCTCTCTCCTTTCACAGAGATCATCCAAGGCAGACAAGATATGAAGCAACGTTTCTCATCACATATACACCTCAGGGAAGTTTGGAGCTTGAGAACTTGCTATTTATTTGCACATAAGGAAACAGGAAACATCGGAGAAATACAAGAAATACAATCCTATTTATTATTATGGTTTTGGATACATGAGGTTCAATCAGACAATACATGAAATGCCATGTTAGTTTTAGTAATCCCAGCCCTAGCTGACAGGTTTTAGGAGAGCTCTCAGTCTAGATTCTGTGCTCCCTAGACCTATGCCTTCCAATAGCACTACAGATAAAATGTTGCAGCTGGGAAGATAACACATATCCCTACAGCACAGTACATTGAGAAAAGATGAGCAGGGAATCTCAGAGAAACACAGGCTGAATGTGCTCAGTGTGACCAATATGTTTCAGGCTGAAACTTAAACATTCATGTGCTGGGAGACCATTACAGACAAGTCAGCTTGCATAATATTACTAGTGTCCTTGTAATACTCCTTGGTTCTTCATTTGACTTGGTTATTCTTACTTCCCTGAGCAAACAATTGCAAGTTACTGATAATTTTATTTTGGCTCAACATTATCACAGATGTTGATTGCTGGTGTTATTAATAGTAATGACTGCATGTGCTTTGACTAGCTGTAAAGTAGGAATGCCCAGTCACATTAGAACCAACATGAGGTATGGGTGTACCTTCCAAGATGAAGGTACGTGACACAAAAACATCGCAGAGTGACCACTGCCTGTTGTAGTTTTAGCCAAGCATGATTACCAGGCCGGGGGAAGAAAACAGATATGTCTGTTTTATGTTGCTTTTCTTTTACAATAATAGTGTTTGTAAAATCTGCAGTCAGTTTGAATTGTGTTCCGTACATCGCATTATATATGTAAATTAATTCCTATTAATCTTTATAATGTTAAGCTACTGCTAAAAATGTTCATTTAAGAACTGCCTTTGTTCTTCTGTCTCCCTAATTTCAATTCCCTTCAGTCTCTTCTCCCTGTATATTAAAGTACTTTATTAATTTTGTCACATTAATCTGATCAGCACTAAACGCACCACCATTTCTAAAGACCTCCAACATGAAGCTAAGCTACAGTGACAGGCAAACAAAAAGCCTAGCGTGCAACAGGCAAAGCAGCTCTTGTTGGCCTGGCCCAGGAGAAGGTGACGATCTGTGCCCTACTTCTGACCAAAGCCACGAGGAGCTGTGCCCTGAACAGAAGGGGCACAGGACACGAGGCAGGGCACACAATTAAAACCTCATTAAAATAACAGGAGGGTTAACTATGTCATCAGAAGAGAAGAGGAAAAAAGCCAACAATGGCAAAACCACCAAGCTCTCTGTGTCATTCCGCATAGTTTTGAATGGAAGGCCTGAAGCAAAGAGGATTATCTCTGAACATTGATTACCCTGACACTGCATGTCAGAACATAGTACCTAGGTCTATGGGAACCGGGATTAATGCTGGAATAGATAGGATTAAAACAGAGAAATAACTATCAAATGGAATTGTCTTTCCCTTTGCAGGATGGACAGATTAATAAACCGAGGTTCCATGCTAAGGTCTACACCCAAAAAAAAAAAAGAGCTACAAAAAAGCAGGATCAGAATCCATGACAGAGCATGTACTAGTTTAAGATTCATTTCCACTCCCCAAAAAGCGATAGCCAAAAAACGGTTGCCTACATAAACACTTAAATACCTAACTAGAAATTTCTTTTCTCCTTTCATTTGTTTGCCAAATTCTTGCAGGATTTCAGCAAGCGATTTGGCTAACTTCTGATAGAAACGGAGAGAATTCAGTGTTGGGGTGATACCGAAATGGCGACATGCTGTAGAACTTGCCCGGAGCTTCAAACAGAGGCAACAGAAGGCACAAGCAGATTTCTCTGACCAAGCGTGGTTTTTCTCATTGTGTAACTGTTGATTAAGTTATGCCTAACAGGTAGAATGTGATTGATGTCAATGACTAATTCAAAAAAGAAATAACTATTTTTCCATGGACAAATGTGCAAAGCCTGGAAATGCATTTCAAAACCTGCTGCTTCACAAACAATCCAGGGCTTGCCAGCTTTTGGCTTGCAGCATGTATCAAGTATGTCTGAAAGAAGATTAAATAGAACAGAGAATTGTGGAGTTGGTTCACAACTGTGTATTAATCCCAGAGAGATGAAAACTTATAAAAGTGATCAATATTCTCTACAAAGCCGCCATTCTATGACAAACTTATTTTTCCTCGGTCTCATAACCAAATTCTTATCTTGAATACTTTCAGTCTATTAAATTTCATTAACATTAATTGGGAACTGTACGACATCAAGAGGCAAGGTTTGCCTTGTAATAAGCACAGACACTCTTTTCATTTTTCTTTTTTTTTTTTTTTTTTTTTTTTTTTGAGGAATGAAGAAAGAAAAGGAGGCAGAAAGTGATGTGGCTCAGTGACTACTACGTGCAGCAGAAATAAACAGGACATGAAAAACCAAAAGATAAAGTGCAATAGCCCAGCACACGTACTCAATATTAAGGAACACAGAGATGCTCAGAATAAATACACAAGGCCCTGGGCATACCACATCATGATCTAGGGATAGTCAACGAATTAATTAAAGACAATCCTACAGCAACTGTTCCTCTGAAAGTGAGGTATGTTAAACACATCTGTATAGCCTATGGTATAGTTTTGACACGCTATCCTAGACACTTGTATTAAATACAAAGAGGAAAAAAAGGCAGAATGTGGTAAAGAATTACCTTTCTTGTCTGTGGATCTAAATGACTGTAATTAAAATATTTTCAAGTTCAGCTCAAACCAGAACAGTTTACATTTCTTCTGCAATGTTATCAATGTTATGCGTAAAGCTATACTGACAGAAAACAACTTTGCCACTCATCACACTTTCTGCAAGAGTTTTTTTAAACTCATTTAGAAAGGGGGTATTTTATAAACTTATATTCTTTCTTGCTTTTGACCCATCGAAGACTTGAGAAAGAGAAGAAATTGGTTCGGATTAGCGATTAAAGGCTGTGGTGGCAGTCCCTTGTGCTGTAGACTCCATCACAGTGTGGATCTGGCTGGCTGAGAGGTCCAAATCATTAATTATTTCTGTCTATCCTCAGGGTGTAACCAGGCAGAATTGTTCAGTGACACTGATTGCTTCACACAGGGCTTGACAGAAGTTTAATTCTATGGTCTAGGAAAAGTTTCTGATGCATGTGATGAGCGCAGGGGTCACTAATCACTATTAAGCCTGGATCCAGAGCTGACGCAAGCACAGCACACTTGGGGATTGGCACTTTCCCCTTCGGCTTGGTCAGGATGTGAGAAAACACAGTGAAACATTTTTTGACATGCCTCTGAACAAACTTCTACTTTTGCCTGCAGTTGGAAAGATATATGAGGTGCGCTGGCTGTAAAGGACAACAAAACACTCAGATTTTGGCAAAGCACAAAACAGGAGATGAACACCTAGGCTGACTTTACAGAGGAGGATTTTTAATGGACTCAGAATCCAGCACTTGCAAGCTGCACCAGAGGCTGCAGCCTCCATGCCAAGGGAGCAGTGGAGCTGCAGGGGAAGGCAATGTGCTGCCAGGGTCCCCCCTCAAAGCAGGTATCTCACTTGGGAACACAGAGATGATGCCATGTGCTAGTCTAACTAGACAATGTGAGAGCATGTGCTGTCAGCAAACCCGTGTCTTTGTCTTGTTCCTGAGCAAAAACACTTCTGTTGGCAGCATTCCAAGTACAACTTCTAGCACTGAGTAGGTGAGCCCCAGCTACCTGCTGGTGGGCCTAGAACTTCTCTCTAGTTTAAGAGGAAGCCGTGCCCTATTGCTCCAGATTGCATAAAGCTATATACACTGCAGACATTGAATCCACTGTTCTACTTTTTATTTTTTCTTGATCAACGTAAAAATCCCATGTTTTCAATAGCTGCTGGTCAAAAGCACTGGTTACGGGTCTTCCTTTCATAAAGAGGATACGTAAGTCATCCATTTTAAACCCGAACTTGCTTTTCCTCTGTTGCTGGAACCATGGGAGCCAGTTAAAACTGTGCAGTGGTACTGAAGATGCTTCATCAAAGTGAATATCATCCTATCTGCAAACACTCCATAGTCACACAAGTGTGCACCATTTCTTCCATCACAACACTTTGTCTATTAATGTGAAAATATTCTGTTAAGATAAATACAGGACAGAATATCTAGCTTCAAACACTTGAAATAAGACTCACCACATGCCTCCTGGTACTCCTATAACCTAGAAGATACGCATAAACTCGATTCGAACAATGAAAGTCTGCTAGAGCAGCAAAAAAATGGGGCAGCACTAGCTTAAGCATTATTACATCTCTTTCAAAGGTGCACAGTGGGTTTCTGAACCCTCAATTTCTGTGGAAACTAAGCTAGAGAATTCTTGCCTTTTGTCTAAGTCCTAATAGAGACAATTTCATTGCAGCTTCACCTATTTAGTGAAAACTAATACATTTTGCAAAGTTTCAAAAAGTTGAGGCTTGAAAACCTTAAAATAAGTATCTTCATCTCTTGCAGACTTGTATAAAGCATAGATACTAGCTCCATAGCAGTTACTGCTACAGTGCTAATGGTGATTATTCAAATTACCTTCGGTCATCTAGCAAGAAGACTGTCATCAAGGTGCACTGGCCTTNGATGGCAGTACTGTATCTGGGGGAACAGCTGGTTTGCTCCTGCTAAGAAATTCTAGAAGGACAACTTGCAAACAGAAATTTTAAAATCAGGAGATTGGAATCCTTGTTTCAAAATTAAACATCTATAATACATTTATAGGAGATTAGGACTGGTGTTTGTAAGAGCTTCAAGCACACTGGGCAATTGCTGGCCTTGGATCTCCCATGAAATCAGAGAACTAGCTCAGCTCTTCCATCTACAAGTCCTCCTAATTTGCATCCACAACTGCTAAACCTTTGAGCACATGCTGCAAAATGCAAATTGGCTATGAAATGCTCATCTGTGATCAGCACCTAATGATTTGAGTGACCTGAATTTGGAGAATACTTATGGAAGCATAATAATTAGACATGGAAAAGACCTGAGGCTGTCTTCCCACTACCTAGTTAGTACAGCACTGAACCTTGACTGATTGCTCTTGACCAGTCTCCTCTTAAGAGAACTGTGTGAAGAATCTTCCACTCCCTTCTAGAGAGCCTTTCCCTATAAACCAGATCTTTTAAAAAACATTTACCTTGTATCTGCACTTTCAATCTAACTTGTATCTTTCCTTTCAATACTAGGCACATACTGCCTTACAGAAAGGTATACATATATTCAGCTTCATCAACAACTTACGGACAATCTTGAGATTTTGACATACTGTTCTCCATACATTCCTCCTTTCAGAGCTTTAGAACCACAAGAGCATTCCTCCAGCATTTCCTGTAAGAATTCAATCCTCCAGAAAATGTGTAAGAAATAATACATTTTAATAGAAATAGCCTACGAAATTCCCACTAGACCACAGAGATATTCAGAAATCATGATTGGGATAATTCATACGTATTTCAGAGTGATATACAGGATAAAGATGCATGGCAAGATGAAGAAAAACAGCAAAGAAAACTCAATCTCAAGACAACACTTTGGCTGAAACCAGGTTGGTGTTTCCCCTAAATATTCATCACACAATCTGATTGGAAACAGCACCTAAACTAAACAGATGCAACAGAAGCACAGCTAAACATATATATATACACATATATATCTTAAGAATTCAGACTGCTACAAGCTTGATTATCTCACAATTAGTCCAGACTGTAGAGTTGGACCTCAATATTCATGCAACATGGTAATGAACAATATACTTATAAAGAATAAAAATGAAGATGCTTGCTGTCCCTCACCTAACACATTGGTTTTGGTTTAATGGATGCATCCAGCTAGTGTTAACACATTATCAACTAAAAAACATGTAGTATCACAGACTTAGAAAATAGGAAAAAACCAAAATATATAGAGAATTAGGAAGATATCTAAATATAGCTATTCCATCATAAAGATTTTACTAGCGTCAGTTAAGACTGATTTGCTCACTTGTATCTCTAGCACATTTGTGCCAATTTTGCAATTTCTGAGCTTTTAAACCCCACCTCCTGCAGCTCCCGCCAAGTACATCAGACATTCCCCTCTCTTTGGAGTGCACCCAAGGAAAATGTATTCCAGTCACAGTATTGGATGAGGCATGGCTGTAAGCCAGGGCGTTTGCATTGCATTCCCTGTTTTTCCAAATCTCTCTGCATATGCCCTGCCAAGCATTGTCTCCAGAAGTAAAAAAGAGCTAATAAAGCTGTGTTGGTACAATCAGTGTGCTTCAGCACTCTCTGCTGATCCTCCTGTTTCACTAGCCTGAAATCTGAGGCATATTCCAGTGCTTAATCATGCTGAGACATTAAGTTTTGGGGTAATGTTACTGTAGAAGTTCATCCTATAAAGATTACAGAACGGTTAATGTGTAATCTGAACACAGTATCAGCAGCTCTCTGTAAGAACAGCATTTGCAGCATCAGGGCCTTAGTTAATACTCTGAAGTAACAATCTGGAATGGTTCATTGCCAGTTAAACTGGTCAGACTTCATGGGGATCAGTCTTGATAAATCAGTGGCAGAGAAAGGGGAAAATGGCCTTTGAACGTGCAGGTAACATTGCCTATGGCTTCTTTAGCTGCAAGGACTTCTGATAATAGTGCTGTGCAGAGGAGAATAGTCTCTGCTAGGTTGAAAATAACCTATTTTATTAAAATTTTTATTAAAAACTTTTAGCTCTGATATTTAGCAAAAGCCAAGGGGCCTCCTTTATCTTCAGAGAAGTAGCCCACTGGGTACCCAGGGCTGTCTTTTCTAGTACCTCCACATACTCCTCAGCCCTGGGTACAATGCCTGTGTTAGGATTCTCAGAGCCACTCCCAGATCTGCAGTATGCTCCACATCTTACACTGTAGTGCACTCACTGAACCATTTTTAAACTCAGTCTCATGCTGAGAGCTAAATGCACTGTTTGTATTCTAATCTTTGTACCTACTGCAGCTAAAGCATAGCAGTTCCACAGCTAGAAGGCAATAGCTAAAGCAGGGGAAATATAATTAAGAAAAAAAAAGTGATTGATAGAAAACACAGCACATTGCTCTAGACATATTAATTCAGTGCTTTCTGAGTGACTCGAACAACTAATTTATTAAAATTACCTGGAAGCATTTTATGATTACCCCAACATAAGCACTTTTTAATTTTCCTCTGCTTCTATTCTTGGTAAGACAGTTCACATTTTGCATGTTCAATATACAAGATGCACGGAAGTAATTAATGCTGTTGACCTGCACAAATAGGATAACACCGGTGGACTTGATCACCATCAGACAAGTGCAGATAACTGGCAAATAAAGGACTTGGTCCTCATTTGTGAAGCCAGTCAGAATTAAAGCAGACTGAACTCTGCTTGGCTTCCATGGCAGACAGGAACAATCAGCATCCTGTGCCAAAGTGAGACGCTACAATCTATCAAAGTTCCAACACTTCAGAAGTTAACCCCCATAAGCAGCTTTCCACGGTGGTTTCACAATGTCCATCTTGCCGCCTAGCTCCCATGCACACAGAGATGACAGCAGGATGAAATCCATGCAGTGTGAAGGGGTTCATCCAGAAAAACAGGTAGGAGGTTCTATAAAAGCATTAGACACAAGCCTGAACTCTCTGTAAAGGGGTAGAGGAGGGTTTGCTTTGGTGGAACATTGAAGAACACAAAGATTGCTGTAGGGCAGTGAAAGCTGCAGCTTCTGTTTGTAGAGGCACTACAGCACTGCCAGAAAGCCCAACATTATCTCTTTCTGATTTTTCCTGGAGTTCATTTTCTAAATGACTACTCAGCACATGATTCTCTCAACCCCGTGTCTCTTCCGACAATTAGTCTGCTGCCATTTCAGACTACATGGACCTTCTCTCAGTTCATAATGAGAAAGTCATTAATTAAGTTCAGGGAAAACTGAGTTTCATGACTCCCAGAGGAGCATGCTACAGTCCCCATGAAACAACTACTTTTCACCTTTTTACATTAAGTGCAGCAGCGTCTGCATAAATGGTGCAAGACATCTTTACGAGTTACATCAGGAGTAGAAAAGAACAGCAATCATATCTAACTGTGTGTATTAACCTTGTTTCTAAGGAGTTAAAATAATTTTTTATCTTATTTTTTTTGTTAAAGTCCAAGGAAGAGCCTATCACTTTTTCTCCCTCCTCTTTTGCCTTTATTTCCTTCTGGCAGTGGTAATAAACCTGCCTACTTGAACCTCAAAGAGGGTTCTAGATACTGAATAACATTTCCAAGTGCTAAAGTTATGCATTACATTCTTATACTGGTACATTTTAAACAAATAGAGAGAAAACTGAACTCAGTATAGGCTAAATGAACTTCAAACTGATTTCATGAGGCAACCTGCATTGGAGCATGAATCTTCGTTCCAACAGGTAATCATTTCTTATTGCTCTTCTCATGACAACAACCTTCAGAAAGATGAGTTCAATACAAAGCTCCACTTCTCTAAGAGTTGAGGGCTTAAAATAAACTAAAAAATAAAATCAAATGTCAAATTTTGTGGTAGCAATTTAAAACACAAACAGCATAACGTTCTTGGAAATGCTGGATTCCAGCTTTAGTAAGATCTTATTCTTGATTAAATGCTGCATAATTGAAAGTGGTGGGTGATTTCTCATCAGCATAATTAATCTGTAATACCTGTGCACTGGTTGTCAAATCATCCTCAAATTGAAATACTATTCTCTTTCTGTCCATTTGCTCATACATTCCATTTTGGACTTCTCTGCTTTCTACACAAAGGCTTCCCAGCTCAAGATGACAGTCTGGCAATGAAAACACCCAAGCATCAATACGGACAGCTGGCCATGGATGCTAAACTAGTCAGCTAGGGCTAGCAGTGAGCCAAGCAAGCTCAACCTGTTAGTATCTAGTTGCTTAATTGTTTTCCTTCGGGCCTCTCCAACCTTCATTCCCAAGAACTTCAATGGTTTGTAACTTTGCTGATATAGCACAGCACTCAAATTCACACTGCTTTAATGTTACAGAATGAAGGGTAAGTCCTTTTCCCAAATACCACGCTGCAGATGTAAATGACTGGATGTGGGGCCATGATTTCCACGAAATTAGGCAATTAAAATTTTATCCGAGGCAGTTTAAAGTGCATGTGTAAAACTGTTACGAGTAGTGTCAACAGAACAATTTATGATTGCGTGCTGCTAGATGTGGACTGTTAAAATATTTCATGGGGCAACAATCCTTGACTGCCATGAAAAATGGCTGCTTCTCTTACTGGTTAGATGTCAGCAATCTGTTCCTTTATATGGCACAGATGGATTTAATAATGATCAAAGGACCTCAATTTTTAACTACTGCAAAAAAAAAAATCCTCTCTATTCAAGAATTGATTCCAATCTCTCCACAATTGATTTAGTTCCACAGTCTCCTGTAAATTTGTGTAGCTCTGCATCTCTTTTTGCTTAAAAAACAACACTCAAGCCAATAACCAGACCAAACAGGAGAAGGTCTCCAAACTTTTAAATTTTCATTGCATAGCAGAAGGGTATTGGATATATTACCATCCTGATACAATTCTTTTCACAGTCTTTGTAGTGATGCTAAAACTTCATCGGGTAACAGCAGGGCCTCTGCTCTTTCCAACTACAGAAATGAATGTAGGGCTAACCAGGTGTGTGGAAAAGAGATGAGCAGGCAAAAGAAGAAAACTGGTGAATCACAGGAAGTTTTGTGAGAAGCATCGCAAATCAACCACCTAGATCAATGTCAATAACAAATGCTCAATTCTGATCTTAAAAAGCACTGGTAAGGAAGCCTCACCTCCATGCGAGCTTGATTGAATACTCACATCAACTACAGATTTTGTATTCTGGCCTTGTGAGAAATGAACTAGTGGGCTTATTCAACAATAGGTAGTTCAGAGGTTAAGTACTCTTAAGAGATTTGGCTTTGATGATCGCAATAAGTATGTTTTGAAAATAAAAAAAAAAAAAACAGAAACAAAAACCACTCTATGAGTTATTACTTATTTTGAGAGCTTAGGTATGTAGGTCACTCTGAAAATAATGCCTCCTAGTTATTTCCATGGAAATTACAAGAAACTACAAGAGATACAAAGAGCACATTGACACTATTTGATAGACCAAATTCTCAGCTACATCACACTGTTTTTCAACATAGTAACCACCATTTGCTACGCATTTTTGCCAGCAATGAACAAAAGCCTGCATGCTGCGCTTGTAAAAATCTGCACTGTTGCTACTGCTGAAACGCATCACCAAAAGCACTGGCTGGTCTGGAGGAGGAAGGCTCCCACACGCCAGTGGTTTCCTCTTCTCTGTTTAAACTCTGGCAGAAGAGCTTCAGTTTGAGGCAACCTAAATCTACATTCAGGGGAAATGAATTTGGACAATCAACTTTAGCAGGAGAGGCCAAAATTCAGCTCTAAAACAAAAAACGTTATTACAAATAGTGCCTGAACAGGACTGTTGACAAAAGCCTATGGTAGCATTGTGGCATCACGAAGTGCTTGAAACAACTGCACTTGTGCAGCAATAGAGCTGCTGTGATTCATTAAACGCAAGCCCAGCAAAGCCAGCAATCACTGTCCATGCAAAAAAAGCAAAAAGCAATACAAAGTTATTTCATTTTTGAAGAGAAAGCAACTAGACCATAGTCTGCACGCTTGCAAGAGCTCAAGTCTTCTGAACAGCCAAAGGATCCGCAGCAGCAAGGAGGGCTGTGGCCAACAGCCTGCTACCCTTGGGCAATTTGAAAAGGCAGAGGGGTCAGTGCCAAGGACAAAAGCCTGATTTAGGCGAGATGTCTCTCTCAACCACGAACTTCAGCAGTTCACAACTCAGAGCTGACAAATTTCAATCAAAGTGTGTCTGAAGCTAAACTTAATAACTTTCCAGCCTATCAAGTGGTGGACACTAAACAATTCCAAATCATCTCAAGAATTTTAAAATGGCAATGACTTACTGTGGGACCACAGAGAGCGACCTGTCTGTCAGCTGCAGTTGCATCTGTGGTTGATGCAGATGTCAAGACTCCTGCTTCATTCCATGAACACACTTGTGATGCTGTGAAACAGAGAGGGCCATCTGGGATCACTGCCCTACACAAGCCATCCAGATTCTGCCCTACACAATGCTTTCTGCATTTTCCAGCAATTACATTTCATCACTTTTGAATGAAATAAGTTATTTCACAGTGAAACGGCACCTTCTTCTGTCAGCTGGAGGTCAGACAGTCTGCTTCAAGGTCAAGTAAAACAAAAATGCACCCTTCTTTTTATTCTGGTGTTTTTTTTTTCTTAAATAAACAGAACAAACATTACAATTATTTAATTGGACTATCTAAATTCATTTTCTTGTTCACAAAGTTTCTTGTGGTCAGAATCTTACACTAAATTCCCTCCAAAAGCACTTTCATCAACAAAGTACTTTCTGATAAACCCTTGTTTATTAACTAGTTCATACCATGCTGCTCTGTACCACCAGACTTGGTTCTAGCACACAGTGTGCAGCCTCAGAAGGAATTAAAACCCAGGTTCCTTACTGAAGAGTGGTGCAGAGCTTATGCACACCACTTGGACTCACCTAAGTCAAACAATTTCACAAGGACTGAAGCTGCCAAGAGAACAGGAAGCTAAACAAACATGTTTAAAACTGTTTCCATCTGACAAGAGCCTTAGGGATTGATTTATNCTAGCTCCATAGCAGTTACTGCTACAGTGCTAATGGTGATTATTCAAATTACCTTCGGTCATCTAGCAAGAAGACTGTCATCAAGGTGCACTGGCCTTAAAGGCTAAGCAAGTCTTGACAGAAGTACAGAGTATTTACAGTCAGCGCCAATAACCTCAGAGCTGCGGATGTGCCAAAAGAAAGCCACGCCTGCCTTCTGCAGCACAAGTGATTGAGATTCTGTCCCGCTCTTCACATATTTGATTGTTTGATTTATTTCCTGGGAGCCCCTTCATTTCAGATGGTATTCTATTTCTTTATCTTTTTTGCGCACATTTTAACTTGTTTACTGATTTAGTAAGCAACTTTATATTAGCTCCCACCCAAAGGACTGCTGAAACTGCTCTAAGTATTTACTTTCAATCAGACAGCTTTTCTCTTCCATTTGTTTTCTTGACATTATCAGTACATTCATATGTAAGCAGACACTTCAGCAGTGCACCTCCATCACAATGGCTACGTGTTTTAATCAGAAGGTAGAGGAAACGAAAGTGGAAAAAATAATATAAATAGGATACTTGAATTTTGTAACGTGACCCTCTCAGAGCTTTATGTCAAAAACACTGTAACTATTGAAACAGGAAAAACTCCTTCTCAATGAACAATTGGAGAATACTATTCTGATGGGTTTTTTTGGAATCAATTTACAGAATGCAGCTGTCCCCACTCAGCTCAGAGTCCCAGGTAACACAGCCCTGCTTCTGCTTCTGATAGGATCTCCTGCTCTGCTTCTGCGCTGGGGGTTCTCTGACCCCCTCAGCCCATTAAAAAGTCAGCATGGAGAACATGGACTTTCAGTAAAAAAAAAAAAATAAAAATCCCCACAGTTACATATTAATATTAAATCTGATAACACAAAAATGTTTGGTGATTGACATCTAGTCTTTGCTGGTTTCTGCTTCCTACCCCCCTTCCCCCCCCCAAGATCTTCCCTTTCTGCACATCTAATTTCTTCCCTTTGTAAGTATCTTTTTAGCAATCTTTTATGGATTTCACTGTTTCTTCATCCCATTTGGTAAAGCAATAGACTCAAATACAGCCAAATAGTAACAAATAAGGAATGGCTATTATGTGTCAGAGCTAACTCACATAAGGCAATTAGATTAAAGAAGTCTGCACTTAACAGATTCAGATCAAGAAATCAGGTTCCCTGATTTCACGCGCAGGAAATTTCTCTTCTCAACCTTGAAAAACATGCTATAAAAAATTATATTCTGGCTTACGAAGAGTTTAAAGAGATAAGGGAATTATCTATTTACTGACTTTATGAGGTAATTCTGAGCTAAAATCATTGACAGCAGTTTATGAATATATTTTTCATCAATCACCAAAGGCCAGCATCAAAATTCCTTTGATTTCAGGAGTGAATTTCTAAGCTCTTTTCTGGTGAAATCACAGACAAGACAAAGACAAACGCTAAATGTCAAGTACCAAAGAATGGCATCAACAGGCTGCTCAGGGAGGTTGTGGAGTCTCCTTCTCTGGAGATATTCAAGACCTGCCTGGACGCCCACCTGTGTGACCCGGCGTAGGGAACCTGCTTTGGCAGGGGGGTTGGACTCGATGATCTCTGGAGGTCCCTTCCAACCCCTATGATTCTGTAACTTCAAAGCAGGTATCCATCACCCTCAGATGCTGTTGGGAATGCAATGAGCTCAACATGTTGGGTGGCACTCAGATAACTGGACAGTCATAGTGGTTCTGCTGAAGTTCAACTTCCTTCGATTCCAGCAGAGCCAGAACGGCAAGTCTGCTGCCCGACTCAAGGGGGGCTTGGCTGGCACTGCTGCAGCCACCTCAAGCTAGGAGGAAGCTGACACACACCTCAGAAGCAGTAAACCCCTGGTTCCTACTCCCACTAAAAAGTAATAATAAAAAGAAGGCAGAAAAAACCCCACAAACCTAAGTAGTTCCCATGTTCCTGAATTTCTGTAGCTGATTTGCTGGTGACATTTTTCATCCTGACAGCACATTCAGGAAACGTGACAAATTTAGGCAACGGTCTCTCACTGAAAAATGTTCCTGCAAACTTTTCCCAGTTAGGCTGCAATGAATTTGCTTAGCAAAAAACGAAAGGTTTTTTCCTCAGCTTAGCTTCCAGTTACTTTGATACATGATGTTTCAAGTAGTTTTAAAAAATGGACAGGGCATGTGTTTTGTATTTGTTTTTAAAGCCCAGATCATCTTTCAAGATACTGTGCCATTTCTCATGGCTAGACCTGAAAGAGGAGTGCTAGCTTTTGCAGTCCCGAGGCACCATTGGTACCCACTGCTCAGAGCCTAATTTTCCACAGCGTCCTTTCAATTTGTGGCAGCAACTCAGCATGTGACATCAGCTGGCTCTGCAACAGCAGAACTGCCGCATAACGCCATTTTGTAATTGTCAG
The DNA here is from genome assembly GCA_016647715.1 of Pavo muticus. Lineage (NCBI taxonomy): Eukaryota > Metazoa > Chordata > Aves > Galliformes > Phasianidae > Pavo > Pavo muticus. The sequence goes on along the minus strand of JACDJE010000015.1, from coordinate 5,529,338 downwards.
ATGATAGAGCTCTGGCTAAGCAAACCGGGACCTACGCGTTGCTTTTCAGCCCGTTTGGAGATGAGTCAGTCAGGCCTGGGGAAGTCTTGCATCTGAAATGGAGCTGTTAAGTCCTGTCAGAAAACAGAAATACAAGCTTGGCAAGCAGTGAGCAGTTGGAGTGACTGATGCCCTGTGAGTGTCACAGAGAGCTGGGAGTGGTGGAGCAGCTGGGTGGGAGACCTGTTGCACTTAATGCATTATTGCCCTACCAGACAATGCAGGTGCTGAAGGCAGAGTGCAGGCACGGAGCTGTGTGCTGCGGTGGGTGTTCAGGTGGCTCAAAGCCAACTGCGCTCAGCATCAGCAGCCTGGAGCATTTAAGCCTCTCCTGCTTGCAGAACCTACAAAAATTCTAAGGCCACCCTTTGGTGAATGCTTAGCTTCACAACTATATGTTCTAGATAGGTCTCCCTCATTCATGGGGCTTCAATGAGTGCTGCAGTGTAAATACTCCTGCTGAGACACCTTCTCACCCTGGTGCATGACCTGCTACCATGAATTGTACAGCAACAGTTTCTTTGTATTCACTCTGAGATCAACAGTAAAACTACGACACCAGAATCTTTTCAAACCGTACCCTAAAGCCCCCTGCATATTCCCAATGGCTATAAACTGCCCTTATGCTCCACATACAAAAGCCTCACTGTAAATCTCAAGAGTCTTCGGGGTCATACCAGCAGCACTGAATTGAAATGAAGGATGGTTTTGGCTAGAAAAGAAGTACATAAAACCAGCTTTTTTCTTCAGGTGGCATTTGTTCTCACAACAAAAAACAGCAAGTAAGAAATTAAAATCAACTCCTATACAAAATGGGTACAAAAATGGTTTTGCTTGCTAAGGGCAACAGGGAGAAATGGAAACCAAACTGCTCTAGGATCACACACTCATTTTGTTATCTGCCATCAAATGATCTGAGCCCAGCCCAAACCTGTCATGGGCAATCCCATAGGAGACAATTGTTACACAAATAACACAAATGCCTAACTTCATCCCTGAGAAAAGTGCTTATTGAAATGAGATCTTAGCACGTGTAACACTAAACCAGTCTGTGGGTTCTAAAGAACATCATACTGCAGTACCAGCTCTGTTGATCACACCTTTGAAATCTCCCTTTGTGTCAGGCAGGGTTAGATTAGCAACGGATCCATTTGTTCCATCACTGCCTATGAAACAACCGGTACGTGAGATGGCAGTACTGTATCTGGGGGAACAGCTGGTTTGCTCCTGCTAAGAAATTCTAGAAGGACAACTTGCAAACAGAAATTTTAAAATCAGGAGATTGGAATCCTTGTTTCAAAATTAAACATCTATAATACATTTATAGGAGATTAGGACTGGTGTTTGTAAGAGCTTCAAGCACACTGGGCAATTGCTGGCCTTGGATCTCCCATGAAATCAGAGAACTAGCTCAGCTCTTCCATCTACAAGTCCTCCTAATTTGCATCCACAACTGCTAAACCTTTGAGCACATGCTGCAAAATGCAAATTGGCTATGAAATGCTCATCTGTGATCAGCATCTAATGATTTGAGTGACCTGAATTTGGAGAATACTTATGGAAGCATAATAATTAGACATGGAAAAGACCTGAGGCTGTCTTCCCACTACCTAGTTAGTACAGCACTGAACCTTGACTGATTGCTCTTGACCAGTCTCCTCTTAAGAGAACTGTGTGAATAATCTTCCACTCCCTTCTAGAGAGCCTTTCCCTATAAACCAGATCTTTTAAAAAACATTTACCTTGTATCTGCACTTTCAATCTAACTTGTATCTTTCCTTTCAATACTAGGCACATACTGCCTTACAGAAAGGTATACATATATTCAGCTTCATCAACAACTTACGGACAATCTTGAGATTTTGACATACTGTTCTCCATACATTCCTCCTTTCAGAGCTTTAGAACCACAAGAGCATTCCTCCAGCATTTCCTGTAAGAATTCAATCCTCCAGAAAATGTGTAAGAAATAATACATTTTAATAGAAATAGCCTACGAAATTCCCACTAGACCACAGAGATATTCAGAAATCATGATTGGGATAATTCATACGTATTTCAGAGTGATATACAGGATAAAGATGCATGGCAAGATGAAGAAAAACAGCAAAGAAAACTCAATCTCAAGACAACACTTTGGCTGAAACCAGGTTGGTGTTTCCCCTAAATATTCATCACACAATCTGATTGGAAACAGCACCTAAACTAAACAGATGCAACAGAAGCACAGCTAAACATATATATATACACATATATATCTTAAGAATTCAGACTGCTACAAGCTTGATTATCTCACAATTAGTCCAGACTGTAGAGTTGGACCTCAATATTCATGCAACATGGTAATGAACAATATACTTATAAAGAATAAAAATGAAGATGCTTGCTGTCCCTCACCTAACACATTGGTTTTGGTTTAATGGATGCATCCAGCTAGTGTTAACACATTATCAACTAAAAAACATGTAGTATCACAGACTTAGAAAATAGGAAAAAACCAAAATATATAGAGAATTAGGAAGATATCTAAATATAGCTATTCCATCATAAAGATTTTACTAGCGTCAGTTAAGACTGATTTGCTCACTTGTATCTCTAGCACATTTGTGCCAATTTTGCAATTTCTGAGCTTTTAAACCCCACCTCCTGCAGCTCCCGCCAAGTACATCAGACATTCCCCTCTCTTTGGAGTGCACCCAAGGAAAATGTATTCCAGTCACAGTATTGGATGAGGCATGGCTGTAAGCCAGGGCGTTTGCATTGCATTCCCTGTTTTTCCAAATCTCTCTGCATATGCCCTGCCAAGCATTGTCTCCAGAAGTAAAAAAGAGCTAATAAAGCTGTGTTGGTACAATCAGTGTGCTTCAGCACTCTCTGCTGATCCTCCTGTTTCACTAGCCTGAAATCTGAGGCATATTCCAGTGCTTAATCATGCTGAGACATTAAGTTTTGGGGTAATGTTACTGTAGAAGTTCATCCTATAAAGATTACAGAACGGTTAATGTGTAATCTGAACACAGTATCAGCAGCTCTCTGTAAGAACAGCATTTGCAGCATCAGGGCCTTAGTTAATACTCTGAAGTAACAATCTGGAATGGTTCATTGCCAGTTAAACTGGTCTGACTTCATGGGGATCAGTCTTGATAAATCAGTGGCAGAGAAAGGGGAAAATGGCCTTTGAACGTGCAGGTAACATTGCCTATGGCTTCTTTAGCTGCAAGGACTTCTGATAATAGTGCTGTGCAGAGGAGAATAGTCTCTGCTAGGTTGAAAATAACCTATTTTATTAAAATTTTTATTAAAAACTTTTAGCTCTGATATTTAGCAAAAGCCAAGGGGCCTCCTTTATCTTCAGAGAAGTAGCCCACTGGGTACCCAGGGCTGTCTTTTCTAGTACCTCCACATACTCCTCAGCCCTGGGTACAATGCCTGTGTTAGGATTCTCAGAGCCACTCCCAGATCTGCAGTATGCTCCACATCTTACACTGTAGTGCACTCACTGAACCATTTTTAAACTCAGTCTCATGCTGAGAGCTAAATGCACTGTTTGTATTCTAATCTTTGTACCTACTGCAGCTAAAGCATAGCAGTTCCACAGCTAGAAGGCAATAGCTAAAGCAGGGGAAATATAATTAAGAAAAAAAAAGTGATTGATAGAAAACACAGCACATTGCTCTAGACATATTAATTCAGTGCTTTCTGAGTGACTCGAACAACTAATTTATTAAAATTACCTGGAAGCATTTTATGATTACCCCAACATAAGCACTTTTTAATTTTCCTCTGCTTCTATTCTTGGTAAGACAGTTCACATTTTGCATGTTCAATATACAAGATGCACGGAAGTAATTAATGCTGTTGACCTGCACAAATAGGATAACACCGGTGGACTTGATCACCATCAGACAAGTGCAGATAACTGGCAAATAAAGGACTTGGTCCTCATTTGTGAAGCCAGTCAGAATTAAAGCAGACTGAACTCTGCTTGGCTTCCATGGCAGACAGGAACAATCAGCATCCTGTGCCAAAGTGAGACGCTACAATCTATCAAAGTTCCATCACTTCAGAAGTTAACCCCCATAAGCAGCTTTCCACGGTGGTTTCACAATGTCCATCTTGCCGCCTAGCTCCCATGCACACAGAGATGACAGCAGGATGAAATCCATGCAGTTTGAAGGGGTTCATCCAGAAAAACAGGTAGGAGGTTCTATAAAAGCATTAGACACAAGCCTGAACTCTCTGTAAAGGGGTAGAGGAGGGTTTGCTTTGGTGGAACATTGAAGAACACAAAGATTGCTGTAGGGCAGTGAAAGCTGCAGCTTCTGTTTGTATAGGCACTACAGCACTGCCAGAAAGCCCAACATTATCTCTTTCTGATTTTTCCTGGAGTTCATTTTCTAAATGACTACTCAGCACATGATTCTCTCAACCCCGTGTCTCTTCCGACAATTAGTCTGCTGCCATTTCAGACTACATGGACCTTCTCTCAGTTCATAATGAGAAAGTCATTAATTAAGTTCAGGGAAAACTGAGTTTCATGACTCCCAGAGGAGCATGCTACAGTCCCCATGAAACAACTACTTTTCACCTTTTTACATTAAGTGCAGCAGCGTCTGCATAAATGGTGCAAGACATCTTTACGAGTTACATCAGGAGTAGAAAAGAACAGCAATCATATCTAACTGTGTGTATTAACCTTGTTTCTAAGGAGTTAAAATAATTTTTTATCTTATTTTTTTTGTTAAAGTCCAAGGAAGAGCCTATCACTTTTTCTCCCTCCTCTTTTGCCTTTATTTCCTTCTGGCAGTGGTAATAAACCTGCCTACTTGAACCTCAAAGAGGGTTCTAGATACTGAATAACATTTCCAAGTGCTAAAGTTATGCATTACATTCTTATACTGGTACATTTTAAACAAATAGAGAGAAAACTGAACTCAGTATAGGCTAAATGAACTTCAAACTGATTTCATGAGGCAACCTGCATTGGAGCATGAATCTTCGTTCCAACAGGTAATCATTTCTTATTGCTCTTCTCATGACAACAACCTTCAGAAAGATGAGTTCAATACAAAGCTCCACTTCTCTAAGAGTTGAGGGCTTAAAATAAACTAAAAAATAAAATCAAATGTCAAATTTTGTGGTAGCAATTTAAAACACAAACAGCATAACGTTCTTGGAAATGCTGGATTCCAGCTTTAGTAAGATCTTATTCTTGATTAAATGCTGCATAATTGAAAGTGGTGGGTGATTTCTCATCAGCATAATTAATCTGTAATACCTGTGCACTGGTTGTCAAATCATCCTCAAATTGAAATACTATTCTCTTTCTGTCCATTTGCTCATACATTCCATTTTGGACTTCTCTGCTTTCTACACAAAGGCTTCCCAGCTCAAGATGACAGTCTGGCAATGAAAACACCCAAGCATCAATACGGACAGCTGGCCATGGATGCTAAACTAGTCAGCTAGGGCTAGCAGTGAGCCAAGCAAGCTCAACCTGTTAGTATCTAGTTGCTTAATTGTTTTCCTTCGGGCCTCTCCAACCTTCATTCCCAAGAACTTCAATGGTTTGTAACTTTGCTGATATAGCACTGCACTCAAATTCACACTGCTTTAATGTTACAGAATGAAGGGTAAGTCCTTTTCCCAAATACCACGCTGCAGATGTAAATGACTGGATGTGGGGCCATGATTTCCACTAAATTAGGCAATTAAAATTTTATCCGAGGCAGTTTAAAGTGCATGTGTAAAACTGTTATGAGTAGTGTCAACAGAACAATTTATGATTGCGTGCTGCTAGATGTGGACTGTTAAAATATTTCATGGGGCAACAATCCTTGACTGCCATGAAAAATGGCTGCTTCTCTTACTGGTTAGATGTCAGCAATCTGTTCCTTTATATGGCACAGTTGGATTTAATAATGATCAAAGGACCTCAATTTTTAACTACTGCAAAAAAAAAAAATCCTCTCTATTCAAGAATTGATTCCAATCTCTCCACAATTGATTTAGTTCCACAGTCTCCTGTAAATTTGTGTAGCTCTTCATCTCTTTTTGCTTAAAAAACAACACTCAAGCCAATAACCAGACCAAACAGGAGAAGGTCTCCAAACTTTTAAATTTTCATTGCATAGCAGAAGGGTATTGGATATATTACCATCCTGATACAATTCTTTTCACAGTCTTTGTAGTGATGCTAAAACTTCATCGGGTAACAGCAGGGCCTCTGCTCTTTCCAACTACAGAAATGAATGTAGGGCTAACCAGGTGTGTGGAAAAGAGATGAGCAGGCAAAAGAAGAAAACTGGTGAATCACAGGAAGTTTTGTGAGAAGCATCGCAAATCAACCACCTAGATCAATGTCAATAACAAATGCTCAATTCTGATCTTAAAAAGCACTGGTAAGGAAGCCTCACCTCCATGCGAGCTTGATTGAATACTCACATCAACTACAGATTTTGTATTCTGGCCTTGTGAGAAATGAACTAGTGGGCTTATTCAACAATAGGTAGTTCAGAGGTTAAGTACTCTTAAGAGATTTGGCTTTGATGATCGCAATAAGTATGTTTTGAAAATAAAAAAAAAAAAAACAGAAACAAAAACCACTCTATGAGTTATTACTTATTTTGAGAGCTTAGGTATGTAGGTCACTCTGAAAATAATGCCTCCTAGTTATTTCCATGGAAATTACAAGAAACTACAAGAGATACAAAGAGCACATTGACACTATCTGATAGACCAAATTCTCAGCTACATCACACTGTTTTTCAACATAGTAACCACCATTTGCTACGCATTTTTGCCAGCAATGAACAAAAGCCTGCATGCTGCGCTTGTAAAAATCTGCACTGTTGCTACTGCTGAAACGCATCACCAAAAGCACTGGCTGGTCTGGAGGAGGAAGGCTCCCACACGCCAGTGGTTTCCTCTTCTCTGTTTAAACTCTGGCAGAAGAGCTTCAGTTTGAGGCAACCTAAATCTACATTCAGGGGAAATGAATTTGGACAATCAACTTTAGCAGGAGAGGCCAAAATTCAGCTCTAAAACAAAAAACGTTATTACAAATAGTGCCTGAACAGGACTGTTGACAAAAGCCTATGGTAGCATTGTGGCATCACGAAGTGCTTGAAACAACTGCACTTGTGCAGCAATAGAGCTGCTGTGATTCATTAAACGCAAGCCCAGCAAAGCCAGCAATCACTGTCCATGCAAAAAAAGCAAAAAGCAATACAAAGTTATTTCATTTTTGAAGAGAAAGCAACTAGACCATAGTCTGCACGCTTGCAAGAGCTCAAGTCTTCTGAACAGCCAAAGGATCCGCAGCAGCAAGGAGGGCTGTGGCCAACAGCCTGCCACCCTTGGGCAATTTGAAAAGGCAGAGGGGTCAGTGCCAAGGACAAAAGCCTGATTTAGGCGAGATGTCTCTCTCAACCACGAACTTCAGCAGTTCACAACTCAGAGCTGACAAATTTCAATCAAAGTGTGTCTGAAGCTAAACTTAATAACTTTCCAGCCTATCAAGTGGTGGACACTAAACAATTCCAAATCATCTCAAGAATTTTAAAATGGCAATGACTTACTGTGGGACCACAGAGAGCGACCTGTCTGTCAGCTGCAGTTGCATCTGTGGTTGATGCAGATGTCAAGACTCCTGCTTCATTCCATGAACACACTTGTGATGCTGTGAAACAGAGAGGGCCATCTGGGATCACTGCCCTACACAAGCCATCCAGATTCTGCCCTACACAATGCTTTCTGCATTTTCCAGCAATTACATTTCATCACTTTTGAATGAAATAAGTTATTTCACAGTGAAACGGCACCTTCTTCTGTCAGCTGGAGGTCAGACAGTCTGCTTCAAGGTCAAGTAAAACAAAAATGCACCCTTCTTTTTATTCTGGTGTTTTTTTTTTCTTAAATAAACAGAACAAACATTACAATTATTTAATTGGACTATCTAAATTCATTTTCTTGTTCACAAAGTTTCTTGTGGTCAGAATCTTACACTAAATTCCCTCCAAAAGCACTTTCATCAACAAAGTACTTTCTGATAAACCCTTGTTTATTAACTAGTTCATACCATGCTGCTCTGTACCACCAGACTTGGTTCTAGCACACAGTGTGCAGCCTCAGAAGGAATTAAAACCCAGGTTCCTTACTGAAGAGTGGTGCAGAGCGTATGCACACCACTTGGACTCACCTAAGTCAAACAATTTCACAAGGACTGAAGCTGCCAAGAGAACAGGAAGCTAAACAAACATGTTTAAAACTGTTTCCATCTGACAAGAGCCTTAGGGATTGATTTATCATGCCAAAAAAAAAAAAAAAAAAACCCAACCCAGGAACTCCAATTTCTCTACCCCNCAAAAAAAAAAAAAAAAAAAAACCCAACCCAGGAACTCCAATTTCTCTACCCCTAATTAATATCGTTGGAGAGAGCTGATGGGCACTGGGAGTTGGCAAAGTGGCAGAGGCTGAATCTGCATGCTGGAAGCATCATTTTACAGCAGCTTCCACACATCCTTTCCTTTCCCCAGACATTGGATCATCATAAAAGCACTTCTAAAAAGCTTTAGTGAGGACTTCTTTAAGATTCAAATATCAAGAAGAGTTTACCTTGAGCCTCAAAAGGTAAGCCTCAGCTTCTGAAGCACACACAAGTCAAGGTTAATCTTGCAATCTCCTGCAAGATTAACAGGAGCCTGCTCCTGTCACAGCTGCTCTGCTAGTAGTTTTCACATAGTCACAAAAGGAATCAGAATTTGAGCATTTGCTGGTACACAGCAAAGCAAACACAGATGAGGCTTTCTGGATAAAAATGCACATTCTACTCTAGAATCCAGAGACGGTGTCCGAGCTGAAGGAAGGGAAAACAGGAAAGCTGGGGAACAGGAGGAGAAAAACTGACTCCCAGTAGAAAGCAGGCTGAGATAATTGTCTTGAGATCAAGAACACTTCTTTGAAGTACAAAATACAAGTTTAAAAAAATACCAAATATATTTTGAAAAGCCATAAGAAAATCCCAACAAACAACTTCACCAAAACAGTGGCCTATAGACTGAAGTGGAATGGAAACCTGCATTTAGCAGCTCATTGCCCAAGTCCTACCCGTTACTTGCTCCAGGACACAATTCTTTGTAATAACTTCAACAATAACTTCACAAGTTAATAAAAACCTATAAATAAAATATGTATGTAGAGATAGTCATCTTTGTCTCCCTCAGTTATAAAGGGCTCCAAGTTAGAATAAAGGCTTGAAAAAATATTTATGGTTCACCTTCATTTCCTACAGAATTTTTGAATACTCTGTGCTGTGAAATCGTGTACTTTTAACCTAGCCAAGGGCGGATGTTCTGATTCAGGAAAGGAGTTACTGAGGCCCATGGTTTCTAGCAGTTATCATAAGTACATACAGAAAGCACAACAAAATGAGCAGCAGCTCCCAGCCCTGAAACCAAGGAGGACAAAGATGGCAGCTGCCTGAACTGCTTTTGGCAAATCCCGTCCAAACAGGGGAAAGTGTGAGTCCTGAAGGTAAATGGTGTGCTGGGAGCTCCAGTCCCACTTCAGCCCCATCTCCAGAACAGTGGTGCTCACCCAGAGCTCATCACAAGGAAAGCCTCAGCAGGACTTCTGTGGTCAGCTGCAGTTCAGAGAAAGATGCAGCTTCTCAAATGCTGGCATAAATGCCCACTATATGGGGTATGAACATGGGGCCAGCCACATCACAGCTGATTTAGCTGTTGAGTCCATGCCCTTCCCAGACCAGGTTAGGCACATTTAAGGTGCTACCAAATAAACAGGTGCAAAACTATAAGTAATCAGGAAAATGTCAGTAAGTGAATGAATGGATGCTTCACCTGCTTTTTCAGGTGGGACTCACAAACACAAATGATGCTTCAGCAATCCTCCCCTGGTTGCAGAGGAGCGGATGGCTAATCAGCTTCCAGCTTCCCTTGTGCCGCAGGTACGAAACAGGAGGATATTAAGTTTCTTTCACTCTGTAACTATCTTCTGATCTAAAGGAGTATTTTATTCTTTACAACTAAAAACTGTGTGAAATAAAATGAGTGTAATTAGAACAAATCAACTCCACTTCAGTATGTAAATATCCCTACAAGTAGAGAACTCTGACACTGTACCATGAATACAAATATAAGTCATCTGAAACCAAAAAGAGGTGTTTCATCAATCTAGGAGATAGGAACAAAGCCCCATATTGGGTGAATAGAGGCTCTCAAGACACAAGGTAGTGGAAATGCACTTTGGACTAATCTTTATTCTTAATAGAGAGCCCTTTCTGTAATTTTTATGGAAATCTCCCAGCAGAATCCCTCCAAAGGAGCTCTGTACAAGGAGAACTTCATACACCTTCAAGGTGCAGCGAGCTTTTCAGATAAGTATTTTTATTGCCTTTTTTAAGTTACAGAAAATGTTCTCTCCAGAGGCAGAAAAAAAAAGATAAATGGTTTACATTATTCAGATAAAAAAAATACCATCCTGTCCAATATAAAACCTTTAAATATACCTGCCTTGCCAGCATAGCCCATCTCAGAGAACGGATTGCATTTCTATCATCAATAATTTTGCAGGGGTGATGAATTATCTCCTCCCACAACTTTTTACCCACAGGAAAACAATCTGCCAGGAGAAGGCATGAAAATAGCAGAAACTCAAGTGCTGAGTGCCACACCTAATCATCCCTCCCCCCTCCCCCCCCCAGTTTTCTCAGTGGAAGGTGTTTAAATGGAACAATTCCTCATGCCGGCCCTTAGCAGGGTTGGCTGACCCAGACATCCTCTTCTCTCTTATTCTGCATTGCCAATGGCATCCTTGCATACCATCTAGAAACTCACTAAGAAATATGTTTATATGTCAGATATGTTTATGCCAATGCTCTGTTCCTGAGCCCAGCTGGTACCTGTATTCCATGGTTTGAGAGCTTCAGGAACTTGTGATAGTCAGACATTGGCAGTGGAAGAATGGCGCATCATCCTGAAATGCTGTGCTACTCTTCAGTAATACACCAGTACATATTACAGAGTGATTGTGAGGATTTCACCTGCAATGCGTACCTCTGCTATAAATAAGGTTGCCTATTTCACTGACAGTTTTCCAAGGCAGTATTTTCTGTTAAAATAGTTTAAGTTGTGCTTAATCATCTTTCCATCAAGACATTTGGCATTTGTTTTCTTTCCAAGTCTGACTAACAAGTTGAAATGTCGGAATTTACAGCCTAATGAGATATCAGAAATATTCTCTTTCAGGAGGATCAACCTGCTTTGTTTCCAGAAAGATTTTTCAGTCGCCATTGCAGAATAGTAAAAACAAAATGCTACATTCTAGTTTTGACGCAAAAGGTTCCAGCTATTTCTCACAGCATTCTGACAAAACTTGATGCACTTTCATGAAATACTCCCATTTTTCCCAAATCAGTATTATCAGGCACAAAAAGGCATCAAACAGCATCACTCAGTCGTCTCCGGACTTGATTTCATTTGTTCCATTTCCACACATGCTTTTTTCCCCTCCCTCACTATTTATCGACTGAACTTTGTTCACAGGATTTCAGGAGTGTTTACCCAATAGTGTCTTTACAAAATACAAGAAAAAAGGTTCTCGGCTGGTAAAAGCTGGCACAGCTCCAGCGATGTCAATAGGCCTCAGCTGAGGCACTGGCCCTTTGTGAGTGCTCACAGAGGCTTTTTATGTACTGCAGAGATGCTGGATTATGCAGAGAAGTCGGGAAACCACACTGCGTCTCCAGTTTGCAAAGATTAGAGATATTTTAGCAGTCACCAGTCATTTAAGGCTAACGGCTGCACAGTGACAGCTTTGGATAAGGACTATGTAGGCTTCAGGTAACAGTGTTTGCTTTGCTTGACCATACATTTTCTTTACTGCATTTTCAGTCCATAGCACTCCATCAGTTTTAGGAGAGTCAGAGAGAGATCACACTCTCAGGTAGGTACGTGTCAGGGAACTACTAGAAGCACTGTCTGCTGCATCCTGCACTTGTTTTTACTCTGTTTCTTAGCAGTATGAAGGAAGAAATATGTACCACAAAGGCGAACAAAAAGCAGTCAGGAGCAACCCTTGCAGAAGAGGACAGCCTACCTGTAAGGACTTCTGCTGAGAGAAGCCTTCAAGCCAAGTCATTAGGTCACCCCTGCCCAGGGGCTGACAACGTTTGATGAGCAAAGGAGGGATCCTGAGCATATCCTGGGGATCTGATGACTCTTCATCTTACCAAGTCATCACAAAACAGCAGAAACCTCTACGTGCTGGCTCTTCCACAGTATGTGGAGCAAAGGCTTGAAACTGATGGCATTTCTACATTTATTGGCACTGCTTTCAGTGGCCATCTTCGTGGCTCTTTACCAAAACAATTATTCCTTGTCTACATAGAGTTTATCATAGATGGTCAGCACACAGACAAAAGCTTCTTTGCCCTCCACAGTATCCCAGACTCATTCTGTGGGCTATGGTGAAATCAAAGGTCCCCAGAAACCCTGTCACTCCTTCACCTTTCTGTCCTCTCAGCTTAAAAAAAAAAAAAAAAAAAAAAAAAAATCAGTATGCCTGCACGACCCACATTCAAGAAGGCAGCAACTCAGCAACAAGAGTACAGACAAGGAAAGAGAAAAGAAAGCAAGAAAAATGACTTTATAGAAAGAAACAGGAGCATCTAATGATATAGCTGGTTGTGATGCTTGCAAACAAATAACTGAAATCATTGTTCACCTTCTCATGGTGTGATGTTGAGAAAGACAGATGGGAGAATATAGCAGGAATGCCAGGCGAGATGATCATGAACAATAACAAGCTGATTCTCATAAGGGGTGTACGAACTGCAGTGTGATGCCGGCTGGCACGCTGTGAATGGGCTGCATAGCACACACAAGATAACATGACTGCTCCAGAAAAGGCCAATACCCCTTTTGAATTTCATTTCTTGCTTTCATCTGAATCACGAAGTTATCCTTTTTTTTTTCCCTTTCCTTTTTTATTTTTACACTATCGTGCTACTTAACAACCCAACATCAGGCTCAAATGACAGTGGGCTATTCACCACTCACGCTGGTATTTCAGGGCCCTCTCTGGAAGGATCCAAACCTGCATTGTGCTGTTGAGGATGGTAAAACTTCACTTCATCTGTGAAAGGCTGCATTGTTTATTACAAGCTATGATTCAGAACAATTTACTAACAAAACTTTCGGAAACTTATAAACTGAAGCAGAATAAGTGCATTTTTAAATTGCTGCTTTCTTTCCAAATGACTTGCCATGTGTACCTTCCTTCTAATTCCTATCAATTCCTCCTCTCTCAGTAACTGAAAATTCTTGCTAGGAAAAAAACCCAAGAAAATAAAGAAAAAGAGGATTGATCTTAAAAAAAAAAAAATTTCTTAGTCTTCATCTAAGACATCAGCTCTCCTGTGATGCCACTCACTTGCAGGACAGTGGCTTTAACTTAGGACTTTCCTCATAATGACACTGCAATTTTGGAGCTTCTCATGTGTTAGATCTGGCTTAGCTAAATGAAAAGTACTCATTTCCAAGAGATTTCAGGGCATGTTGTTGTGCTTTAAAGATCAGAGCTAAGTAACATCCACCAGACAGTAGCACTCACATCATGTTAAAGTGTAACCTACTTTATAATTTCATTTCACTGAAATTCATAGAGAAGCTTGTGAAGTGCTATTTGGTGAGAGAAAGAAACAAAAAAAAGTGGCACAGCACACGAAACAGGGACTCAGCTGAGCAGTCTGGGAATCAGATAAAGACAGGAACAAAGAAGGAAAAACGTAGGAAAAAATATCAAAAATATGAGCATGTAACTGAAATACAGGTCTTAATACTAAGTCATGCCTCAGTGCATGGATGGCCAGCACTGAAAGGTTCAAGAGTAAAAAACCTAGGCTATCACGCATCCCCAAAACGAAACAACTCTGAGTGCATCTGCGGGAGGTGAAGCTGTAACTGTGCCAGAAGCAGATACAAATGCATCTGAGTAAGTGGCATCATTGTGAAAATGAGGGATATAAGAAAAAATATTCTCACAAAAGCCAAATATAATTTTTTTTTTTTGGAGCAGAGCAGATCACATAAGTTAAAAGTCACACTCCTAAATAATATAAACATAGTAAGCTACTCACTGGGACAAAGCAAATTCCAGTTCTAAGTATACAAAGATTTGATAAGCAGTCCCTTGAAATTAGTGGAAAAAGCCTTATTAACCAGCAGCAGCACTCTGACCAAACACCACTTACACAGGGCAGTTAGTGCTGGAGATTGCACTCTATTCAGTCCTGTGTAGAGACAGAGTTTAAGATAGGGCTCTGCAATAAGCTATTTAAGGAAAAGATTTACAAAAATGCTGTTCTGCAGTACTGTAAACACAGACAATTCACCAGAAAGCTTTGTAAACAGCTGTTCTGTCCATGCATGACAAACGCTGCCTTCTCCACTGAGAGTTGGAGACAGGCAAATCAAGAGTGTCAGCTGTTTTTTTGTAATGTTGTCTTCAATCCTTGAAAATATATCAGATATTAACAGAAACACGGGGGCAGAATGTGAGCAGGCAGATTCAGAAATGGAATTATCCAGAGAAAATGTCAAAGTTGTTTCAAAACATCCTGAGAGGTATGCTACTCTCACATGGCATGGAAAGGAGAGAAAATTAAAGCTCATGAAGAGTTGCTCTGTATTCCTCCAGCACTGTGAAATAAAATATAACAGATAGGAAAGCAAATGGCCGAGGAGTGACATCTGGTTGTCAGACTTTGTACCCAAACATTAAGGTTCTCTAAAACCAACAGATACAACAGATGCATTTATAAATGGAAGAAAATGCATTAAAAACCCAAAAAGCAACACTCACAAGCATTTTCAAAAACGGTGCAGGAGCCTGCAGATGGGCCTCCTGTGTAAATGTTCCTTCGTACTTGTCAACGTTTTGCTGCCTTGTCTTCACTTCTTTTCCTCCACGATAAAGCAGCCTGTACTTTCTGAATGCATTTCCCACGGGGCACCGCCAAGCTGACTGCAGCCATACCCCATCAGCGGCCTCTGAGGTGGCAGCTGCAGCCTTCCTGCTGCACCCAGAGCCCCCAGAAGCGACAGCCAAAGTCACATACATACAGCAGCAAACTACTTATGGATCCCTCTCACAACCCTACACTGACATTCATACAAGACCACCTATTTGAATATTCTGTTGAGGCTTTTTACACACCTAGGTGCTATAAGAACAATCACCTGACATCATAAAAACTTTCTAAACTACATATTCACAGCAACATCTTACTGTGAGATAATTTCAGGTGGCTCACTGAAGGGTCTGTGCCTACCTGGGCAAAAGACCCTCTCCTCCCAAAGTACCTACATGGAATTCCTCCTGGGCGTGGTAATGCAGGTGGGTGCTCATGGGACAGCCTGGCCACAGGGTGCTATCACTGCCAGGGGAGTTGAGCAGAGCCTGGCATCTCGTTATGGCTTGCTGTTATCATTCCAGAACTCGGGGAACTGCAGATAATATTTTATACTTGCAATTAAAACACCTGTAAGAGTGAGTGTTGGCACAGGGCTAAGATTTCTGACATTGCTTACAGTCACTGACTGTTAATCTTCCTGCCCTGAAGCTAAGCTGCACACCCACTGCCTCAGTAGCTAACCTTCTGGTGCCCACCCAAACACACAGTCAGTGTCTGTTGGATAAAGAAAATATAGAACATTGAATCTTTCCAAATGTGCCATTTGTGGAAGATAAAGTTCCATCAGAGAGAAGGTGTCAGCTCTACTCTGGCAGATAAACAACCAAGAAATTCCAGCTTCTACTGGAAAGAGTCACAAGCCTCACTCATGTTTGACAGACCGGCATAATGCATTGTGTGGGAAGCAAAGTTTCAAATCCTTCAGATCATTTTGTGCTTCATGATGCAAGTTCTCTTTGCTGTACAGAAGAAGCATCTGAAATGATGCAGAACAATTCCTTTCTTGTTGGACCACAGCCCTCCCTACTCACTCCCTGTCCCTATTCAGCACGTAGCAACTTCTTGCAGTTTGTCATAGGATATTTTTTCTCACAAAGGAGCAAAGGAATTTTTTTTCAAAGTGACACCCGGTGATTTTACTAGAAGAAAAAGGCTTTGACACATGCTTTGAAAAGCAAAGACTCCCATGCAGCCTGAAACACTGCTTGCCTCTTGTGAGGTTGTTGGTGGATCCTGGACTCAAGGTCCCTGAAATTATCCACTGTCTTTATTTGGAGTTTTTTATCTCAGCTGGAACTCAGTCATGGAAGTAGCAGATAATAAAAAGAGAAATTCTGAGATTTTTTTAAACGCTTGACTTTATGGAGAAAATGGTAAGGCCTAAATATGGCACCTGTGCTCTGGGAGCCCATGGTCAAGAGAAACATACTTCAGAATGAACAAATCTTTAACCACATGTTTTGACTCTATAGAAGCCAGCATTATTACATAGGTGTGTTTTAGATGTCCACATTTCTTTGAACACAAACAGTGAATCAGATCCGCTTCTACGTGAAACACCACCAATTCCAGAGAGGCAGCTCTTCCACACTGAGAGGTAACATAGAAGTTAACGTAAGTAACAGCTGCCAGCCACATCACACATATTGCACCCTTGGCTCTGCATATTCACTTCCATGAATCTTCCAGACAGCCTGAACCAACTCCCCATTTCACTGGACACATGTTTTGCACCATAAATAATTGCTATCCCCAATGCTACCCAAGTGCCTGTGCCAGTGGCCGACATGAAGCTGCTGGGGCAGGATCCAGACCCATGATGTGGGAGCTGAGGTGGCCAGAGTGGCTCTGGGCTCAAAGAGAAGGCCGGGCAAAGAGTTGCTGGGAAGACCAGAGGCTGTTCTGCTTCACGCATCAATACAAGCAATTGGAGAATAACTAGTAGCAAGCCATTTGCTTCACTGGTGAGGAGAGAAGCCCGGGACCGGACAGCACTGGTGAGTTCCCCGTCTCCTTGGCTACAACACAAACCTCAGACCTGTTTAATAACATGAAACAATCACAGTGTTTCACCAAAAAATACTGTTGGCTACTGTTGGAACTTCTACGTGCAAGCAGCTGTCTTTTTTGCTTAGAATACTGTAAATACTAACAAGCCAATCATTTAAATTAACAGAGTACTTAATTTTCTGTTGCTGCTTATTTTACCATCTCTAAACACAAACATGGCACTTCAAGGATTGGCACCTTATTATAAGTTAATACCTTCCCCAGTAACTGAGTCTTTCTCGTTATTCCCAGCCTGGTTCACACACAGCCTGAAAGGCTGAGTTAATTTCTCAGTGGAACAGCAGCAGAAGACAGGGATAGGAGAAAAAATCCAAGATAAGACTGAGTAAAACCTAATTTTCTTCTGATTTGGTAAACCCAAACTGATTGAGACGGTATGAATTTTAACCAGATCTTAGTGAAGAGGAGACAGCTGATAATGAAAATTATTTTACCAAGCAACAACGAACAGAAAATGTCTATTTCCAAAGTCATTTCCATGCAATAAAGCTGGCAATTCACTGCTCTGTGCCAGGGGATATTTCTGTGGGTTTTCTTTCACTCAATCTCTGAGTGAGATTATGGGAAATCTCCCATTCCTCCCCACGGTTCCAAGAGGAGAGCAGGCTCAGCACTGCAGCAGCCGCACACAGGCTGCAAGCCCCAGCTCCCTGCTGTCCTAACTCCCAGCGGCTCCATTCCGGGCAATTAAAGTTAATGGGACTTTTGCCCTCAGCTTAATAGGGCCAGACTTAAGCACTTACTAAAGGCAGACTTTCTCACAGTATTATCTAGAAAGTTCTCCTTCAGAAATGACCTGGAAAAAATTAGTGACCTCCTTACAGCTTCTAGTGACATAATGAAAGGCTTTTAAAGAACTTCACTCATCTAGCAGAGTCTCTATGAGCAGCCAAATTAACAGTGCTTGATTGCCTTACTGAACTGAGGCCCACGATAGGAGAATGCTAGGATTTTTGAGTTCCTCTGTCAACTCTCAACCATCCCCTAAAACATAATCTTCCATAGGCTTATAATTTCAACAGTTACCAACTTGGTTTCTTCTTGTTCTTGAGAAGTTTCTAGATTCCTATAGCAATATATACCTACTAGTACTTTAGAACCAACACAGAAGAGACACGTAATAATATTTAAATTTCTTCCTTTTTAAACGTTTTTGCAACCCACCCTTTGTAACTGTTTTCTGAAATATAAGGGCGAAATACCATGACCCGATAAAATTCATTACCATTCATTTTTTAAATGCAGCTGAAATAAAGTAGCAGCAGTGCAATAAATGCTACACCATAACAAATAGAGTATAGCATAAATCAGTGACCATGCACTAAGCATCACTGCAAAACACTCCCATTTTTTCCTCTTTTTCCTAATTCCCTTGAGGTTGTCTTTATGCACACTATTATAAGTTACTTTCCTACTTTAGACTTTTAACTTCCTTCGGATAAAAACAAAATCTAACTTTAGATATAAAATATAGCCCTTACATATATTGCTAGCTAAATGGGAACATTTAGGACATTATTGAAATATTATGCTATCAGTTCAATTTTCTGCAATTTAAGCCATAAACACATACATCTGCAAACTCTTAGCTGAACCACTGCAGAACTGGCCTGCGAGTGCAGTAACACACAGCACTGCAGAGCAAGGCTTCAGCTGTTGGGCTGCTGCACAGAACCTGCAGTTCCCGCGGAGCATGCTGGTGAGCAGCAAGCTACAGCATGCTTTAGAAAAGAAAAATCTCTCTTTTCACTGACATTGAGTAGACTCAAGGCAGCTCTAAGTTATGCTCTAGTATAGCTTGAGGGAGCATATCTTCCCCCTACTCTCAAAAGCCATGCTGCCCCTGCAGAGCTGAGGCGACAGGGCTGTCGGTGTGCGACCCATGGCTGGTAATCCATCCCCAGCACCTGGTCAGTCCTTGCCTGCTGGGCCTGGGGTGCAACTTCCCTCTGCCAATGACAGGACACATATCCCATCCAGCACAGCTGATAACATTTGGCTGCTTGAACATCTAATATTTCAGTTGAACGTTACAGAACATTTCTGTTACAATGCATGACAGTTTCCTATCATCATCCCTTTGTTTCCTCTTGCGCACTTGTCTTCATATGTGTACCTGCATGTAAGTTTGCAATTAACGCACAAACCACACTGCTTCAAGAACCCTACTAACAGGTTGGAATCAGATCATGCAAATTAAACACACCGACAGCTAAACTGTTGTGACTTCAAAAGACTTTTTGCTGCAGTAACAACTGCAATCAGGGTTTCCTTCTCATTTTTTTGTTGCTTGCATTATGTAGCAGTTTAATTCACTGTACACTAATTCCAGTTGTGCATTAATTGTATGTTTCTGCACAGTAATTAACTAATCACTCTGTCACTCCCTCCATATTAAGAATAACCTCATTAATTCAAGACTGGAAGCCTGGTGCCTGCTGCCATTATATCAGTTTTTTGGTTGTTCCTGCTTCCTCTTGACTTACAATCAAATACGAAACTCATGTATTTTTAAATACTTTCTCTCCTGTTTTTCCCCCACTGAAAAATTCATTGTGCTATCAAATCTTTTAAAATAATGTTTATTTATTACACATCTCTTTGCCAGGCAATCAAAAGCAGTTACAATGAAGCGTGTGACTTGCTCTCTTTGTAGCAGTGCTTCTGCTGTTTCAACGTCCCCATTTTAATCCCAATTTTACTAGAAATTAGAATTTAGATGTAAAATGTAGCTTCAAGGTTAAAGTTGCCATCAGACATCTTTGCACAAGGGCAAATTTCTTTATTGTTATTATTAAGTGATCAGACATTTTTAGGTTATACCTGTGGGTAAAAACTTGTGGCCACATTCAGCAATGTCAGCGGAGCTGTGCATGCACGTCTCAGAGGGCAGAGCTCATCAATGGAAGCATGTGCAGGAGGATGCCCCCAGCAGAGAGGCATGAGCCTGGTTAGAGGACACGTGAGATGTTAAGGCCTTGGCCATGCACAGCTCTAAAGCAAGAGCACTGCTGTTGCAGTCTGGTGACTCCTAATTTCAGAGCTAAGCACTGCTTCAGCAGTTGCTGAATCAAGGTCTTGCAAAATATTCTTTGGAGCAACTCCTATTTCACACAGACAATTCCAAGAGCACCTTGTGATTTTTATGCTGAAAAGTATGGGGTTTTGATTACCACCCCCCTCCCCCCAATAAAAGCAATGAATTAAGATTCTAAAATGTGGGAGCGGAGTGGAAATTTAACAGTTGTTACACCTAAGAGACAACTGCAATTTTATTTATTTTTTTTTTTTAAGGAAAATGGCATAGCACTTCTACACAGGATGTGAAACTACCCTTGAGTTTAGGAAATATATTAAATAGAATTTATTCATCCTTGAAGACAGATAGATTTGGTGGCTTCTAAGTACTTGCCCTTATAAAAAACAAAGCAAAAAACACCCAAACAGACTGACTATACCGAAAACTAATGACTACAAAACTAAAAGAGCATTTAGAACTTTTGGAGTGGTTTGATTGCTGCCTCTTATCAATAGGAACAAATGTCAGCCCTGCAGAAAGGGCTGCTGCTAACCAACAGCACAGCCACAGGGCTGCTGAGCATGCAGCAACTCCTGCCTCACTGTGCCTCTGAGCATCAACATTTACCCAAATACATATTTGTACGATAGACCATAACGGCCTGTTTGCTCTGTAAGAGTCTATTTGGCTGCCCCTAAATGAGTGGTTTGGGTGCACACTGGAAGGAGATATTACTGCTATTGCTATTTGGGCATCTGTTCCTGTTGTATCCGCTACCACTCCTCTCACTTCTGCCTCAGACACTGCTGCCCCTCTTATTACAGCCACTGAGCTCCTCTACATTCAAATCTGTTTTTCTGCGAGTATCCAATCTTATCTGCTAATTTCTTTGCATATTTCCATTTTGTCCTCTTTACATCACTGTTTTTGCAATTTATTTGAACTCACATTTCCATTTTCCTTCTACTCAGCCTAGCTCAAAGCCTTTACTCTTCAATCCCACACAAAGGCTGCATTACCTGTATTAAGAAAAAGTATAATTTGTCCCAATAAATTAAGAACCTGTCTGCAAAATCACTGCTTAGAGTTCAACTAAACCTGCACTGGCAGTTCAGGAAGGCAATTTTTTCTTAAACATATTGTTTCTCATTGCACAACTAAATACTGCAGCAAGCAGAGAATGGAAAAAATGCAGATATCTGCATGGCTACGGACAGATATAGAGAGAAGGATATTAGCAGTGCTCTGCTACCCAAAAAGAAACTTTGCACACAAGTTGCAGTATATTCCCTGAGTCCACGTGGGCTCCTCATTAACCTCCTGCAGTCGGCACACTCTCTGGGCTTGTGCTGGAGGCAGCAGCAGCCTCTTCCTGGCAGCACAAGAGGAGAGGTCGTGGAGTAAACTATATATATCTGTCATCCTCTCCCTCCCTTTTTCATAGGGAGAATTAAATTGTTAACGAGGGTGACAGGTAACTGATTGCACCGGACAGCTGATTAACACTGTGCCAGGATAAATAAGGCAGTTTTCAGCTCTCCAAACTATCACAGCAGGTCCCCTTCGGGTTTAGTTGACATCTCTCCACAACTTATAACTAGCTCATTTGGGAGAGGTGGAGGAAAGAGGAGGTC
The DNA here is from genome assembly GCA_016647715.1 of Pavo muticus. NCBI lineage: Eukaryota > Metazoa > Chordata > Aves > Galliformes > Phasianidae > Pavo > Pavo muticus. The sequence continues at coordinate 5,507,581 of JACDJE010000015.1, read as the reverse complement.
TTTAACCACGACCGCAGACACTGCATGAAGGAGTACGGAGAGAAGAAAAGATGGCATGCCATCAATTCCACGTGCATCTTCCATCACCCTGAGCTCCTCACACAGGAAAGCTTTTATATTCCCATTTTAAAAAGGAAATAGACATTGTATTAAAAAGTCTCTTTGAAACAGTACATGTTTTTTTCATTATTATACCCCAGTTTGTCCTACAGACAAAAGAACCTGGACTGCCAAAGAGTTTATAAGAAAGCAGACTTGAAGCATTTCCAAGGTTAATTCCCAGTTCCCTGGATTTCAACATAGCCAAGGGTAAGCTTTCAAAATCATTAGTCCCTGTGAATCCAGTCTGCCCCAAACAGTCTGTATGAAGTAGTAAAGTGGTCAAGCACCTAACTGCCAGGAATTGGAGCGGCACAGTCCAGGTGAAGCACTTGGTGCCAGACCCAACCTCCAGATGTGGTTAAGTAAGGCATGCTCTTCTGCTCTCCTTCAGCTTTTATGTTAAGGGCAAAACTGGATGGAATATGAGATTGGTGATAGAAAAAACTCAAGGTCTGAATTTAGTTTGGGAAAAAAAGTATATTATGACTATCTTTTGACCCTAGTACTATTTCATTGTAACAGCAGATTTTAAATAAACAGCTTTGAACATTTTATTTTCCTTAATTCAAATCTTTTGCTACACCTATGTGGGTCCCAGGTGCACTGTAGAAACCTCATCGTTTTAGACTGGATCCTCATCTAACCAAAGTAAACTACCACTTATATCAGTCTTACTAAACTGCTTGCCTGTTTGCCTGCAAGTCATTTTTCAAATTAAATTAGAACAAAGTAATTGTTTCTATTGACAGTGTGCATCTTTGCACTGAGCAGGGGAATAGACATTATTTATTGAAAAAACATGGATGGCACTTTTCTCAAAAGAGCATCACATTTAATTTCATATATTTCAAATTTAATTTGAAAGGTTGAACTTATGTCTTCTTCTCCAAATATTTTCTGAAGCCAGCCTCGACTGAACAAGACACAGCAAAAAGCAGGCAGGTAACACCAGCAGCCTGGAACCACGTTTCTGGTGAGTCTTCACTTAACGTCTCATAACATGAGGTGAGCTCAACAGGAAAGAGCTGACAGTATTGGAGTGACAAATAAGCGGAGTTCACTTTCATTCCTGTGCATGGCCATAGGCAGCACTGATGAGGAGGGGCCATCAGGCAGCTGACAACATTTACCAGCAAGATACAGCTGGTAAAACACAGCTGTGCCATAATGAGCCTGCAAGCCATGCTCCCTGCTACACTATTTCCCCTTCTCTACCCTTTCTGCTTTCATTGGGATTGATTTTGTTTGCACAGAAGTCCTCTCAGCAAACTTTGGCTGTCAACCAAGCATTGTTTCTGTGAAAGGAATGCTACTCTTCTGCACTCAGGCCGTGGCAGGGTAGAAACAGACTTGGAGTGGGTCACAGACAACTAGATGTGAATCCTTCAGCATGCAGATTTCTCCAAAATTACCACAAGCAGCTAACCAACAAACTTACCTGTGGACAGCCTCGTGATCTCTGCACTGCTCTGTGTCTGCTACTAAGATTTGAATGCAGGCCTTTTTTTCACTTGAGGAAAACAGCATGTTTTCCCTGCTTTTCATTTAGATGACCCAACATAACCAAGTTCACAGCATACACGTAATCCCCTCCTCCACCAGTTTTCTACTCAACCTGTGTGAAGTACAACAGAGTATCACAGATATTTCATCAAAACCAGAAGTAGTGGAAAGTTCCTTTCAGTGAATAGCGTGAAGTGGAACAACAATTTAGCACAATACCATATGGCTTCAATTTAGCATAAATAAATACTTGCTAAGAAATCACAATGAAAGAAACACGGATTTGAATGCCAGGAATGTATTCTGGGGTGGACATTCAGACACCAGTAATGGAGAGCTCATTCTTCTGCAACTGCTATGAATCTAAGGTTAACTCTTGCACTGGACCTGTTGCTACTGCTGAATATCCTATGTGTTAGGGTGGCATTTCCCACTTCACAAATGCATCAGCTTATTTTCCCCCAAAGATGTATTCCTTCAGTATCTTCAAAAACATAGACAAGCTCTTTATTTACTGAGGCACAGTACTATAAACCTTAAAAACTCCACAAATCATCCAGTCCATCTACTAATCTGAAACATCACATAAAAAAAACAGTCCACGAAAGGAAAAAGAGTAGATATAGCTACTGTTGATAGAAGTGAAACATCATCAGTTAAGCCAAGAGTTAGAGGGACTACATCTCCCCAAATGGAGCAGGAATGACAAAAGCCTTAAAGAATGAAAGCAGTGAAAGTATTAGAGAAATCAATCATTGAGTTTTATGCTCCTCTCCTGTTCAGGGCACAGGATGGCATTTGGTGCACACCTGTTGTATACACTTCATAAAAGACATCCATTCTTTGCTGGCTGGTATAATAACTAGCAGAGACAGTTTAGACAAAAAAACAACAACAACCTAGCAAGCTAGATAAAGACACTGGACATTTCACTGACCTGCAGATCTCAGACAACAAACAGAAGCACGTTTACAGAGCCCTGTGCCATTTGCTGAATCACAGTACTAAGGCACAACGCACCTGGAATGAAAACCTTCTCCTCTTGACATGCCCTCAATCTTTTTTCTTTTCCTCATTGTTCTGCTCACAAAGAAGCAAAATTGCTTCTCTCAGGTTCTTGGTGATACTGGTAAAGCATTCATAGGCAGGCCAATAGTCATATATGAAAGAAGAGTCAAACTCACCCAACTGGTGAAGGGGCTCTCTGGCTGTGCAGCACTCCTCCCTAGGAAGCAGCCTAGGTCCAGGAGATGCTCTCCCTTCTGCAACCAGCCCTTATATGAGCCCAGGGGTGCTGCACCCCTTCTGATCACTGGGAGCACAGGTGCAAACAACTGGCCTGCACTGCCTGGGCCAGCCACACCCCTCTCCCAGGTGCTCAATCAACAGTTCCCCTGCACTCATCCTGCATTAAAGATTTCTATTTTGCTAGAAAATACACAGTGTTAGTTCTCATCACCTCCTCCATTAATAGACTTTTCAAGACAATTCAAATTTTGAAATAACTTTGTAAAATTACAGAAAAATGCAGTGAACCAGGGACGAGAGTTGTGTACAATTAATTTTCAGACGATAGATTATCAATCAAAACAAGAAGTAATTTTGAGTTAGAAAGAATCAAGAGGAAATGGATACAACGTACAAGGACCGAGCTAAACCGGCAAGGCTCTCCTGAAGCTCAGGTGCCTGAACTGCCCTTCCCAGTTAAACCACGTCTTTGTGCTAGCCTAGCTCAGGACCACCTAGCACTGCTATTTGCAGGACAAACTATTGTCCTGAAGGATGATGAATTGCATAAACTCAGCTGCAGCCTAGAGTTTCATCACATCACTTGCACCAGCAATGGGCACAGACTAATTAACTTGCTACTGCTGATCCTAGCTAGGTAGTTTACTGTGGCTACCTTATTGTGAATTCTATATGTATTTCTTCCCTAGCCTGGATCATTTCACAGTCTTGTTTTTGAAAGCACTTTAAACATTTAAACCAGCAAAAATCTAGGGCAGGATTTTGCTAGTGGATGGGAATATCATAGACACAAACTCTGCTTTTCTCAGAGGACATAACCTTTGGATTTTCCCTTTTATTCTATTTTGATCAATTCTGATGCTAAATCAATATCAAATCATTAGAAAGTGTTATAAACCTGGAACTTGATTTCAAAGAATACAGTAACATCACAATATTATTGGGCACTAACATCTGAAGTTAAAAAAGAATCTCTATTTTCAGGTCAGTCTTCGGAGCTTTAAGGCTGCACAGAAAGATTTTTCTTATCATCCAAATCACACCACACATCATTTGTGCACGCTCTGATAAAGTGGCTGGAATATCTGCACTGCAGTTTAGCAGCGTTGCTCAGAATGCAAAGTGACTTTCACCCTGTTGTCTCTTACTTACAAAGGTCAATTTTGTAAAAATTGTCATCTTGATTGATATTATAATGTCCATTTTTTATAAATGGCTTTGTTGATAAATGCAGCCATTTGCATTTTGGGTGGTTACTTTTCTCCAGAATATTGAGAAAACTGAATGCTGTAACAAGTGCTGAAGAGTTTGCAGGTGCTCCTGCAAACAGGTAAAGATCATCTGATTTCAAACCCCTGCAGCAATGAGCAGGGACACCTTCACCAGGTCAGGTTGCCCAAAGCTCCATCCAGCCTGGCCTTGAACACTTCCAGGGATGGGGCAGCCACAGCCTCTGTGGGCAACCTGTTCCAGTGTCTCACCACCTTCGAGTAAAGATTTTCTTCTTAATATCCAATTTAGATCTACCCTCTTTCAGTTTAAAAACATTAAAAACATTACTCCTCATTCTATCACTGCATATCCTTATTTAAAAAAA
>JACDJE010000015.1:5434111-5502789 GCA_016647715.1 Pavo muticus | reverse complement strand
TTTTTTTTTTTTTTTTTTTTGAGTCTTAACAAAGACACACATTGCTAAACGCCAAGCAATGTTAATAAAAACACTACTCATTCAAAAAGCACTATTTCAATAGGCTGAGAAGGTCAGAAGGACAATATTTATTACAGCAATAACTCAGTTTCAAATTCTAGGAAGATACCAAGATTTACTGAGGAAAGGGTCATTTACAACCTAGACAGAAAATGCAGACACCAGTTTTAAAATTCTTTATATGTGTTTACATACATAAAATTCTTATAGGATTTGAAGAAGGCACTGTCACACGTCTTAAATAAGTCTCCTCATCCTGGACAAGAAGTGGCCAGATAAAATTTTAATGAATATGGACATGGCTGGGGCTCCACATGTTGGAGACTTTCATAGCCTATTTTTTCCTGCTTTCATTTCTAACTTTTGTTTTCTAGGCCTGTATATGGAAATGCGCTAAGAAAAGAGAAGAAATCAAATCATACTCAAGTTGAAAAATAAATGTCAAAAAGACAAAGAGATAAAAATCAATATATTTCATACATAAAGCTATGCATTCTTTTAACATGAGTAATTCAAAAATTGGCTGCCATTCAACTGAAAAGTGAAGTCTGGAATAATTCCTTTTATTCCTCGTTTCACTAATCCTAGCAAGGTTTGTTCTGTTAATACATTACCTCTTTCTCAACACTCTAGGGCTTTAAGTGCCCTCCTGGAGTTCTTTGTATCACTTTATTTCCTTCGGAAAACTGGACGAACAGCTCTGAAATAGCCAACAAGTCATCCTGGACATGTACGTCATTTCTTTTCTACCTTCTAACTGCATATGTTCCCTAGTATTTCCCAAATAAGCAAAATAACACGTGAAGCTTAATTAAATCCACAAGGACTTATCAGCTATTTTCTTGTGCAATTCAGATAGATTTACTACATATTTTTGAGAACAACAGTTTCATTTGGAAGAAGTTCTCTAGGTTTGCTGTAGTTCACACCTTCCCCTCCCTACCCTGAAGAATCAATGTCAGATTTATTCTAAGAACATACACAAATTCCTTCAGTCATTTTGAATGAAACATAGGTCAGCTGCTTTCAACAAGAAAGACGGTACAAAATATTGCAGCTTAAGTTTCCCTGCTCTGTTTAACAATTTATGAGTCCACAAGCATCATAGAATGACAACTTCTCCAACTTGGCAGAGATCTACCAGTTTCTGTGATGGGAGATCAAATACTCTGCTGTAGGCTTGTCTTCTGTTAATTTTGATATGATGGAACTTTGATTTCTATTAATGCACCATGCATTTTTTACTCTTCTTACATGCAGGAGCTGCATTTGGCTGTATGTTTTCTTCTCCTCATCCCTTAGCTCCTTTCATGAAAAACGATCACCAGGATCCACTCAGTGTCACTTACAGCTTAGCTTATACAATTATTTGCCATTTTCTTTTCCTTCATTTGTAAAATTCAGGGAGCTGACAACAAGCTAGACCACATCCCCCCAAGTCCCGCACTAAGTTTCATGATCCTATTGCACACAAAATGTTTAGTTTTTGTTTAAATGTATCATTGATTACTGCGCTCATTGCCAACTACGGACCATGGGTAGCAACCGCAATCAGGAGAAGAGCGCTACAGAAAGAATATCTGTATTAACCACACACAGTAATTATTACATGCATTTTATCACTGTTTACTTCAATATAGCTAATTCTCATTAAGATGCAAATTTACTGAGTCGCAGCTATTGGAAGGAAGAAAGTTTGCATCTCAGGAGCACGTACTGATTAGGTGGTGCTCGCTCCAACGTTCATTTGGGATTGAACCGAGGCCATTTGCCTCAGTGCCATTATAGTATTAAGAGGTGTAAATCTGTAATGTCATTGGGTTGTCTTGCTTCCATTGTGAAACGTCCCCATTACGACAAAATTACGTGGAATTTTTCTCCTGGCTTATGCACCTCTGCACAGAATACTTCTCAACATATTTCTATACTAATCACAGATAACTACAGTTTAAAGAGAACTATGATTATGACTCATGGGAACAGCACAATATTACAGAATCCTGATACCACCACAACTAGCAAACAGCACCTGCCTAACACTTTGTTAGCCCCACACCCCACTTGGAGGAATAACCACTGCTTCACAAAATCACAGCTGACGTGCCAGTCTAAGCACACTGTCTAGATGATCTATATTTAAGCTGGAAAATGATTATCTATTGTTATTATTAAATTGTACCCTTTCTGGAGCCAATAATTTGTCATTTGCAAGGAGAAAAGCAGAAAAATGTATAATCAAGGAAAGAAGCTGAAGAGGTGGATGCTTAACTGTGTTACGGACTTTCTTTAATTAAAGCCTCTCTTAACCTGCTCTTAATCAAAGCAAGTGGCAAGCTCAGCAGATGGGTACAGCTGTGCATAACAACCATGCAGGTGTTTAATTTTTATATTTAGCAAGTATGCTAAGCAGCATTCAAATATTTGGGGTGACAGGGTTGGTTAGGGAGGGAGAGATTCAAAAACACATGCCACCAAAAAAGGGAGATTATTCTGTACTGTTAACTTACTCAATCAACTTCACTACTTCTGTGTTAAATCCCGGCTCAAATTACAGGGGCAGATGTATAATCTGGGAGGCTTTCCAGAGCAATCTCTCTCTCTTGCTCCTCGTTTCCCTCACTTTTTTTCCTTTCCTCTTAAGGCTAACTGTACTGAACTGCAGGCTTCTGCCTTCTCTCATACTAAAAGCAGTTTGTATTCTTTGTCTCATATTCCCAATACAAAAGACACCGGATGAGTCAGAGGAGACAAACACGTGCATCCTAGGTAGGAATTGATCACTGTCAGAGCTAGGAGCTTGGAAACACACAAAGGCAGCAGCGAAGGAGGCTGTGGAGAAAAAGCACTCTAACCCACAACTCTAATTCAGGACACTGTGCAAATCCAGAAAACTAATTATTGAGATCATAAAAATATAAGATAACAATCATTTTGGCTAGAAATCTGACTAACACAACTAAAATGAAAAATAGTAATTCAAGATAAAGTCAGGGAATGTACAAAAGGCTAAATTTTGCATTTTGTGAACAGAAGTTATCCCCCACATTCCTAGTAATTTGCAGCATCATTTATGTGCAACAAGATGGAATAAGGCCAGATAAAAGAAACACAGAAAAAAATAAGTATTTGGCATCCTCTATAGAAAGCATAGAAGAATAGGAAGACATTTTCACAAAGCAAAGGATCAGCAGTAAAACAGAGCTTGGAAAGAAATATTAGGGAAAGGTAAAAGTGGCAGCACCATCACCTGCATCAATAGGTGTATCCAGGCATCCATTATAGCTACAGATAAGGGAAGAGGCAGAACATGGATAAGGAGAGCAATTTCAAATCATGCAAGTCAGTGTTGATAATGAAGTGATTCAGAGACTGCAGGTACTACCTTTCCACTCATTTTCACGTACTACACTACATTAAAGGTTAGATAAAAATAGATTACACACTTTCATAATATTGCTTTCCCACATATTCCCCTGGTATTCTTTTCTCTTTTAAATTAGAATAGAAATATCCACCAGATTCGCGCTGTGCCTTTCCTTGCACAGAAAAGAAGTTCAAATACCCTTGTTTAGCAATTTGAATACAAAGAGGAACAGAGCTGCTTAAGAATTCCTTACATCAGTATTTCTCAGACTTGGTGAAAATACAAGCCCCTTTCAGCTCATCTGTTTCTATCTGCTTGCGAAGTTTGAGATAGTTGGTAGAATATTTCAAACACATCTAAAGCTTTTTCTACTACATTTCAGTTCCTTTGACATTCTTTTGTAGTCTTCAGCAAGTGGAGTGGCACCCCACAGCTGGTGGAACGCTGACTTGGCTGGCTGTCCTAATCAAAGCACATTACTGAGTAAGGGCCTTCATACCAAGCTGAAGATTTACAAACATGTAGGACTCCTCCTTATGCAATAAAAGGAATATTTGTTTAGCTTTCAGTCAGACTGTTGATGAACCCAACTCTGGGAGCACTTCAGGTGCTCTTGGGGTGACTGATATTCATACGGTCCTACACGAAACACCTCCTGGAGTCCCCTAATAAGTCCCATGCCATGGAACTGATCTGCAGGTGAACTGAGGAAAGGCCAAGGTCTGAGAGCACTGCCAGGAACAGTTCCCCTTTTCTGTCTTTAGTTTTTACAGTCTGGAGAGAGAAACTTAAGCTACTGTTCAGAGATAGATTCATGATTTTAATCTACTCAGTCCTCAATGCAAGGATTTGGGAGACAAAATCAAGGTACCCCATAGAACTCAATATTTTCCATTTAGACTTACTGTGAGTATCACTAAATATTTACTATGAAGAAAAGAAGCTTTATAGGAATAACATTATACAGCTATTCCTAATTGAACTCATCTCCACCTTACATACCCAAAGTACGCACCTGCCTTTTTTTTCTTGTCAGGATTAAAATACATTTGAGCAGTTTTCTGGTTATCCCCAGTAGCCAGAATTCAGAGAAAGATCAGTGAGCACTCTCTTCTTGAAGAAATAACATTATTATTTTGTCCTCTGTCCCAAACTAGCTGATTATAAAGTGACTTCTGTACATACAGGCTGTAGCACAAACGAAGTACAAAGGATTATTTCAGTCACAGCGTATACATGAGTCACAGAGCACAGCTGATAAATGTTTTTATTCATCACACTTGACTTAAAAACACAAATTTTATCTTTTTAGCATTTTGATTTCCATTTTTTTTCCTGTTCTATTTCTGCAATCATTATGTCTGTTTGTATAGCAGATGAAACATTAGTTATACCTTGGAGAATTAGAAATATAAACAGAATAAGCATTTAGGTCGAAATTAAAATTAGAGTCTAAAACTGTTTGTAGGAAATAGCACAATTTGTATTTACAAATTCACATAGACTTAATTTTGAAGTGGAATAAGCAGTGTATTCAAAGCTAACTTTGATGACAATCTATACTTCCATAAATATTAATTATCAATATCTAACCAGCTAAACCATTCTAACCATATTTGCATTTCAGAGTGATTATTTTTGTAGCTAGCATATTAATTTCCTTGAAATGAATAATTTATTATAGTTATTTTCAATTCTCCCCTGTGTATATTTCCAAGAAAATGGTGTCCTAAGGCCTGAATAATTACCAGCCAAGTACTAGATGGTTCCCTTGATCTTTGCTTGAGATACGTATGTATGTGTGCTCTCAAGGCTGCCTACCATTTTCTCCAGCAGACAATACTACGGAAGACCGGAAAATACAACTTAAAGGAGATACAGAGTCTCTTTGAATCAAGATGATTCAAAGTTATGTTCCAACACTACGCAGTTATGTAGGGGCATCCCTTCTGGTCTCTGCGAATTATTGAGGACTATTATTTTGACTCGTGTTCTGTAACTTGGTCACAGACAAAAGCAAAGCCAGGTGACACACAAGTGAGGTGCTGTGGGGTTCCTGTTGAACGAGACAGGATTGCAGCCATGGGAAACAAGTTTAAGTTGAAATAAAGGCAACGACATGACAACTCCAGCAGATACTGCTATTTTCGACGGGTACAACAGATCTAGGACCAGATCTGTCCCGCAGCCATCTTGTTCCCTGCCTGCATCACACGGAGCTCACAGCCCTCACCCTGCATGGCCCCCCAGGTCAGGGAGCAGCAGTACAGCTGCAGACGCTCACCCTGCTTCATTCTTAGCCTCAGAAGACAACAGTCTTTTGGAGATCTGAGTGTGAAATAAAATGCTTCCAGCTCAGCTTCAGGTAAACTGCTGACTGTCAAAATCTTTGGAAAGTGTCAGAATCCAGGTAGTAATTATAGTTTATACAGACACTATGCTTCATGTGCAGTGTTTGCTGTCTCCCAGCTTCGGCAGACAACATGCTGCTGTACAACAGTCAGCTCTTCCAGAATAAGGGAAAATGCATCATCTTTGCTGTAAACTACACACAAACAGAAAATGGCATCTACACAGGCAGCAAAAGGATTTCTGTTCCCTTTTAAAAACACAAAACATACACTGGCATAGTAACCAATGCAGAAGGGTATGAACTGTATACTCACAACTTTCTTACACAAACTTTCTAAGTATGAATATTAAACAGACACTTGCACCAACTCCCAGGCCCCACGCCTGTCAGCCTTCCTTACAATCACCTTAAACATCTTAAGAAAAGCAGAAGTTTTTCATACAAAGGACTAAAGCATGAGCAGTTACAGCAAAAGCTGAAGATGGAATTTACTGCTATAATTCTCCATCTAATATTTTCCCAAGAATAATCAATTAAGACATTCCCAGATGGTTTTAACGTCTAACAGATCTATAGCATGACAGTCACAGAAGAGTGGCACCACTAAGACAAATTATATGAATAAGTGGCATTAGAATGCACTGCCAATACACCCAAAAAAGTTATTTTTAAGGACTGTGACAAGAAATATTCCTATTAAGCTGAGTAAATTACCAGAATGTAACCATCATTACTGAAAAGAGAATTTCACTTGTTACCATAAAAAGAATTGATTGTACAGACTGGAGAAATATATATTCTTTGGACTTATTATTAAAATAAATGTAATGAGTTATAATTAAATGGGTCTTAAATTGCAATAATTACCTAGAAACACTGAACAGATGAGCACAGGTGAACAGTGCACATATCAAAGCACACAGTGAAGGAAATGAGAATAAATGCTCTCTCTCTTTCAATGCTGCATCTTCAAGCAAGCAACCTGATGTCAGCTCAGTCAACCAACATCGCTGATATAATTACACAACAATACAGGTTTTATTATACAACCACATGTAAATCTGTAGGCAGGGCTGAAGAGCACTAAAAGGAGATTTAATTAAGTTTGCAGAAGATCTAATTATGCAGTGCTGGAACTAAAGTGTATGAACTGGATCTGCTCAGCTCTGACACTTCTTTCCAGCTTTTTATTCCAGAATTTCAAAGATTGTTTAAAAAATGATAAAGGAGGAAAAGGAGCAGCTCATCTGAAACATGATGATTTTTTCACATCAAAAATCACCACAAAATGAAAAAGGTACTGTGCAACAGAATAAATGGCAGCTGCACCAGAGATGAGCTTTTATATCCAACCTCTCAACAAGCTGAATATTCACTACTTTTGATGAAAAGAAAATGCAAAAAACTAAGCAAATCTCAGAGTTCAATACTTTTTAATGTATTTTAAGTTGACAAACACATCCTTAACATCACTGGCATCAGCCTAGTTCTGCTGGCAGCTCACTGCAGCCCTCCTGCAAGGAGCCAGTTCCTCTGTCCCTTTCCCAGATCTGCTGGCAGCAGCCAAGGGGACTACCTCCTGCACCCTGCCAGCAGGCAGGTGCTCTGGTCTCCTCCCTACACACCTCTCCTTTTGCCTCCCAGGGACACAGTGCCTTCTTTCTAACTACCCAGGCAGCCAGAAGCAGAAGCACGCTGCAGCAGGTTTGCCTATGGGCCGCCTCCTTGGTCTGCTTCCTAACCACCTGCAGGGCTCTCCTGAGCCTTGCAATAGGTCAGCTCCAAAAAGCTGCAAGTGCTTTGCTTGGACTCGAATCATTAGCTCACAGGCTGTTCCTTGGGACAACATCTCCTCTTCCAACAGCAGAAGTTAACAATTGAATTACAATGGTGGCCTTTTCACTCAGAAACATTCACTGTGCTCCAAGCTGTGTACACACATCACCACTCTGGTTAAGTAATAAAAAGCACAGGGAAAAAATAACATAGAAATGGAAATGGCAGCTTGACTGAGGACGGAACAGAAAAAAGGACAACTCATTTCTGCAGCCCTGAGAGCTGCAGAGCACACGTGCTGCAGAGGACACAGGTGCTGCTGCTCAGCTCACCACGGCCTCTCTCACACCAACTGCCGGGGTGCCTCAGCTGTAGATTTGTTGGCTGTGATTTAAAGGTATGGAGATAAACACTTTTAGTAAATACACAAGTGACACTAAGGCAGTCAATGAAATCAGCCAATGCTAAGGTACATTCCTCATTATCTGCTTTTGTCCAGAATACTTAAGAGAGTTTCTCCATACTTTTCTCCAGTTACTGCTTGCCAGTTGCCTCTTTGCTTGATCAGTGATTTCTCTTTGCTCCCTTGGCTGTTGTCTATCCAATGACATGCTTAGACACATCTGAGAAATTCAGGTGTCTCGCTCTCCTCGCTCACGTCTATCCCAATTCAATTCTCTTTCAGTTCTCTTTTCCTCTCAGACAATTCCTTGTTAGCATAAATCACCTGTCACTTAGCTTGATAGATTTAGTTGGATCCAAACTGAGAAAGCTGAGATAATTCTCAGCTCTCACAGTGTTCTTTATTTTACCATCTTGAGGTTCCACATAGCACTGCCAATTTAAATGGTTTCCAAACTTCATTTTAATATCATACATTGTACAATTACAGTTTTCCTAAGAGGAGTGGTCTAAGGAAGACTGATGGGTGTGTGTGACGGGTATTTTGAGGTACTCTTTTTAGCCATGCTTTTCACTGCCTGCCAAAGAAACGTTTGAGGTACCACCTGTGCAGGAAGAAAATACTCATGCTGAAAAATTGTGTGTGCATAGAGGGTTGTACCATTGTTCACCTTCGCTGATTAAATAAAAAACATTTATTTACACTGAGAAATAAGCAAGGAATGTTTCCTACTCACTTTACTTCAAAGTACACAAACAAAAAACTAGTAACAATCTCACTTATAAGCGAGCTAAGAATAATGTGTTCACAACTGTAGCAGTACTACTTTCAGCCCAGAGTATTTCCAAGGCAAGGCTCAGGGTAGCCAGCCTAGATCTGCTGCACAGTAGGGCCAGGGCAAACTCTTTGCCCATTCCAGCCCTCAGGCCTGCATGGGGCTGCTTGGCAGTGTCCTGTTGAGCGCATGAATGCGTGTGCTCATTGCAACTTGCGTAGTTTTGGACACCGTGTGCTACTTCCCTGCTGTTGGTAGGAACACTGGTACCCAGAGCACAGCATGGGGAGCTCTGCATTCACTCTCACCACTGCAGGATCTCACTTGGAGGTATCCCCTGTCTGCATTTGGTGTGTGATGCCAACCTGCCCTGCAGTCTCTTCCTTCTTTCTGATAGAGGGATGGCTTCAGCCCACACTAAATACGATGTAGAGGAGCCAGTATCCACAGAAGCCAGTGGGAACTGGTGATTTTAAAATCGCTGTTGATCAGGACAGAAGTATCTTTGTCCAAAGAGCAGAGATTTAATATTCAGAGTATAAATAGCTCTCTAATATCACTAAATCAGCACTACTGAACAAAAGAGCGAAACAGAAGGTAACTGAGGGACATACAGTAACCATTCCAAGTAGTGATACATAAAAAAAAGAACTTTTCTAAATATTGGCACAAAGAGCTAAAGTCCCAACAGACTTCCCTTTCANCCATAATAAATACATTAGGGATCATTACAACATGATCTGCGTAGACATGAACTCAGTAGGCCTTCGGGGATTTGGGTAGAATCCTTTCAGATGAATGGAATCAGAACTTTGGTTATCACACACTCCTAAAATCACACCATGGTTGTTGGTTCAATTATACTTTTTAAAATACTCTTCAAATATAAAATGATAAAAGCTTCTTTAGCAATCTCTTTACCATTATGGTAATGTGTTATGAATTTAATTCCAGTGCATTCACACTGAAGGTATCTATTTTCACCCTCATTTAATACAGTATCCCTGGGAGAATTCATTCTGAGCAAGAGAATACATGCTCAGATAACAGCTTCAAAAACTATGGCACACGGAAAGCAATATTGTTAAATATGAAAAGGTTTATTATTTAGGAAACAGGGACTTAATTATGTTTGCAATTCCTAAAATTCATTGGCTACAACTCTGTTAAAAATCTCCAGGATACTGAGGTACAGCAATGCCTTTCTTGTAGGTCTGGCAGCACCTCCACCATATGGAGATTATCGTCAGTGCAGTAACACGATGAACTCCAAGCCCATTAAAATGCAGCTGAAAGAACACAGGAAATCCTGAGCTTAAGAAAAGCAAGTACAAGAAGGATGTCATTTAATTTTATTGGCATCTTAAAGACAATTACTGTCCTCTCAAATATCATGCTTTTTTCATGCTCATTTTTTTCTTTTAAATTAAGATATGACATGCATTTAGCCATGCAGAATGGGAAAAATAGAGGGGGAAAGAACACGAAGCCTATGTTTTTAAGTGTAGTAGACAAGCATAAATTCACTGCAAAACAGTGTGTGCTGACAGAGTAATTAGGCCTAAATGATCTAATATTAAATTTGTCTATGGCACCTGCCACGCACCAGATACTGACACAGCGAGTACAGGACTCCATTGCACTGAGCTGGTTTTGAAGCTGGCTTTCTGGACTAACTGAGAAGTAAGACCATGCTGCTTGGTGGAAACAATCAGTAAAACACACTGACTGCAGTCAGGCCTGCAAAGCACGGACAAACATCACTGAAAGTTGATCATTCCCTCTCTAACACCATAGAGGTATTTCATTATTCGTACATCTCTCTGGGGCATGTTCAGAAACAGAATTTCACAGTCAGCATCCTTGGAAAACACGAACTTCTGGATTTGACCTCATTTCACTGGAAATCTTTGCCTCGCTTTTTCTTTTGTTGTACATGCCCATGTTCTGAAGTACAGTGTGAAAATCTTAAGTTATCCACAATGAATACACAGTGACTTTTTACATCTTGTGTACCACATCCTTCAAGCGTACTTAGCTGCTAATTATCAGTACATACATGAACAACAAAAACAAAAATTTTAAAACAGCAAAGCAAATAAAAGGAGTACCTCTTTTTGAATGGAAGGAACATGACAAACTTTAGAACTGATTGCGTACTGTCGGCGTAGAGATAGCAAGACTAGGAAAAGGCAAGACTCGCTGTTTTCATAACCTCTTTATACAGAATTCCTTTAAATAACATTGAATAGGATTGTATCCTTTCACTTGGTAAAAATTGGATGAAATTATTTGAGTATTATCCAAGAGTAACGTTGGAGTAAAAAAAAAAAAAATCTATGATCTCAGTGCATTTTTAATTGGCAAGACAAAGACTGTTAGCTGTAACACACTGACAGGCAAAGAAATTTGATAGATGAGCCAAGCGATTTCACACCAAGACAGAAGATACCAACATAAAGCAATCATTTAAGTCAAGGAATGTGCCAATTTCTAAATTAAGAAAAAGGGTTAGAAGAAAAAAATGCTGGTAGGATTATGACATTAAAATAAAGATGTATGTGACAGCATTATTTTAAATTTGCAAAGTAAAATTTATATATAATTGCCTTAATGTCAAACCTGCAATTCACAAGGGGCTTTGAAAGTTGCCCAAGGCAATACTGAAGTCCATTTTGATAATTAGAAGACCACAAAAGAGAAATTAAACAGAAATCCATAGACATTATTGAGCAAAAAAAAAAAAAGGAACAGTACATTGCACAATTAGAGAAAAATTCTTAATAGAAACACATTCAGGAATGACCTCTTCTCCATATCAAAGGGAGCAATATTAGGCTTTTTAAGATGGTTAGAGGACCGATCCTTGGAAAAAAAGATTTACACAAATACTGAAGAATTATTGGAGGAGTAATTCATACCATCTTTTTTTAGATAAAGACTTTTAGCACCTAAACTAGGATCTTGCAGATGCAGCATAGAAATGGACTCATAGAAGACAACTTAGCATCTCTTACATGTGCCTCCTCCTTCTGTTACTGACTGCAGAGTAGATAATGTCAGCTAGGCAGAAAAGCATTCACCTTTCTCTCCTCAAACAACATGTTAAGTACACCTACTAAGTCAAACAAGATTTTTTGCAAGCTCTGAAAGTCTACAAATGGTTGGCGATGCAGCCAATGGTTTGCAAAGTTTGTTTTCACTCTCCTTGATTAAAAAATGAAAATAATAAAAAGAACATCTATACTTAAAGCAATTACACTCATGTCCAATGTAGTCTCTATTTTAAATGCCAATAAGAATCTTTCAAAAGAATTGTAAAGTAAAATACATCCCACAGATTAGCAAAATTGCACTTCTGGCTGTGCTTGTTCTTGCATGGTAGCCATTACATAAACTGCAAACGCAATTCTACCATTTATTCTATTAAATGCTCTTCATACAAGTGACTGTACATGGAATACTTGCATTTTATAATTGCATTTTATTGCTAGGAGATCGAGAAAATAGGACATGTCTATTGAAAACTTACTGATAACTTCAGTAAATTGCAGACACATCATGATCAGTGTTAGACAAAGATGGCCATTCTGAACAGTCTGTAGTAACTGAAGAGTAGCACAGAATAAATATTCTAATGACGTGTGGGGATTTTTTGTTACGTCTGTCAGGGCTCTTACTCTTACTACTGCCAGTACACTCTTACTGGCACATACATTATCTGAATTTACAAGTTAGTTCTGCTGTGGCTGAAATTTGAACGACACAGAACATTTTGGCCTTGACTCCAAGAAATAACAGAAACATTTTAAATTAAGACCACAAGGTTCTCTGAAAATTTATTTTCATATTTCATATCAACAAGATGAACCTAACTGATTTGCTAGATTAGACTACTATAGCACTTCAGGTGCTGTCACTCTTCCCTTTGGTCTGCTGTTTACAACAGCAGTTCTCTTCTCTGCATTCACATCATGCAACTTGTGGTCATACTCTTGACCCTAGCTTCCTAATCACATAATTCCTCTTTGCTGTAAAAGCCTTATAAAAATGTCCCTGCCCACATCCAGACACATTTTGTATTGACTCTACTAACAACTTCGCTGTATCAGTTATCTGCTTTCACCTCCTTCTCTGTGCCATTTTATCAGTTATTTAAGGTTCCAAACAGTCTATCACATTCCAGAGTTAAATGACACCTTCTAGACAAAGTTTCCCTATAATGTATTTAAATTTGACACAACCAAATATTAAAAACATTACAAAGTATTTCATCATAGCAGAAGAATATTAATCTGAGATTATCTGATGATCTGTGAAGCTCCTTCCAACATAACACATGCTCCTTCTCTGCATAAGAACATTATTTTTTCATACACTGTGCAGAAACGTTTCTGTTGCTGGGTAATATACACAGCTTACGTTAAGTTGCACATCCTACAAAATACCAGACCAGTTGAAAATAAGTAATGAATTGCTTTGCTACAAGCTTCTGATCTATGCAAAATTAGCTGCTATGCAAAATTAGCTCTTTGGATGGAACTGCATTTGACCCACAGAAGTATAGATGTTTTCATGTAAGTTTCTTACCTCCTCTTGAAAATCTGGCTTCTAGCTAGCTTGCAGCAAGGAAAACAGAGAGGAAAGAAAAAACTGGCAGCAGCTCTTCCTCAAGACAATGCCATACCTGGGCAGATCCCCCGGACTCACAGCTGAACGGCCTTGTCAGCCAGCCGAAGGCAAGCTCAAATCAATCCATCATCTGCAGACTGCACAGGCTATGCGAGGAGCCACGAGAACCCTTCCACAGCACTATGGGATAAGGACCTCAGAACTCCATGCACAGGCCACCTGCAACAGATAAAAGGTAAGCCCGGAGTCATTCTCTGATTTTTACAGTTCTGTGAACACAACAGTCAACTCCAAATGGCCTGAAAGCTTCTCTAACATTTTGGAAGCATGGGGAAATCCTGTGGTACATGCTGAGAAATTCTGCTGGAGAGAACAGTGATGTCTCAAAGAGTCAGCAAAGAGATCACTATTATTACTCCCTCAGGGTACAACAGATTAATAGGAGCTCATTTGAAAACAGATAAAACTGTGTGGGTTAATGAAGCTGAGCCTCTCCTATGGACTCAGAACCTGCAAGAGATGTGGCTGGTCCTTTAAGCAATATCTGCAGTACAGTTTTAAAGTGCACATTCAGTCTGTCTGTAAAAAGAGACATTACAGATGAAGTAAAAAAAAAAGATTTGTTCAAAATAATATTGATCAAATTGCCAGATCAGTGAACAGTGAAACAGGTATGTCTTCCTGTAGGTCTTTGTTACTGATTGACTGTAGAACCATTAGTGTGAATGTGCTTTCCTAATGGGTTAGCAGAATTGACTTCTGAATGACAATGTTTCTCCTCCAGGCTTATACAGCCCCAAAAGTGCAACGAATGAAGAAATTTTGCTGAATCTTAATGGACAAAGGTCAAACAGAGGCAGAGATATACTCTCACTGTCCCACAGCGAGCTCAACTTCTTTCTGCAAAGAAGAGAGTATATTTTAAAATAATATTTTAATTGTGATAGTTAATTAAAAGGAAACCATAAACCTCTGACAAAAAGCACAGCAATCTAAACGGGCTTCCGTATTTTGTTTCTGTTTTCTGGTGCATCAGCTATGTGCACACTTCGCTTTGTATTTCATCAACAATAGCTTAATAGCACTCTGGCAAGCAGGCGGGCAGGGTAGTGCTCCTAGAGGCTTAGTGAAGGACCTTTAAATGCAGGGAAGCAGATTAAAAGTTCAGTAAACAATGTGAGGAACGGTAGTGATGAGGACTCAAAATGCCTCAGCAAAATGAGAATGGTATAACATCGACATGGCTTAAAAGCATCCTTTTCAAATGGGATTCCCCAGCACAAAAAGCTCCCAGTCTCCTCCCAGGCTGCAAAAGCTTCCCATTCTGCTTCCACACACGCACTCACTGTAAGGGAACAAAAGCAAGGTGGAACTACATGCAAGACATGAGGAATGTGAATGTGTGTCCTAGTGTGAGTGACTTCGGCCTGGCTGCAGGCACCACAGAACTCATGGGGTTCTTTGCTCCCGAGGATGCTTCCACACGTGCATGGTACTGTGTGTGTCAGCAGCCAGTGAATGTTAGCTCACCTGCTCTGCAACCATACAGAATTATGCTCATAATAGAGGGAAAAAAAGACAATTTGGCTTAACAACCAGCTGGCACTGCTGGAGGTTCCACAGGACGCTTAATAACTTGGTTTTACAGAGCATCATAGGAAGGAAGTCTGCTGCCTGTCCAGGTTTGAAGCCAGTATTACACCATTAGAGACACGAAACCACTCTGGTTACTGGTGCTGACTGACTTCATGCCCAAGTTAACAACCATACCCAGCAAGTTGGCTGTCTCTCCTGATATGCCTGCCATTAGAATGGATACTGCAAATCTTTGTGCAGTTATACAGCAAGAAATTTATCAGAAATCCTTACAAGTACTCAGCTAATCTAATAAGCAGCTTAGTCACTGCTGAGAGGCAGCAAATCTGAACTCCAGGAGGGGAGGAGCACTGTCCAAAGAGCTCCTCCTGCAGCGCTGCACTCACCTGGGGAAGCTGCTAGCATTTTGTACATTATTCTTTAAAACTTCACCTAGTAAATGTGGTTCAGTTTAATAAACCGATAAATATTCCTGAATGAACATAACCAGTGATTTTAATATCTGGCACTAAAACTTAGGAGTAGGTACGTGCAAAGTAATAACAGATGAAATTTTCTCCTACCAGTACAAAGGGAGGAAAAATCCTCCTGGTTTTTATCAGAATTTCCACATGCAGCCTCAGCCATTGAAATATGCATAAGGTAAAATAAATTTTTCAACACTAATAGTGACCAAAGGGACACAGCACTAATAGAAAATATTTGAACACAGACTGCAAATAAACAGGAACTTTAATTAAAGTTACAAGAGACAAGTGAATATTTTGATCATCGCTTCATGGTGAGAAAGAACATGAAGCACGCACACACAGGCATCTCTGCTTCTTCACCAGAGTGCTGCTTAAGCCAGCCTGGATGGCAAAACCAAACCACTACTACCTCTAAGTATGAATAAGTGGAAAAAAGCCTGTTACACAGGACGCTGGGGTAGTAGCTTCCTCCCATGAAAACTCGAGGTGGACCATTAGCAAAATATAACATCAAGAACTACACTTCTAAGAAGTCGTGTACCTAGAAAATTATTTCTGGACCAAGAGGTCCAGAATTCTGCTAAAAGATGAGCTTGTACAGCAGCAGATTTGTTCCTGTAACCTCTTAGTGTTGACCCATGGCATACCAAGCAGCCTACAACACTGTGCCTCGTGCACCAGGGCAGCCACAGCCCAAAGTCCCAGCCCAGAGACCTCTATTTCTTAAGTATAAAACAAAAAATCTCTTCCCTACTTATGCATCTTCCTAACAACCCTCCTTGACTTCCCATGCTCCTCTATCACAACATATTCTGCTTAAGGAAAAAAATACATATATATCAGAACAAGTGAGTTAAGCTTGTTCTTACTGGCAGATGTTTGTCCTTTCTACGAAGACTTCGTTCTCAGGTGGCTACAAGGAGGACAGGTTTCTTTCTTCAATCCTAAATCAAGGAGCCTTTCCTCTTCTTTTCACTCCCCCTTCAGCTCCTTGTCCAGACCACTTTCCTCTCACTGAGTTAAAAAGAGTAAATATTTTAGACTTATTACAATACCTTTCCTCTTCTAGAAGAGTTCCCAACAGGTTTTCCTAATTTGACTTCAAAGTTCCAAGCAGTTCCAACTGCCACTAAAATTAATGAGAAATGAATGTGCTGCAACTTGAGGAAATAGGTCCATTCAGCATCAGTCAGGTAACACCAAATCACTGTTCTCAGTGCAGAAATGAAACCATTTTCAGGACAAAAACCAGAAGTGTAACATTCTTTTCCTTTCTTATTCTTCAAATGCAGCAGCAAATCCCAGGTGGGAGGGGAAGGGGGAATGTTTGCCAGGTTTGAACATCTCTGAAATAGTTTCCAGTTTCTAAAACCCACCCAATACGATGGTAANAGGAAAAAACCATAATAAATACATTAGGGATCATTACAACATGATCTGCGTAGACATGAACTCAGTAGGCCTTCGGGGATTTGGGTAGAATCCTTTCAGATGAATGGAATCAGAACTTTGGTTATCACACACTCCTAAAATCACACCATGGTTGTTGGTTCAATTATACTTTTTAAAATACTCTTCAAATATAAAATGATAAAAGCTTCTTTAGCAATCTCTTTACCATTATGGTAATGTGTTATGAATTTAATTCCAGTGCATTCACACTGAAGGTATCTATTTTCACCCTCATTTAATACAGTATCCCTGGGAGAATTCATTCTGAGCAAGAGAATACATGCTCAGATAACAGCTTCAAAAACTATGGCACACGGAAAGCAATATTGTTAAATATGAAAAGGTTTATTATTTAGGAAACAGGGACTTAATTATGTTTGCAATTCCTAAAATTCATTGGCTACAACTCTGTTAAAAATCTCCAGGATACTGAGGTACAGCAATGCCTTTCTTGTAGGTCTGGCAGCACCTCCACCATATGGAGATTATCGTCAGTGCAGTAACACGATGAACTCCAAGCCCATTAAAATGCAGCTGAAAGAACACAGGAAATCCTGAGCTTAAGAAAAGCAAGTACAAGAAGGATGTCATTTAATTTTATTGGCATCTTAAAGACAATTACTGTCCTCTCAAATATCATGCTTTTTTCATGCTCATTTTTTTCTTTTAAATTAAGATATGACATGCATTTAGCCATGCAGAATGGGAAAAATAGAGGGGGAAAGAACACGAAGCCTATGTTTTTAAGTGTAGTAGACAAGCATAAATTCACTGCAAAACAGTGTGTGCTGACAGAGTAATTAGGCCTAAATGATCTAATATTAAATTTGTCTATGGCACCTGCCACGCACCAGATACTGACACAGCGAGTACAGGACTCCATTGCACTGAGCTGGTTTTGAAGCTGGCTTTCTGGACTAACTGAGAAGTAAGACCATGCTGCTTGGTGGAAACAATCAGTAAAACACACTGACTGCAGTCAGGCCTGCAAAGCACGGACAAACATCACTGAAAGTTGATCATTCCCTCTCTAACACCATAGAGGTATTTCATTATTCGTACATCTCTCTGGGGCATGTTCAGAAACAGAATTTCACAGTCAGCATCCTTGGAAAACACGAACTTCTGGATTTGACCTCATTTCACTGGAAATCTTTGCCTCGCTTTTTCTTTTGTTGTACATGCCCATGTTCTGAAGTACAGTGTGAAAATCTTAAGTTATCCACAATGAATACACAGTGACTTTTTACATCTTGTGTACCACATCCTTCAAGCGTACTTAGCTGCTAATTATCAGTACATACATGAACAACAAAAACAAAAATTTTAAAACAGCAAAGCAAATAAAAGGAGTACCTCTTTTTGAATGGAAGGAACATGACAAACTTTAGAACTGATTGCGTACTGTCGGCGTAGAGATAGCAAGACTAGGAAAAGGCAAGACTCGCTGTTTTCATAACCTCTTTATACAGAATTCCTTTAAATAACATTGAATAGGATTGTATCCTTTCACTTGGTAAAAATTGGATGAAATTATTTGAGTATTATCCAAGAGTAACGTTGGAGTAAAAAAAAAAAAAAATCTATGATCTCAGTGCATTTTTAATTGGCAAGACAAAGACTGTTAGCTGTAACACACTGACAGGCAAAGAAATTTGATAGATGAGCCAAGCGATTTCACACCAAGACAGAAGATACCAACATAAAGCAATCATTTAAGTCAAGGAATGTGCCAATTTCTAAATTAAGAAAAAGGGTTAGAAGAAAAAAATGCTGGTAGGATTATGACATTAAAATAAAGATGTATGTGACAGCATTATTTTAAATTTGCAAAGTAAAATTTATATATAATTGCCTTAATGTCAAACCTGCAATTCACAAGGGGCTTTGAAAGTTGCCCAAGGCAATACTGAAGTCCATTTTGATAATTAGAAGACCACAAAAGAGAAATTAAACAGAAATCCATAGACATTATTGAGCAAAAAAAAAAAAAGGAACAGTACATTGCACAATTAGAGAAAAATTCTTAATAGAAACACATTCAGGAATGACCTCTTCTCCATATCAAAGGGAGCAATATTAGGCTTTTTAAGATGGTTAGAGGACCGATCCTTGGAAAAAAAGATTTACACAAATACTGAAGAATTATTGGAGGAGTAATTCATACCATCTATTTTTAGATAAAGACTTTTAGCACCTAAACTAGGATCTTGCAGATGCAGCATAGAAATGGACTCATAGAAGACAACTTAGCATCTCTTACATGTGCCTCCTCCTTCTGTTACTGACTGCAGAGTAGATAATGTCAGCTAGGCAGAAAAGCATTCACCTTTCTCTCCTCAAACAACATGTTAAGTACACCTACTAAGTCAAACAAGATTTTTTGCAAGCTCTGAAAGTCTACAAATGGTTGGCGATGCAGCCAATGGTTTGCAAAGTTTGTTTTCACTCTCCTTGATTAAAAAATGAAAATAATAAAAAGAACATCTATACTTAAAGCAATTACACTCATGTCCAATGTAGTCTCTATTTTAAATGCCAATAAGAATCTTTCAAAAGAATTGTAAAGTAAAATACATCCCACAGATTAGCAAAATTGCACTTCTGGCTGTGCTTGTTCTTGCATGGTAGCCATTACATAAACTGCAAACGCAATTCTACCATTTATTCTATTAAATGCTCTTCATACAAGTGACTGTACATGGAATACTTGCATTTTATAATTGCATTTTATTGCTAGGAGATCGAGAAAATAGGACATGTCTATTGAAAACTTACTGATAACTTCAGTAAATTGCAGACACATCATGATCAGTGTTAGACAAAGATGGCCATTCTGAACAGTCTGTAGTAACTGAAGAGTAGCACAGAATAAATATTCTAATGACGTGTGGGGATTTTTTGTTACGTCTGTCAGGGCTCTTACTCTTACTACTGCCAGTACACTCTTACTGGCACATACATTATCTGAATTTACAAGTTAGTTCTGCTGTGGCTGAAATTTGAACGACACAGAACATTTTGGCCTTGACTCCAAGAAATAACAGAAACATTTTAAATTAAGACCACAAGGTTCTCTGAAAATTTATTTTCATATTTCATATCAACAAGATGAACCTAACTGATTTGCTAGATTAGACTACTATAGCACTTCAGGTGCTGTCACTCTTCCCTTTGGTCTGCTGTTTACAACAGCAGTTCTCTTCTCTGCATTCACATCATGCAACTTGTGGTCATACTCTTGACCCTAGCTTCCTAATCACATAATTCCTCTTTGCTGTAAAAGCCTTATAAAAATGTCCCTGCCCACATCCAGACACATTTTGTATTGACTCTACTAACAACTTCGCTGTATCAGTTATCTGCTTTCACCTCCTTCTCTGTGCCATTTTATCAGTTATTTAAGGTTCCAAACAGTCTATCACATTCCAGAGTTAAATGACACCTTCTAGACAAAGTTTCCCTATAATGTATTTAAATTTGACACAACCAAATATTAAAAACATTACAAAGTATTTCATCATAGCAGAAGAATATTAATCTGAGATTATCTGATGATCTGTGAAGCTCCTTCCAACATAACACATGCTCCTTCTCTGCATAAGAACATTATTTTTTCATACACTGTGCAGAAACGTTTCTGTTGCTGGGTAATATACACAGCTTACGTTAAGTTGCACATCCTACAAAATACCAGACCAGTTGAAAATAAGTAATGAATTGCTTTGCTACAAGCTTCTGATCTATGCAAAATTAGCTGCTATGCAAAATTAGCTCTTTGGATGGAACTGCATTTGACCCACAGAAGTATAGATGTTTTCATGTAAGTTTCTTACCTCCTCTTGAAAATCTGGCTTCTAGCTAGCTTGCAGCAAGGAAAACAGAGAGGAAAGAAAAAACTGGCAGCAGCTCTTCCTCAAGACAATGCCATACCTGGGCAGATCCCCCGGACTCACAGCTGAACGGCCTTGTCAGCCAGCCGAAGGCAAGCTCAAATCAATCCATCATCTGCAGACTGCACAGGCTATGCGAGGAGCCACGAGAACCCTTCCACAGCACTATGGGATAAGGACCTCAGAACTCCATGCACAGGCCACCTGCAACAGATAAAAGGTAAGCCCGGAGTCATTCTCTGATTTTTACAGTTCTGTGAACACAACAGTCAACTCCAAATGGCCTGAAAGCTTCTCTAACATTTTGGAAGCATGGGGAAATCCTGTGGTACATGCTGAGAAATTCTGCTGGAGAGAACAGTGATGTCTCAAAGAGTCAGCAAAGAGATCACTATTATTACTCCCTCAGGGTACAACAGATTAATAGGAGCTCATTTGAAAACAGATAAAACTGTGTGGGTAAATGAAGCTGAGCCTCTCCTATGGACTCAGAACCTGCAAGAGATGTGGCTGGTCCTTTAAGCAATATCTGCAGTACAGTTTTAAAGTGCACATTCAGTCTGTCTGTAAAAAGAGACATTACAGATGAAGTAAAAAAAAAAGATTTGTTCAAAATAATATTGATCAAATTGCCAGATCAGTGAACAGTGAAACAGGTATGTCTTCCTGTAGGTCTTTGTTACTGATTGACTGTAGAACCATTAGTGTGAATGTGCTTTCCTAATGGGTTAGCAGAATTGACTTCTGAATGACAATGTTTCTCCTCCAGGCTTATACAGCCCCAAAAGTGCAACGAATGAAGAAATTTTGCTGAATCTTAATGGACAAAGGTCAAACAGAGGCAGAGATATACTCTCACTGCCCCACAGCGAGCTCAACTTCTTTCTGCAAAGAAGAGAGTATATTTTAAAATAATATTTTAATTGTGATAGTTAATTAAAAGGAAACCATAAACCTCTGACAAAAAGCACAGCAATCTAAACGGGCTTCCGTATTTTGTTTCTGTTTTCTGGTGCATCAGCTATGTGCACACTTCGCTTTGTATTTCATCAACAATAGCTTAATAGCACTCTGGCAAGCAGGCGGGCAGGGTAGTGCTCCTAGAGGCTTAGTGAAGGACCTTTAAATGCAGGGAAGCAGATTAAAAGTTCAGTAAACAATGTGAGGAACGGTAGTGATGAGGACTCAAAATGCCTCAGCAAAATGAGAATGGTATAACATCGACATGGCTTAAAAGCATCCTTTTCAAATGGGATTCCCCAGCACAAAAAGCTCCCAGTCTCCTCCCAGGCTGCAAAAGCTTCCCATTCTGCTTCCACACACGCACTCACTGTAAGGGAACAAAAGCAAGGTGGAACTACATGCAAGACATGAGGAATGTGAATGTGTGTCCTAGTGTGAGTGACTTCGGCCTGGCTGCAGGCACCACAGAACTCATGGGGTTCTTTGCTCCCGAGGATGCTTCCACACGTGCATGGTACTGTGTGTGTCAGCAGCCAGTGAATGTTAGCTCACCTGCTCTGCAACCATACAGAATTATGCTCATAATAGAGGGAAAAAAAGACAATTTGGCTTAACAACCAGCTGGCACTGCTGGAGGTTCCACAGGACGCTTAATAACTTGGTTTTACAGAGCATCATAGGAAGGAAGTCTGCTGCCTGTCCAGGTTTGAAGCCAGTATTACACCATTAGAGACACGAAACCACTCTGGTTACTGGTGCTGACTGACTTCATGCCCAAGTTAACAACCATACCCAGCAAGTTGGCTGTCTCTCCTGATATGCCTGCCATTAGAATGGATACTGCAAATCTTTGTGCAGTTATACAGCAAGAAATTTATCAGAAATCCTTACAAGTACTCAGCTAATCTAATAAGCAGCTTAGTCACTGCTGAGAGGCAGCAAATCTGAACTCCAGGAGGGGAGGAGCACTGTCCAAAGAGCTCCTCCTGCAGCGCTGCACTCACCTGGGGAAGCTGCTAGCATTTTGTACATTATTCTTTAAAACTTCACCTAGTAAATGTGGTTCAGTTTAATAAACCGATAAATATTCCTGAATGAACATAACCAGTGATTTTAATATCTGGCACTAAAACTTAGGAGTAGGTACGTGCAAAGTAATAACAGATGAAATTTTCTCCTACCAGTACAAAGGGAGGAAAAATCCTCCTGGTTTTTATCAGAATTTCCACATGCAGCCTCAGCCATTGAAATATGCATAAGGTAAAATAAATTTTTCAACACTAATAGTGACCAAAGGGACACAGCACTAATAGAAAATATTTGAACACAGACTGCAAATAAACAGGAACTTTAATTAAAGTTACAAGAGACAAGTGAATATTTTGATCATCGCTTCATGGTGAGAAAGAACATGAAGCACGCACACACAGGCATCTCTGCTTCTTCACCAGAGTGCTGCTTAAGCCAGCCTGGATGGCAAAACCAAACCACTACTACCTCTAAGTATGAATAAGTGGAAAAAAGCCTGTTACACAGGACGCTGGGGTAGTAGCTTCCTCCCATGAAAACTCGAGGTGGACCATTAGCAAAATATAACATCAAGAACTACACTTCTAAGAAGTCGTGTACCTAGAAAATTATTTCTGGACCAAGAGGTCCAGAATTCTGCTAAAAGATGAGCTTGTACAGCAGCAGATTTGTTCCTGTAACCTCTTAGTGTTGACCCATGGCATACCAAGCAGCCTACAACACTGTGCCTCGTGCACCAGGGCAGCCACAGCCCAAAGTCCCAGCCCAGAGACCTCTATTTCTTAAGTATAAAACAAAAAATCTCTTCCCTACTTATGCATCTTCCTAACAACCCTCCTTGACTTCCCATGCTCCTCTATCACAACATATTCTGCTTAAGGAAAAAAATACATATATATCAGAACAAGTGAGTTAAGCTTGTTCTTACTGGCAGATGTTTGTCCTTTCTACGAAGACTTCGTTCTCAGGTGGCTACAAGGAGGACAGGTTTCTTTCTTCAATCCTAAATCAAGGAGCCTTTCCTCTTCTTTTCACTCCCCCTTCAGCTCCTTGTCCAGACCACTTTCCTCTCACTGAGTTAAAAAGAGTAAATATTTTAGACTTATTACAATACCTTTCCTCTTCTAGAAGAGTTCCCAACAGGTTTTCCTAATTTGACTTCAAAGTTCCAAGCAGTTCCAACTGCCACTAAAATTAATGAGAAATGAATGTGCTGCAACTTGAGGAAATAGGTCCATTCAGCATCAGTCAGGTAACACCAAATCACTGTTCTCAGTGCAGAAATGAAACCATTTTCAGGACAAAAACCAGAAGTGTAACATTCTTTTCCTTTCTTATTCTTCAAATGCAGCAGCAAATCCCAGGTGGGAGGGGAAGGGGGAATGTTTGCCAGGTTTGAACATCTCTGAAATAGTTTCCAGTTTCTAAAACCCACCCAATACGATGGTAAGGGAAAAAAAAAAAAAAAAGCAACAAAAACCTGCTTTGCAGTTTGAAATAGCAGATACCGCATCTACACGGCTGTCTCTGCAACAGGGCAATGCATCACTCTACCAAAATAAAGCACAATCCCAGAACTACAAGAATTAAATAGATAACAAACATATCAAAATAAGAAAATAAAAGACAGCAACAACTCTCAAAGTACACTCAGCTTGTTCTTTTGATTGTTATTTCTGAAAGTATAAAAAGAAAATCAGATGAAATACACTATGAAATAGATATTCTAATAATATAAGAGGAAATTAAAAGCAGATATTAGAGGGCTGCATGATTCAGAAAATCAGGAGACCGCTACTGATAATTGCTATTTATAAGTACTCGCAGTGCTTTATCTTACATGAGTTATAGCTCAGACTCAAACTCTAGACCTTACTGCATGTTTTCTGTATATGTAATAGTGGCGCATTTGTACTGATGTACAAAAGGTTGTCAGCACTTCCACTATAAACCTTTTACTAGGATTTTAAATTTTGTCATAAAACAGTGTGTCAGGATGAAAACTGGCATGGGCAGTTGGAGTCTATTAACAGCACAAGATAAGCGCTGCAAATGCAGTCACAGAAATGCTGAAGCTGGAAGGGGCCTCTGGAGATCACCAAGTCCAACCTCCTTGCTCAGCAGGGTCAGCTAAAGCAGGCTGCTCAACTTGAATATCTCCAAGCATGGAGACTTCAAAACCTATCCAGGCAACTTGTTCCAGCATTTGATTACCTTTGCAGTAAAGATAATACGCTTTACTGAAAGTATAAAAAGAAAATCAGATGAAATACACTATGAAATAGATATTCTAATAATATAAGAGTAATTATATACTGATAAACAGTATATAATTACTTTTATAATCAGTATATCTTTATCAGTATATACTGTATATCATATGAAAAAATAAGTTTTAAACTAGTAAGAATGAATGCCTTTGTTAGCTTGCCACGATCCAACTATATTAAAAGAATGCAACCTTGAATTCATTACTGCAGTATCTTTGTACTTAATACATACTTAAAAGACAACCAGCTAACTGACCACAGAGTAGTAATGCTCCCATGTATTTGAACTAACATGCTAACTCGGGGCCCATTTGAAAATATGACTCTCCTTAGTTCTGTAATTACTGATACATTTCTTGGAGGCCACAAAGACAACACAAAAGCTTACATGCCACATGTCTAATCACACACTGATATCCCGAGGGCTGATATAACCTCGGTAATCCATACCCTCAACAAGTACCTTGAAAAAATAGATGCCAGCTTTATTGATTTCATACAGGCTTAAGACGCTGGCAAAGAATCAGCTATGAAACTGTTCTCTGCTCTTCAGTCAATTCTCTCATCAGCAAAAGAGACAGAGCCTCCTTCCCAAACACAAAAGGTGACAAGTTTGCATTCTGCCTGCAAATCCAAAGAACACTTAATACACGTTTTCCTGGTTGCTTTGTTAAAAGACTGATTCTGCTCACATACACACAGACAGAAAGAAAATCCATATTGAGAAGGCTCTAATTAACAGATCTTTCTTCAGCACAGACAAATACCCAGAGATGAAAAAACTCAGATTACCTGCTTCACACTGATGAAGAGCAGAAATGGAACCATGATCAGCTGTAGAAAGGCATTCCACTGTATTAAGGTAAACCACTAACTAACACACTTTTCATAACTCATATCAAACTAAGAATTACAGCCTAAGGTCCTGCGACTTTGACCAAAAACCTTTTGGCCTTCACAGGATCAATATTCTCTCTCTCTCTTTTCTTTAATAGCGAGGCTAAGGACGATGTTTGCTCTTTAGCATCCTTAGTATTTAATATTGCGTTAAAATCAATATCTTCTGCATCCTCCCCCCACAAAGTCAGAGTTGAAAGCATTGGAACATTCGCTACTCTGCTTCCCATTACCTAAAATTAAACATCAATCTTCACAAAAAGATAATGGGTTTTGTTTCTGAGTCAGAAACAGGCATTCTTCTTACCGATTCACATGCTGAACTTTACCTGATCTAATTCCCAAATCTCAGTCTCCTCAGCCAAACATGTACAAACAAACATACATACAACAACCCAGGAAAGAAACATCAAACACTGCAAATTCAGGAGTTTGCTCTGCAAGTCTCCCTCACTTTTAAGCACACCTGCTCTGGTAGAGGAGTACAGCATATTGCTAAGGCATACATATCAGGAAACTCAACTACTAGAGCATTTAAGTTGGTCACACACTTATTTTAAACAATATGCATAAATTCTTTAAAGTTAGTCAAGATACCTTTTCCTAAGTGAGAAGGGATTGAGAATTACTTTGGCTGATCTCAGCGCAGCTATCTGATTTCCATGGTCCTGATAGACCTCTCTCTAAGTAAGGTATGGTTCCTACAAAAACCTTTCTTCCCTGTGTTCCTTGCTTAGTTTGGATAAAGAAAACATGCCTGTAATGTTGACTATGTTGATAAAAGCTTTAGTGAAGTTGTGAAGTAGGTGACCCAAGGACACGGAGTTTTCACTGTGAGACAATTTTGGGTGAGCACGCTCCATTTGAGACTAGACTCGTTTTTGTTTCAGATATGCAGTTGTGCAGACCCTTGCAGGCTGGGTCAGAAGAGATGCATATAAACTCTCAGAACTTGGAAATGCAAACTCAGACTCCCTTCATGCTATATCTGTTCTCTAGCGCAGATCCTAATAAAGTTTAATGTAATAGTAGTACTTTTTTCCAATTATTTATTGTCAAATCACCATGCCTTCAAAAGAAAATCTCCAATTCCATTTAAATTACTGTTTATTTCAGATCCTTCTTTATCCATTTCTTTCTAGACCTACCTGTCCTTCGGCACTTTTGAAGTAAACCTCCCAGCGAATTCTATCTGTACTCCTTTGCGTTGAGGTGCAGCCTCAGAGAGCACACAACAGATTCCTTCTGGGTGAAACACAACTGGAAGACTGCCACTAATGTACTTCAACCGCTAATCAATGCATCATCTGTAGAACCAGAGCTTTTCTGAACTGCACATAATGCAGGCACTGGGATCACTTAACTGCTCTGCTTTACAGCCCTGCTCTCACCACACTGCCCCAGATGAGGGCACAGTCTCACACAGCCCTCTCAGCACCCTTTTAGCTCAGCCTTACCTTTCCCAGGGCCCTAAACAATGCTTTATCACTACAAGTAGGGCTGGCCAAGGGCCATGCTGCTATTTATTTCAAGTTCATTTTAGATAAAATACAGTATTTTTACTTTAATTATTAATTAATTAATTAATTAAATAAATTAAATTAATTAATTTAATATTAAATTATTAATACTTCAGTATTTCACTTAAACACTGTTTCAGAAGAAATTATTTCCTTGATGATGTTCAAATAAAATCTTAACATTAGGTCATTAAAATTTGGCTGGAGCCATTTATTAAGAAATTCAACAAGGAGTTGTGGGTTGGGTTTTGGTTTTTTGATTGTTTTTGTTTTTGATAAACCTCAAAACTGCTCACAGAGGATGCAAAATTTATTTTCAAGCTTCTTACAAGTCTGCTAAGGTTTTCTTACTGGTCCACTCATCTGGCAACTCTACTGATCCTAAGTGAGAGCCCTCAGTTTAACTCTGTAGGTGCAAGTTTTCAAAGCATCTATTGTTGCTTTCCATTGGGCTTGAATACCAGTTATTTACAATTGCAGCTCTCCACCAGCCATGTACTCCCCTGTTCACAGTCTCTCATACATGTGGGACTGTGGGCAATGATCTACAAGCTGTGATAACAGATCCCTTGTATGCGGAGCTGAGCTATGGAAAGAATCTCAAGAGATAGAGATCTTCAAAATCTCTCTATAGGTCGCTCCTTCCCCAGAATCCTTGTCTTCTGCAGCCCACTATGCTTCTGTTTTCTACTTCAGCACTTAGGGCTTCTGTTTCTGCCTGCACCTGTGCATTGCCTGCTTCCTTTCAATGGACCCAGCAAACCCCTTCCAAACCAGAAGCATAGAGAAAGCAAAGCTGACAAAGAACAGCCCCACAGCTGATACCATCCCTTCAGCCTGGTTTGTAACATTTGACAGAAATACTAAATCATAACAGTTAATAGCTCAATGACAGCAACTAAAAGAAAGGCAAGTTCACCCTTTTCAGGCCTTATAATGACTCTCTCAACTGTATGACAACTGCTAACACCAAACAGATGTCTTCCAAACACCGTGGAAAGAATATAGCAACAGTGATGTGCTGTTCTGATGGATTTCTGGAATGAAAGTCACTGCATAGCTGCATTCTGAAGACATGTTTTATGCATCATTAATGCAAAACATAAGCTGTACAATTATACATCCATATGTCATTGCCCAATTTATCTAATAATATGTAAAAGTGTATTAGGATGGTTTCATTTGATTGCTCTGCAAATGGTCTTTTGAGAGCGTATTACACTCAAGCTTTTGTGTGGCACTAACAGGCAAAGCACAGGAAGAAACACTGGGCCCTTTCCTTTGTCTAAATACCACATCTCCAAAATGCCCCAAAATAAAAATGTTAGCATTACCAAACTCTGAATCTGTACACTTTTCTAATAAAGAGACTTTTTCAAAGGGAGTGCTGCAGCCCAGTCTCCCCTTCCCGCACCAAGAGGAACCATTTTAGAACGAATTCCACTGCATTAGGTTATCATGTGCCATGACATCTCGATCTGACCCACTTCTTCAGCTTTGACGGGGTTTGTTTACACAGGAAGAAATCTGATTGAAAGCAGCAGGAGATTACAGCACTGTCTAACTAGAATATCCTTTCAACTTACGGTGAATAACGAACACACACTGTTGGACACTGCTGCCTTGTGGACTGAGCAAAGAACCAACCAATCTGGTTTCTGCCCCTTCAGGCAGAAAAGGCAAAGGAAACAAACAAACACCGGATGATTCTTGAGAGGCCCAAGACACTGGTGGGGTCCATCCTCCCACAGTGGTCAACAGCAGCCAGGTAGCAGAGGATGCTGTGGTCTCACAGCCCTAAGCTCTATACCAACTGCTGTCTGGGCAAACCCAGGTACGGCCCTTTACCTTCATCAGACATTTCAAAAAAGCAATGGTGCCTTCACCTTTTTCCCCAGAAAGGCTGTCTTGGGAGTATTAAGGCTGTTACTTAATAACATTGGTTATGCACAAGGTACAATATACGATATATAGGAGAAAAGCTGCTTGAAAAGGCAAAAGGCATCTGGCTTAGCACACAGCATTAAGTATAAGGAGATATGATAATTCAATTACTGATACTATGCTAAAGCCTACTGCAGACTTACTGTTTAATTACCTCTGGGCTACACAAGTTGTTAGGCTGTCAGCAGCATATGTAGAAAGTGCATAGGTGGACATCTACAGACTAAGAATGCCATGCATTAGCAGAGCTGTTTGCCACAAGCACACAAAGAAATCCAGGTGCTGGATTATTATCTTCCATGTAAAACACATAAAAGAGAGATGCATGGCTTGGAGCACACTGTTGCTGGTAGGGTTCAAGAGGACAAACCACACTTACTGGGGACTCATTGGACGTGCTGCTGGAGAACAGTAAATCCTGGGGTAAGGGAATGGAAGAGTATTGAACCGTCTGCCCTGAGCCGCACAGAAATCCAGCTGAGACTAAGCACAAAAAACACTGTAGTAAAAAAAATCATTTAAACTTGACTTGGCTTTGCAATCTCATTCCACTCCTTTGAAGATATGCATTATGTATGATACTCTAGCTATATGAATATTTTCTCTTCATTCAGTCCAGGAACATCATCTCATGCACAACACTCACAGACAGCAGTCCTAAATATTCCTCCTCTAGTCCTAAATACTCCTCCTCTGTCTGCTGCTGCTTCCTCAAGGACTCAGTGTCCATGTTAGTCATTATGGAACATGCTTGCTTAGACATGGACATGCTTCCTTGCCTACAGCCTTCCTCCAGCAATTGAACATAATTTCTCACTTGATTACTCCACATTTTGATGCAGCCAAAGCATTACCTTGAGCTCCAGCCCCTGCTGCACTTAGTCTTTGGGTCCTACCTGCACCCAAGCAGAAGCCCTAAAGCAGGAGCAGTTCCCTTGCTTACTCTAAGTCTAGTACACTGTTGCTACAAAGCAGCTGCTTGTCTGCATGCACTCCTGAGCTAAGGCACATCCAGGAAAAGTGACATCTTCTCACTTAGTAGTCCATAAGAACAAAAAGATTAAACTCCAGCAAGCGTGACCCTCCAGACAAATTGTCTGATCTGAAATACGTAAGCGTAAGAGTTTTTCAGCCAACAATTAAGAATCTAGTCTCCAAGAAAAACCTCTTATTTCTGCTGACAAAGTCTCAAATTCATCCCATAGCAGCAGCCAAGCATACTTCAGCTTGACAAAACTCAATTCAGCAGAAACAAATCTTACACAATGGACATGCAAGGTAACCTCAACTGTAGGAAGCACAGCTAGCTACGCCCACACCGTATCTTACAGACGTGTTCTTCAGAACCGGGCAATGAGAGTATTTACACACAGCATTGCTAAGTGCATCACTTCCTAACGATCTTTGAGAAGTAAAAGAGGACCATGAACTTCTTCCTGAGCCATGTCTAAAATGGTGATGTCAGTGAACACCTGTAGCAGATTGAAAACATTTTGCACTCTGCAGCATTTACTGAATTCTTCACTCCCTTCTAACAGACACCCAGTAGCAGTGATATTCTCCCATTACAGTTTCTGACCAACTACCAACAGTTTCAAAAGCAGTGACGCTGTTTTTCAAGTGGATTTCCTCATGATAGTAGAAAACAAAAACTGTAGGCTTCGTGCTTGCACACTATTCATGATTTGAGTAAAGAATTGTCCAAACCTAGGTGATCCTTTTTGCCATCACAAATCAGTGTATTTTATTCATCTTTTAGGTCACCAAGCGCACTGGAAACATTCTCATAGCATCAGAATGAAAAAAGTGACTTTGTAATTCCGCAGGAAGAAGCCAAAGCTTTTTGTTCCTTCTTGTCAGGTCTCCAGAGTTGTTAGGATTTTCTACTGCAAATGAACCTCTATGATTATTTTAAACTTTTTAATATTTGCTTTTTTTAAAAAAAAACTGTTATTATTAACACAAAGCATTTCTCAGTACTTCTGTTCTACAAGGTCATACAGTAGTTTTATTTGCTTTAAGAAAAAACTTAATAGCTACTTCAGCATAATTTTTTGGCACTAGCCTTCTAGTGTGGGTTAAAGATACAAATATTAAAATACAAAGTCGAAATACAAGTCATTTTCACAAGCACTAATGAAAAAATCATCTACTTTCCTATTTTCTAGAATAATATTTACCATCTCTGACAGCCTCATTGCTGCATACATCAGTATTATCTTTTAACAACTTGACGGATCCACCTATTTTCTGTGATTATTTTATCCCAAGCTGAAGTGTAATAGCTCCTTTCTGAATCGCAGGATTTGTAGTGCAGCAGAGTGGCCTGGGATTTATTGTTAATATTTTGATGATGGTTTACAGAGCATATTTGGGTTTCCAATGGTATTGTTTTGTTTGGTCTGACAGCTGGAAGCCTCAGGAACCCCAGGACAATATACTTGGTCAGTAGAAGTGCAAGTCAGGCAACCATCTGAAAGACCTGAACCAAAGACCAGAAGGTCACCCAGGAACCACTGACTGCTACAACAGCAAAGTATTGCTGGCTGTAAGAATGCTTTCTTAGAAGAATAAGAAATCTCGGACAAGTCAATTCCAGAATAACAGCAGTTCCTACTGCCACTCATGTTAGTCACTTAACTCCATAACGAGCACATGGAACAGGTCACCATGTGCTTGCTCTCTTGCAGGTGGCTGCACCCACTGCTGACTGCAGAGTGGTGCAGGACTGGAGGCAGCAGTGTCAGCCCTCAGGCACGAGCCCCAAGAGCACGGCAGGATTTGCACAAGGTTGAGGCGCCCAGCCTGCACTCTTTGGACAAGATGAGCAGTTCAGAAGAACTCTGAATGCTTGTGTGCCTTTCCTGTATGCACCTTTACCTTAGCTCCAGCCCCACAGCTGTGTTAAGAAAAACTGTTTTAAATCCACGAAGTTAGAATATAGCCCCAGAGTTACACAGATATCAGATTGAAAAGTTTCTTGTTGGAATTCTCATGGGGATGACAGCAAGGAAATATTTTGTGATTTGATGGCAAAATGACATAATTCACATTTAAAAAAAAACCCCACAACTACAAAAACCAGCAATCTTCACAGTGTTTTTCCACAAGAGATAGTATTATTCTCCCATTCTGTACTGCAGCACGGAAGCTGACATACGCCTATGTAAGCACCTATATGTACACACGAACACTTCCTGCCAGTTTTACCAAAGTAATGATATGTGCACATTGCAGGTATTACCCAGCAGTGGCCTCTCAAAGATGCTTGGTGTGGGCTGAGTAGTCACAGAACTGAAATTCTTGCATCTTAAAATGGAACAGGTATTAAGTATAAAATTGCATGTAGGAGACCTTCAGAAGACAAGATT
This sequence comes from Pavo muticus, assembly GCA_016647715.1. Classification (NCBI taxonomy): domain Eukaryota; kingdom Metazoa; phylum Chordata; class Aves; order Galliformes; family Phasianidae; genus Pavo; species Pavo muticus. The sequence continues at coordinate 5,470,021 of JACDJE010000015.1, read as the reverse complement.
CGTTTAGAATAACACTAACCAATGTATTTATTACTTAGCAAATATTAATTGGCTTAGAACTTTGACACATACTCTACAACTGAATAAGAACATAAGAGTTTCATTACAAATAATGTAGTACTCTTGTAAAATGAACTACCAAATTGCTCAAGCAACAAGCTCTGAAAACCAGAAGAAAAAGATGAATGACACAAAAGGATTTTTGACCATTAAGGTCAAAGGTATAAGAAATCTGGCAAACAGAGAATAGGAAACGTTTGCATCAAATGAAAATTGGGCAGCTCAGAATCAAGTTTATGATGATTCAAAAAGACGACAGTTGGGAAAGTGCTTTTGAATTGCCAGAAGTGAATTTTACTGAGAAGATTAGGAATATCTATTGTGAAATGTCCTGATATGAGCTCTATAGTTTGCTAAATAAAGGCATATTAACAATAACATCAGAAATGAATGACAAGCACTTGTAAAAAACAGATGGGTTTGAACGGGGCACAGGCACTGTGGTAAGATTATGAATTCTCTTAACAAAAGGATAAGACTATATTATCAGCAACTGGATTCAAAGAACAAAATGAAAAAGAGAGAAAAAAGAATTGCAGATAGGAGAGTGAATATGAAGGCGTATTCTTTCCACACAGATCAGTGCTTTCCTGTATGTGGAAAAGGATTGGGGAAACTAACGTAAGAGGTCTCCCCCCAGCCATAGCCCATCACAGTTCAGGGCTGAGAGGTGAGCACGAGGCAGTGCTCGGCATGGGGCTCGCTGGGAGCAGCACAACCACAGCTCTAGTGCTGCTCCTCTACACAGCTCGGCTGCAAATTGCCTGGTTGAGGTTCCACACTGGAAGCTGTCACACTTCAAGCTCCTGTTGAGTTCAGGAAGAGTTAACTTGTTGCCTCAGACAGCTTCACATCAGTGTAATGACAGCAAGTGGCAGGATACTAACTTTGGGGATAGCAATTTAAATTATTTGCTCCACAACAGGATTGTTTGGTAACCTCAGGCAAGTCATTTAAGTTCAGGCTTTACAGCTTTGGTAACCTGAAAGAGGAGCATGGATCAAGTAACTCTTCATGCAGACAGCCCCATAGCAAAGCCCTACATGTACTGTTTTGTATTCCAGGGTATTTCAGTGAACAGAGTGATTGGATTTGCCACAGATGCAATTGGACAAATGCAAAAGCAGAGCCTTTATTTGATTGCAACAGTACTTGTCTTGCCTTGGGCTGAAATTATGGAAAATGTCTGCAAGAGATTTTAGTACACTTCTTCCTTACCTCTAGGTACAATCCTAATCAGAGAGAGAGTCTAAATTCAAAGCTATGAACATATTGTCCTAGGAGATATTTGAATTTAATTAAAGTGCTTTCAAAGTTTTCTAATAAGTTTATCTGCACGGATTGAGAGGTGAGAGGTTAAGACACATTCACTAAAATAATATCCTAAAGGAAAAAACAAACAAACAAAAACATACCATTAAGTGACAGTACACATCTTCTGCTCTCTGTGCCTCAATCTCCATTGAGGAAATTGAATGTTGCCTTACCCACAGAGGAGACTGAAAAATGATCCAGAATGACTGCAGTTATGAACTGCTACATAAGCATAACAAATGGCTATGTATATCCACCCATACATCATCATACACTTTTAGCTCAATTAGTGCTAACTATAGCTTTTGGAAAAATCACAAATACTTTGGTAGAGTTCTTCCAAAGGAACAATCAAAGAGGAAAAGATTTGTTCTTCATGAAAACCCATGGAACTTTCAAATGTTGATTTGGTTGAAATTATGCCTCTTTGATCAAGCCAGATGTTAGTATTTCCATAACATCCTTAAAAAAAAAAAGACTATATTATAGATAGTACAGATATTTATGCAGTTGTGACTCTGCATAAATCTTGTTCGGAGGTCCAAGTACTTGGAGTGTATCCTCAATCTTCTAAATAAAATAATCAGCTCTGTTTGAGAGTAGCTTGTTATATATGGAATAGTATTCTATAGGTAACTATAGTTCATAATTGAAAAGTTGTGCTTTCCTGGAATGATAGCTGTCATCAGCTGACAGATTAGAAAAGCATTTCCCAATTTTTCCCAGAACATCTTCAGGAGCACAGAGAGATGATATTGCTTCTGAAATGCACATCTCAGTGCTTCTGCCATTCTACTACCCATCTTGTATGTACCTGTGCCATGCGTGTGCTCTGGACAGCTAGGCTACTGTTTGCTCTTTTCGATTTGCTGGGAGGTTTCCCTGGAGGACACTATCTTTGCAGTTACTGTACAAGTCAAGGTTTCAATCTCAGTAACACATCCTGCTATAATTATGTTTAGCCTAGTGCTTTAAAAATAATTCATTTCATTGACTCTACACTTGGAGCCCAAAGCAGGGAGCTGAACATTTTACTGTACACTGAATGCCTGAGAGAACAGATATGAAAGCCTCAAACTATTTCTTCAAATAACAACAAAAAAATACCTCACTTCCAAAAGATGCCTTTTCCAAACATCATGCAACAGCCCCTAAGTTAAGGATGCAATTCACTGTTAAGGACCCCTCATTACATGTAAATGTAATAAACCTTTGAGCATTCTGTCCATCATATGCTCAGAACTCAGAGAGTAAAAACATTAATAAATCTTTCTAGGAAGAAAGATGCTTCACGAAAGATGTCCTTTTTACTCTTGATGAGATCAATTAATCTAAATAGACAACGTAATTTAGAGGGCACAGAAAGAAAAAGTTATCACATATAAGTTACTAAGGAGAATTTAAATCAGAGCTTTGATTGTAAGGCCAATCCACTGCAGAAAGTGCAGTCTTCAGAGCTACTAAAGTTATACAAGAAGCGTCATTCAGGCAAATCATTCCTACTGCAGAAAGATTCCCAGGAAAGAACCATCTCCATTTAATCCAAGTTAATTTATAAATTGCTTTGTATCACAAATCATCTAAAATACAGTCAGAAGTCTTGGGACTTCAGCAAGATGAAAACACAACAAAACCAACAGTTACACATGCTCTGAAGTTGTAAAGTTTAGTCTCACTCAGAAACAGTTTCATTAAAAGCAGTGACTTCATGTTGCATCCCTTGCACCAAGAAGGGGCTTGTTTTTTTTTTTTTGCATGGATTACTCTTAATCTAGAAAGTTTCTCACTGACTGAGGCAGTGTGTGTTCCAAGTCAGTCCTCCTGCAAGAATTGGCAAATGGGCTGCCAAAACATTGCTGTCTTTTCCCTGCTGCTGCAGCAGCAAAGCTCCATCCATCATTGCACAGGTAATTCCAGCACTTCTGAACTTGTAAAATCAAGTCTCAAAACCTTAACCTTGATGTAACTTCTGTGCATTATGTCCTAGGCTAAAAAAAATGGAGAGGAAAAAAAAAAATCTGTTCCTTCAGCTCCCTCCAAAATTCCGTAATTTAGACTTGCATTAACGTATCTTTCAAAGCTCAATAAGCAGTCACAGCAATAAGCCGTGACTTAAAGCTCAATAAGCAGATACACAGCACAGAATTCTGTAAAGTAAGTAAAGGGACTTAAACACAGAAAATACCTGTAAACCTACTGGAAACCCATTAAGACTAACAGCAGAGAAATCTGCAATGCAGTATTTGTGGTTTTGTCCTATTTCTGATGAGACTTGTACATCCGTCTGCAGCCCATCCTAGCCAGGGCTTTCCAGCACTGTCTCTCCCTCAGATCCACACTCTGCTATGCTTACCAGTCTTCTCCAGAGCCTCACTGGCTTCCTGTCCCGATCAGTGCCCACACTGCTCTGATTCTGCTCTTGTTCCCACCATGATGCCAGCTGGAAGCTCCTGTCCAGGCATCTCCAGCCTCATCAGATCACGTTGTATCGCTTCTTTTGTCCTCTTGCTCGACTCCTTTTTTCCTTCTTTTTACTTGGCCTTATTTCAGTAAGGCCATCTCTGTTTTCAGTTTAAGGCCCAGTCTAATCCAAACCCTGAGCCCCAGGGAAAATGCACTGGCAGAACTCTGCTCAGCCTCTGCAAGCCCTGCGCTTGGGCTTGCTAGACAGGTGCAGAAGCCTTAGAAAATTTAACAGTCAAATCGATTAACTCATATGTATCAGGTAGATATGCCAAAGCTGGGAAAACTTTCACAGAAATAGCAGAAAGAGCATTTCCTGCCCTCCCATCAAGCTTTCATCTCTTTTCTAAGAGGACACTACAGTTTATTAATGAAACATCTGCAATGAATCTTAACCAGGACAGAAATGAGTGCTTTTCATTCTTTGGAACAGCTGAATCTCTTTCATCCAAAATGTAAAATAAATTTTTTTGGGTTGCCAAATACCCGGGAAAGAGACACAGTTGGAGTGACGTTAATTCTTTCAAGTGCTCAATTAATTTTTGTTATATAAAGTTTGCAAGAAGTATTCTCCAAGATCTGCAGGTGCTCTGGTATTCTGTATTAAACAGCTCAGATACCGTTTCTCTCAGAAGTATCCAAAAACACATAAATAGGATTTTTACTTACAGAATAAAAAGATACCTTCTATGTGACATTAGAACTATGTACTAGCACAGATCTTTATTGCTACAGTAATGAGTAAAGAAAATGATATATATTTAACTCTGCAATCATTAAAGATTTAAGACTATTGCAATAATTTTCTGCTTCTCCTTCACTTTATTGAGCTTAGTCAGACTGATATATTGCTGTGTACTTCATTCATTCCTGTTGATGGATGACATGAAGTACGCAGACAATGCCAGTGTCCAACTAAAAAGAGGAATTACAGAAAAGAGAAGATAAGCAGTTGTAGATGAAGTGCTGATTAATAGATTACCCCCCTCCCCATCGAGTCTGAGCCCATATTTTAAACTGCCAACAGCATTGCAACTGAATCATGGAATGAATGAGTATTTCTGGAACCCAGAAAATCCCGAGGAGCCAACATTTTTCAAAATTAATCCTTAACAGCTTCTTTCAAGATTTATTTCTTTCCCTGAGCTTCAGACAAAATTGGTAATGGTATGACCTGAGTTTCATGATTTCTAGTTGTGAGGGTATGAATTTGTTGTGAGAGTATTATCTACTTTCTAGATAAGAAATACTTCTAGGCAAGAAATACTTTCTTGCCTTATTTTTCACTGGAATACTCCAGAAGTATTGCTGACCTCAGTAACATTCATTCAGAAAGAAGGTAGGGTGGCAGGTCTGTTCTAATTTTGCTGTACTGAATACAGCTCTTCTAGATAATCAGAAAATAATCTTAGTTTAGGTAGCTACAAGGGAGATAGAAGAGATGTAAAAGATAGTCTTGTAACTATGAACTTCTTCGCGAATGGTTTACCTTACAGAAACTAAACCTTAGGAGTCCAGTAATCAATGGTGGAAGAGATGAGCCATCTAAAAACAATTTATCCTGAAGACTGATCACAGAAGAGAAGAAAATATACATTTCTGGAGAGTCCTTCAAAGAGTAGAAGTTAAACTGTGAATATAATGCATATGGCTCAAATAGAGTTATATCATCCAAGCCATATCAAATCTTACATGTTGACAAGCAACTTTCAATGAATACAAAATGGCAGAGTGAAGCAATTCAAAATGGAAGAGGAATTTAACCAAAGAACTCCATGATCCAGACTAATACTAAAAAATAATACTGCTTTCAGTGCAACGGTGAAGTAACTTCATAGGAGAGTTGTCTATTTTCAACTACTGCAACAACTGTAGATATTATTCTCTTATCTCCAGTTCTTCAAGCAAGTGAATTTATGCTAATTCAGACACTATCTGTGACAAACTCTATTTCAACTTTCCACACACGTCTTTAAAACATAACATCCACTTCTAAATGGAAAATAATGTTTTATCATCAGTTTACCAAGTGCTGATTCTTTTTTTGTATACAGAAAAAATCAAGCCCAGAGGAATGTTTTTTCAGATGGATGTGAATTCTACTGGTTGCTATTGAATTTTTTTCTTTAAATAAATTGGCCCTCCTTTAGACCATACATTTGCTTCCTAGTATGATAGATGATGATGCCATATGAAAAACGAAAACTTCATTTACATTTTAATTATTGCAGAATCATAACAACTTGCCATGCTAGAGTACAGCATATCATACACCACATTATCAATGCAACATAGCAAATAACTGTCCCTCAGTGTCAATGTGAAGTCATGTAATATGTCTTATATGCTTTATTCCAGGCAAATTATATCCTAAAGAACAGCAGAGGTGGGTAACGGTATCACTGACCTGCTGGTGACTGACAGGCTCAGAGCCCTCATGTTCATGAGAGAAAGAGGTGGTGTTGGCCGGCAGCTATACACTGGGTGGAGCAAGGGACATGACTCAAAGGGTAGAAAGGGCATTTTAAGTTCAGCAGATGCTTGGCAATTTCTTTATGTTTTCAAAGGTCAGTTACAGTGAGCTGGATCACTGACCTCTAACCAACTCTCCTTCAGTTACAGTCAGAAAAGGAACAGAGGGTAGGGAAGGCAGCAGGCATACAAGGTTACAAAGATACAAGTAGTAAAAAAAGAGCCCACTACAATACAGACATTTAGAAAGCCCTTCTACAGGAATGAGTCTAGTATAGCTTATTTCTGTTATTTATCTGGTGTGAGCTGGTGCTGGCCTTTATCTCTCCTGGTATTACTAAGGCAGCAAAACTTCCAAGCGCTTCCCTGCCATCCCCCAGGTACAGATTATATAGGTCTCTGCAGCCCAGATCAAAGCCAGCACCGACTGAGCTTCTCTGACAGATGCATCCAGAGAACCCATCTCAAAAACCATGAATGTTCCAAGGAGAGGATCCAGAGAAGCACCTGCACTGATTTCAAATATCCACGTGGTGGTCAGCTGGGTATACTCTCACTAATAATTACTACCACGTCAAGCAGGACTGGCATTTTAATCACTAACGAGCTTAAACAATCACATGTGCTAAACACCTGAGAATAAAAAGCCTGTGAGCCTGAGTGAGGATAAATTAACACACGTCATTTGCCAGCACTTCTCCATTTTCAAGTGAAAACCAATTTTCCACCACAGTCAGTAAACCACAAATATATTTACTCCTCTAACAAAATCAAGTTTCCACCTCACCTTAAGGTATATGCACAGAAAAACTGGCACAAAGCCAATCTGTTTTTAACCAATCCATTAAAAAATATTAATCTTAAGAGAGCCTAATTTCTTCCAAAAAATGAATAACTTTGACAAAGCCCCACAGTAAAATCTCACCCAGGGCCAACAGGTCTTTTTTCAGAGCAAGGCCAGCAGTGATGCCACGTGCTCCTCAGTGCTGGAAATGCCCTCACCGTAAGGCAAGATAAAACAGACCAATTGCCTTCTCTCCATTGCCTTTAAAGATTTCCAGCATTAAACTGAAAAAGAAATACAGGTCAACACAGAACATTTTTTTGAGAAAAAGACAGGCACACAACATGCTGTAACAAGAAGAATAATGCTTCCTTTCTGTAGAAATTTAATCCAGGTCATCTGGCTAGTTTAGAGTCTGTCCTGCTTCAGCCTTATACAGGATTTGCTATTAATAAATAAATATATAAAGGAGCTCTCTGTTGTACTACATGTAGAAGTAAATGGAATCTTTGAGAACTATAATGCACAAGGACAGGTGTCAACTGGAGCTTCAGGAGTTCTTGGTTAGACTTGCAAGTCTCCTGCAAAATAAACAATTCCATGGTTGCAAATTCTCTAAATCCCTACAGTCAGCCTCTGCAAACTTCTGTTGGTAATATTTTAAACTAGTGTTTATCAAAAATTAAATCAAGAAAGAAAAAGATGCATGACTCATTGAAGAAGATATTTAAGATAGAAAAACATCATTTTTTAATCTTTGAAACTTAAACTCTTTGAAGAGTTGCTAAGTTGCTTCTTGAGCATGGTAGGGGAGTAAGAATAAGAGACAGCATGGTAATTCTCACCAAGGGACTAACCTTCCTGCCTTCTGAAGTCTACAGAGATGCACGGAAATCGGCTGGCAGGGATAAACCTGGTAGGAATTTGTGTTCTTTATCACTTCAGTTGTTATCAGATCATGATTTTATTTTTTTCCAGTTAAAAGGTGGAGTTACATGATAAAAGAGGAGATAAACACAAGGTCTAATATATTCTTCATTCACAGGAATAAGACTGATAATTTGTAAAGCTAAGATCAATTTTAATGTCAGTTCAGTAACTCTTGGAGCCCTTTATTAGAGGCTTAATCATTGTGATGATATTGAAAATAGTTTACTGAGAATTTTGAGATAAAATGAGAGTGATTAAGCAGATGTCCCTGAAATTAGAACCGACTTTTCCTGTACAAAGAAATGCTCGGATCAAACACTGTGGATTTACTTCCACAATTTCAGTGAGAGCTCTTCAATATCTATTATCTAGAGTCATAGGTACTTCCCTTTCTATCTCTGACTGCAGCGAATCTTAGACAACGAAGGGAAATACACATCAGCTTTTTCTGATGTAGCACAGCAGGCATCACAGAGATGCTTGGCAGTACTCTTCCAGCCCTGAGTTTTAACAAGGGACGAATGAGTGCCCGTGGCACTCCCTTCTTTTCCTTTGCTTTGCAGACTAAATCTCAAAAGGGCAGGATTGGAACTTCCTCCTCTGCCCCAGTCACCGAGCATAGGAGGAAGACAAGCTTTATCCTGGCATCTGATTGCCCCCTGCATCACTCTCCAGAAGACAGGCACAAAAAGTGGCCAGAAACCTTGCTATTCCTCACTAAGCTATTTTGCAGGCCACAGCTTCCAGGCTTCTTTGAAAATCTGCTGCCTGAATTTTCTGAATTGTTTCTTCACACACAGATTTCTCACAATAAATCTTTCAGCAGTGAAAGCAAAATAAATGGTGTTTGTAGCAGCAAACGCTCACAAAGGTCCCAATCTCATTTTAAATGTAAAGAATGAGTGAAAGTTTTCAGTCTGACATTAATTACCACTTTATGTCAATGAATGTTTTCACAGTGCATATCTAAATCAAAACAGCAAACACTGAAAAGTGTCACAGTTCCACCAAAGCACGTCATCCCACTGGCACTCCCGGCAGAGGCTGGGACAGAGCAGATTGCTGAGAAGAGCCAGCTTGTTGCCTGCTTTGATGGAGGCAAGCGCTGGGCTGTGCTGGCACAAGACTGAATATTGTCTGCAACTTGAAAACACATCATCTTGTTGAAGAGTCTGTTATAGGTGTACTAACCAGTGGTCGCCTCTGCTTTGCTATCACATTAAGCAGATTTTACACTGGTGGGTAACCTCATCTAGGCATATAGTAATCCCACAGGTAAACGGAGAAGGAGGGCTCTTTTTAAGGCAGGTTGCCTAGTTTTGTTTATTTTACATGGAAAATGGTCTGGACTGAATCTTACATTATGCAGTCATCAAACAATGTATTAGGTAACTTTCAGGTAACTTTGATATTTCAACCACAGCCAAAAGCTTTTCTGAATATAAAAATAAGCACTTCATACAAGAATTACATTTTAAATGAAGGGTATAAAAGATTTTTTAAAAACAACCTGCAGCAACTCTCGTTGGTTGATTCATGTTTTCTTCCTACCGCAGACTTCATTATCTATATGTAGATAAAAATAATTAGAATTGTTTAATGCCTAGAAATAAAAACTGAAAGAAGAAAATACTCACACGTTGGGAAACAGCTTCACAACAGGACAGGAAAACAGGCAAAAAAGATGCCCCTTTTCATGTTCAAAAGGAAAAAAACACTTTTTTTTTTTTTTTTTTTTTTGCATTAGTACCTCCAGCACAAACCGAGTTATCAAACATGGACCAGAAAGGGAAAATGATTAATATAAACTTAAAGAGCTTAACAAATCCCTGTCCAAATTCAGTGAAATGCAGAAATACAGGCAGACCTGGATGAACTTAATCAGCATTAGACTGGTTCTCCAGTTACTAAAGTATCTTTACAAAGCTCTCAGGCAATGTCATCCCTGCCTGGCTTTATCTGTACCAAGAGAGGCAATGACAACCTAGACAAATGAGAACAAGTTTATCATTAGAATCTCGGTAATTGCATATGCCAGTTAAACTCATGGGTCTGGTCACTTGAAGACCAGCATCATGTTTTTAAACACTCAGTATTTAATGAAAATTTTATTTCACATTTACGCATTCAGTATATTATCCTGGAATTTTCATGGTACTTTCTAACCATGCTGATAAATAGCCCTGTCCTTATTCTTTAGGCCCTTTGGCAAACATTCCTCAAGTTCATACTCAATAGCACTCTACTTGGCACTTCATAACAAACCTACAGCACTGAATTCCTAATCAGTCAAATGTACGTGCAAAGACAGCTAGCGTTATATTTTGCACGTGTAGCTACATAAATGACAAACCTGACAAGCATAGGAAGGCATGTAACACAGTATGAACTTTGAGGCACTTGGATATTTTCTGCTCATACTTACAAAGCTCACACACCTGAATACACACAAACCAAGCAGACAACACACCCAAGTCACGAACCACCAGACATCACACAGGCGCCCCCAACTGCATGGGCCCAGCGCAGCCCATGCCATCATGGCAGCCGCTCTGCCCCTCAGCACGACCCGCCCCTGTGGGCTGAAGCAAGGCATGAGGCACAGCACAGTGCTAACTCAAGTGACAGAAAATACGTTTGTGGATTTTGATACACTGGCTAAATGCAGTCCCGTAAGCAGCAAAAATAAACAGCCGTGCTTTCCATTTTCGTAAAGGAATCTGAGAATAGGCTTCAAGAATGCAAAAAAAAAAAAAAAAAAAAACAATCAATTTTTTTATTTTATTTACAACTCCATTCTCAGTACATTGCCTGTGAATTTCCAAATGGAACGTATTGAGTTGCAATTAGAAACTTAATCATGTCTCTTTACCATATTTTCATAAAACCTCTCTTACCAGAGAGAAATACCCTTCACTTCACAGTCACACCTTATTTGTGTCATCACCTTTTGGCAGTACATACATTTGTGAACAACTACTTTGAAGGATGAAGCACAGGAAGAGTAAAATTTCATTAAAAATTTCTATTACACCTCGAGACCTCACGGAGAACTGCAGCCACTGCCATCGAACCAGACTGACGCATTAGTTTCACATAAACAAGGACACAAGTCCCACTAGTTCTGTGGTTTCGTTGCTCTCTTTTTTTATATGTTTTAGTAAAGAACATTAAAAATTAAAATAATTGGTTATTTTATGCACAATAATATTAACAGCTGCATAACCTTGGGAAACACCTTCCACCCAATAACTGACTTACAGTTAGAGGCAAGTGAAACATTACTGGGAGGAAGCCACTTTCTATACACCTGAAGAAAAAAGAACACCCTAAAATTAATGAATTGAAATGGCCAATCTTGACCGACAGCATGCCTGCAAAACCAACCTAAGCTCTCTCCCATTTCCTTCTTCTCTGCACTCCTACAGAACAAGATTCCCCAGAGGGAACTTCCATTACTCCCCACCAGAGACATTTCCTTCTCTTGTGGCTGCCCTTATTTTAATTTTTGGCTGTTTTGTCTGTCACTGCTTTCCTCTAGGCAAAGAGGATATTACTTCACAGATATTCTACAACACTGTATACTTTCAGGGCAAGGACTGCACCTTCTGCATTTGCCTTGCACCTGACCCCATGATACAAGAAATACGAGCAGCACCATAAAAAAAGCCCATGGTAGGTTGCTATGTGAAAGTGATTGGCAGAGCAAGCACTTGCATCCATGCAGCAATTTGAGACCGAGCATGCAGAAAGAACAAGGAAATTAGCAATTAATGCTAAAAGCAGCTGAAGAGAGTCACATGACCCAGTGACTCGTGCACCCCGCAGGCCTGCAGACTTTTAATGCTCCGGCTGAAGTTGAGAAGAACAAAACCTTCAGATGAGAAAAATAAAGTTTGTCGGGAAGAGCTGGATGTTCAGCAGGGGAAAACAGTAAGGGCTTATTCACAGCAGGAGATAACCCAGCGGAAACGTAGCTCTCCATTTCTTACACCTTTGCTATGTACTTATTCAACATTAGCTTAGCATGTAAAGAGCATAATTTGAAACAAAACTGAAAGACCACACTACAAAAAAGTTGGTTTGAATCTTTTTGGTGGAAAATAAATACTTAAAAACACTATTTCAACAAATTCCAATTTCCGTGGACAAAATGTACTTGCAATAAAAATAGGTATGTGGTTTTGGTCTATAGAAACTAACAGCGGGGGGGATGAAATGTGCAGAAAACTTTCTGATGCAAAAGTAATTCATCTTCGATTTGTCTGGTACAAGCAAGAAAAAAGACTCCTTAATTTACATTAAAATCACCAAGTCTATAAAACAAGGAGAATTTGTCCAGGACACTGCTTTCAGCCTTTTAAGAGCACTAATAGGCAGCATGAGCTCAGAGGAGGCCTCACAGCCCCTTTGGGCAGCGCAGTGCGGACACCTGGAAGCACAGTGGGAGCCATGCAAGAGGCAGAGCAACCTGTGCCTTGCCCCTAAGCACAACGCAGCCTTGCTTGGTAGTCCTACTTTGGACAGGTGTATTAACCAAAAATGTGTATGACAAGAAAATTGGCCACACGTCCATAAATCTTAGTTCCAATTAAGAAACTTAGGAAGAATTCTCCCTTAAGGTTTACTGTTCCTGCACATTTTAAGATAGAAAGCCATTCCGATTGCAAAAGGTTCAACCAGAGACTGTGCAACTCTTTACAAATACAACAGAGAAGTAGTTACTGTTACCAAAATAAGACAGAAGTTTCAGAAGAAATGTATACGCACACAGTAAAAATATACATAAACAAACTGGAGAACTTATTGCTGTAATAAATAGAATTGCTCAGTGTGTTTATTCTTATCTTTTTATGTTGTTCTGTTTTTAATTGTAAACAATGAAAAAAGTTCTGTAAAATAAGTACAGCCAGCCCTACAAAGCAATTTATAGGAACACTCCAGTTTTATAGTATCACAATAGTACAACAAATGAAAAAATATGGATTTTATTTACTTCCCAGTAACCATATACTGCTGAAACCTTGGACGTGTTCTGTACTGAAGAATCAAACCAGGTAGGTTTGAGCAACCTATTTCATTCAGAGTACACTGCTAAATATACTCAGAAAAATTGTTGAGTGAAAACTGACTGCTATTTGAACTTTTCACTTTAATAAATGAGCATTTTTTAAATAAATGTTTGATCTAAGTCTGCAAGCAGCCTTAGCAAAAAAAAAAAAAAAAAAAAAGGAACCAGTGGCTAACAGTTTGGGAGAGAATGCTAAAACCGGGCTTCTCATCTCTAGAGGAATTGCACGCTGGTCCCATCCTAAACAGAAATCAGTGTCCTGGAAAGATAATCTTGCACTGGAAATAAGCAGTAATAATCCAGTAGTGACTCCTTTGTTAAGGAATCTCAATAACCAGAAAAAAAACTCTTTGAAATGATCAATTCCATTAAAAGCTTTAATGAGATTACAAAATTTAATTACTTTTCTGTGCTGCATTAATTTATAAAGGGTGGGTCCTCAATCTGAACATTTAATGGTTTCTAGAAATAGCAAACGGCATTTGAAAGGAAGCAGAAAGGTCTTTTCTTTTTTTTATTCTTAATTGAAATAATCTAGCACCACTATGAGCCCTTTGGGCAAGACGTCTAGGAGCACTTCTGTGCCCCAAAAGGCTGACGGTTTCCTAGGTGCCTACCGTAATTGCCATGTGCTCAAAGACCTTCAGAGCGTTCCCTTCTGCTTGTTAACCACATAAAATGAATGAACAAGGGTACGTTTATGCTGCTTCAGTTTTATAAATGTGATTTTACAAATTACACCACTAGAAAAGATAAGTAGATGCCATTTTTAATACATAGCAAGATGCATTCCTAACTAGATTAAGCAGATGTTAACATTATTTTTCTGCACAGAAAGAACAAATGTCTAACTAACTAGACCTTAAAAGAAGCAGCAATCCCATTTGGTGCACGCTGTATATATTTGATTTTATTCCACAACAGCATTCAGGAAGAAATAATAATAATAAAAAAAACTAGATAAGGAAATTAATTTGCAGCAGTATTCCAGACATGGCAACAGTCACAGATACATAAGAATTTTAAGGAAGCTAGAAAGTCTTTAAGAAGTCAGAACAAAAATACGACTTGATTCAACTCTAGTGCCAGCTTTCTTCAATCTAAGAGTGGCAACTAGGTGCAAAAAACCAAAACAACAACAACAAAAACAACAAATATCCGCACCAGCAAAAAGCAGGTACACGCAAGAGTTGAAAAGTCTCTTGCTGAAACAGAAAACTTCATTTCTTGAGTTTTTTTTCCCATACCCCCTGATCTTAATTTTCCAGCAAGACATCATTTTGCTGAAATTCAGAGTTGAATCAAACCACAGCTGTTGCAGGAAATCCAATGACAGTAGCAACAGTGGAACAATACACAAGGTGAGACTGACACACTGCATCAAAAGCTGGGAATGAAACTTGGAGGAAGCTGCTAAACAGCATCTACGCCCTGTAGGGCTCAGTTCTTACTTAGACGATTCTACCAAGCTAAAAGTAATAAAACAACCATAATAAAATTTCAAGCAACAGGCTTCTACAGTAATGAAATATGTTATATTAGCCAACACAAGAAATACCCGAAGGATTTTGTGAATGAGCCTGTTTCTACAGTTTTCAGAGCACTGGCTTTCTATAACATTAACAGAGTTACGATTCTCTGTGGTGGTTAAAATAATTGATAGCCAGGAATTCATTTCTTGTTAAATGATGCAAGACAATCCCCTTCACATCGTGCTGAGAGCATGCCTGCTTAGAAGGGAGCACTGAGGCCCCACCGTGTCTGATCCCCTCTCCTCACGTGGCCACACTGAGTGCCACACTCTGCATGGCCCCACGTGCCAAGTGCTGCCCTGATGTGTGCACAGCATTCCAGACAGCGTCCCTCTATTAAAGTAACTCAGGTAACCACGTAAGGCCTTCTAAAAAACTTATCACCTAGCTAACAGATGGCTTTGTTCATAAAACCATGTGGGGGAATCACAGATCGGAGTTCTCACCTTGCCCAAATGATCTTTCTCTGCAAGGTGTACCGGAAAGTTACTTCCATAGCAGTAATTTCAGAAACCTGACTATAAACAACTATTAAGAGCTGCAAATGAAATGGCTAATCAACAGTGATCCTGAAGTTATGCTCCTGCATAATAGGATTGAGTCTGTTTTGGATCACTGAAGGAAATTTGTTATTTCAGTAATGCAGTATAGGCTAGTTGGAGCATAATAGCTAATTAGACAGCTGAACTTAATTAAATAGCTTTGTTTCTAGTACAAAGATCCCTGCATTTGTACACATCCAAGCTCTCCCACAAGCACCATTCCTTTCACCTCTATCCCAGGATGGGTGGCAGTTGCCACATTCCAACCAAGAACACAGTAATCCAGAATCAGTGTTATAAAACAGCAAATCCTGCTACAAGACATTAAGGTACATCTGTCCAGTTGAAATCCTCTTACAGCACGACATTCATTACTGCAAGAAGAGGGTGCTTAGCAGAAAATGGATCAGGGCCTTACACAAAGATCCATGGATGAAACTTGGGCTAAGAAGGTAAAGTACTGAATATTTTCTCCATTTACAACTTTAAAAATGGTTGCTATCTAGTAGCTATACGGAACTATTCTTCTACAACTCCCCAAACCAGAAAATTATTAGAAATCCTACAATAAATTCTTGAATTGTGATTGATTAGGTTAAATCCTTACTATAAACAGTAAATTTTTTGCACACAAGCGTTGCCTATGATTTTAGTTTCAAATCAATTTCTCAGCAACACAGGGACAATTTGTTACAGGCACTCACACGCAGTTTGCTGCCATCCGCACAGCACAGGGCACGGAGCAGCTCCCCTCCTCCCTGCTCTCAGGGCAGCATCAGCAGCCACATGCTCTGGTCTCATTATTTCAAAATCTTCATTATTTTTAAACCTGTGGCACCAAATCCAGGTTCCAAAACATTATGAAACATAAATAATCAAAGCTAAATGTCAGCTGTCAACATAAAAAAGCCTGCACAGGGCTCATTTACCAGAGAAAGAAACTGAAAAGCTGATTCATGAGCTACCTTTGTTTTCCATGGCCACAAACCAGCACAGTGCGCATCAGCACCGTGCTGAGCCCAGACATGAGATGGGGAGAGAGAAGTGAGGCAGGAGCGTGCTGCTTGCACCTCTCCCACATCCTCTTCCCAGCAGTGCTACTGGGACCCGTGCCAGGCAGCAGTGGTCGACAGCAGCTTTCCTCAACTCTTCCCCATTCCTGGGGTCAGAGCAGGCCTCCCAGCTGCTGGTGTGAACCAGCAGCTCTGTGCGCCACTTTGGTTTGGCACAAAATGAAAGATGAAGTTTAAAAGAAGCTTTGTAGTCTTTTTCTCAAGCTAAGATGAAAACAATCATGACAAAGTAAACAGAAAAACATTGAAAACACTGAAAATAATGAAGAGACCCATGCTCCTTCCATTGTCCCTGTACTGCGCTCCCATCAGCTATCAGAAGCTGTTTCCTTTGCTCACAAAACATTTGTAGATTCACTACACAGCCTCTCCTCCATCTGGCAGCAGCATGGGTCGGTGCAGGGCAGTGAACAACAGTTCAGCACTGCTGAACTCCCCCCCGACAGAACGCTCCTTGGAGGGGCACCAGCGGCCCCACTGCAAACAGAGCGGGCCAAGTGGCCCCTTCATTTGCAAAGGCACAGATGAGGGCAGGTCAGGAATATTCTTCAGGCTGCAAAAGATTAACCTTCATCAAGATTTCCAGTTTCTCGTCTTTCAGCTGGCTGTCCATATTCACCTCATGAAATAAAGGCTATGGAAACCTAACAGTGCTTAAGTTCATCTGTGTGACATTGGCAAAAAGAGGTCTCAAATTCATTTCCTTTATGGTTTCCTCCTCTGCCTACAGCGACAGCCTGAGTAAAACAGCTCTCCACAGACAACAATGAGCAGCACCATGAGGAATTCCAGCCCCAGGTGGGTGCCACGTGCCACCCAGCAGCCGGGTGAGGCAAGTGCCTTCTCTTCCCTTGGCATGGGATTAGAGAAACAACTTTTCTGCAGCACTGCGTTCTACTCCGCACGTTAGAATTTTCTTATAGACATTCAATTCCTGATCAACACCTTGCATATTTCTGAGCCCAGAACTGTTATTATAGATGCATGAAAAGTCTATTAAGCTTTAAGTATCATCTATAAAACAAGCAACGGTCAAACACTCTTGAGAAGAAAACCTTTCACAGATATTTTTGTGACAGAAGTGCTGCTCCTGCGTGCTTCACAAGCAGGGCTGGATGGCAGCACTGGGACTGCCCTGTGCAGTGGTGCACTGTGCCACGTGCACAGCCACGGAAACACTGCAACAGCAGAAGGACCAAACATGAACGTTGAGAGAAGTGACTGGAAGATGGTGCTGGTTTCTGCCTAACAGCTATTCATAACACTTGTGCCTCGCTAATCCATTTTCCAAGGCCTTTTAACAGCACACAGTAAGTTTAGGGGGTGAAATCATGTGTATATTTGTTTAGTCTTTTACTCCTATTTCATTGCTACTTATTTCCTATAAATTCAGCTGAGTGTATCTGAGCTCAGTCCTCTCAGGAATTTCTGTTCTTTTGTTTCACTATCACTAAAATTTTTTTATTGCTGCTGTTATTAAAGAAACAGCAGTGAGCCACAGACACTCCTACAGGGTATTCTGTGCCACTGAAAGATGCACAGCACAGAGAAAGCCCTCCAACTTAAGAAAGCAGACTATAAATTCAGACGTCCATGCTCCCCGCCATCAGATACAGAACATCACCAAGTGGCCAGGCCCCACAGAGACGGGGGCAGACACACACATTACATTAATTTATTTTCTGGAGAATTAAGTGAAACCTTTGCATAATTTTGACTTCTAGCATAATAACTCATCCATCATTTTTGTCCTAGGAAAAAGAGCATTGAAAAATTCTTCCAAGGTTGCATAATAATAATAATAAAAATACTTATTTCTATAAACTCCACTACTATGTTTCTGTATAGCTCTGTGTTCTAGTTATACTGCAATACCTGTACCTGCACTATGTCATTTCTTTACCTTCAAATACTGTCTTACCTGCCTGAAAAGAAAACAAACCAACTTTTAACTTCATTTCATCAGCATCTATTCCACTGCGTATGAATTAAACAATTTCTATAAAGAATACAGTTCAGCTTCTGAAAATAAACACTATCTTGTAGAATTTACATTTCAATCACTTCTCTGCTATTCCCTTCAGCTGATCACAGACAAACTTATTACAATGCTGCTAAAAGTGACTGCTGATGTCACCAAAAACAGTAATGGGGAGATACTAAGTGAAGAGAACTTCACCTCAAAAATGAAACAGCAAACATATGGCAAATAAATTTAGCAGTTTTGATGTTTGAAGTGATAAATGTATATTTATATGCATTCACTGCAATTAACTTTAAAGCATTCTTAGTCACGTCCAGCTTTGGGCTAACAAAACAAGAGAGGAAAAATTACAGCTCAGGGGAACATAGGAAGAAAGGAACTTCATGTTTACTTCATCAGCACGATTTGGCCCTCTTCAGAGTTGTTGCATTGATCATTTGCATCTTATATTTTCTGTCTTGCTCAACTCCAAAGGCAGAAGTGAAACAAATCCTGTGTTTACAGATGATCACTAAAGCAATGATTCGATGCACCAAACCATAAGCTTACCAAACATTATAGTTTCTTAATAGTCTATGTTTTCTACTTTCAACATCTGTGATTCCTTTTACAGCTCCAAATAGAAGCTACATTCTATTAATATGTAATATTGAGTAATACCGTGGAAACCGCATACATTGAAAAAAAGTGGGGAAAAAATGGAGGGAACAGAAGGAAAAAAAAAGAAGGGAGAAAAAACTCTATTCAACACCTTTTACCCATCTTTACATCATCTCAAGTTCCAAAGAAAGGAATTGAAGATCCAAAATGCTTAAAAGTATGCCATTTCTGAAACTGTTGTAGAGTCAGCTCCATAGGAACAGAGAATTTGACATCTGCAGAGATGGAGGCATTGGTACATATTGAAAAGAAGCACCTAAAAAGTGCAGAGGTCTCAAAAACTTCACATTATTCATGTTTTACAGGAGGGGAAGTGTGAGGTGGAATTGAATCCTACTGTAATCCCCCACTCTTGGGTGCCTGTGGCTTTAATAAAATAAAAATATATCTCTCTCCTCCTAAGATGTTTCCCCAGAAGGTAAAGAGAGACAGTCATATATTGAGAAATTAACTTCCTACTGAATGGTCGATCTCATCCACAGTGTTGATTTCAGGGACTGCTGGCAAACATTTATAAGTATTCTTGGCTTGTTATTAGGCATCCTTTCCTTTAGATGTGTTGGAAATACACTAGCACTGTTCTTTGTGCCTGGAGCACAAATAATTGATCCTGATTTACTACTGTTACTGGTGTGAGGTTTTACTTTTTATGAAATGTTTATGCACTATATGTAAGCTCTCTTTCTTCTTACTTGAAACCTGATTCTGCTTCTCCTGCCCAGGTAAGAGATCCTTGCTATTCTGAGGAAGCCAGGCTGCCAAATCCTGTTTCCCTATTCAGAGGATTAATCATGGTTCAACCCTGGTTACATCCAAGGCAAATTTCCATTTGTGAACTGAATCATTTTCCATGGTTATATACAAAGCATTCAATATTTATTAACAAAGACATGACAGTTATTACATTGGTGGACTTTGGCCCTAGAAAATCTCAACCACAATAGCCAACCTAATTGATTTGCAGGCACGGGGCTTTACATGCTGTCTGTGTTTAAAAAATGGAAAGCATGTTCTCTGTGCCACTGTCATTTACATTGGCAAGCCCATTATCCCCCAATAAAAGAGTTTGACACCACTGTGGATGAACACCTGTATTCTATTTAGAGCAGTCTACTTCATTTTCACAAAGCATTAGTGGAGTCATGCATCTCTGAGCACACATTTGGAAGTCCTTATTAATGCAGATTTGTTTATTAAAAGAAAGAAGCTGGATTCGTGGAAACTGTGTCCTACACGTAACTCCCAGACAGAATCCTGAGGCTTCTGGCAAAGCTCAGTTCCAGCATTTGCAGGGAAATCTTAAAGGAGGCTCTTCAGATTGAACACATCAAAAAAAAAAAAGTATTTTCTCCATCTATTTTTTCTACTGTATCTCTTACATCATTATACTCCCATAATTCGATTAGTAACACATAATTAGGAGGGCTCTGTACACCAGAAGAAATATTTAAGAGCTAATACTCAGCTGGAAGAGACAGCCATTAATGTAGCCTCTCTGTCACTCCACTGTGTCACAATTAAATAGAAAAAATAACATATAAAATGCAAAAAAGTGGCACCAGATTTGCACCTGTCAGAATACTGGCAGTGTTCTAACGCAGAAAAACAGCACACTCACCAGTTTTAAAGATTACAGCCTGTGAAAATACAACTTAAAAAAAGACAAAAACTACAGGAGGATCAAGCTCTGAGCAGATTGAACAAATTTGATATTCTATCTATAGGAAGCCAGGCACACTAGCCATCTTTGTATGTTTATTTGCTCTAGAAAACTGCAAAGAAGTTACCCAACAGCTTTCCAAAAAGGCCAGTAATTTTTCAGCAAACATTCCAGTGCTAACGTGGACCTTGCTTTCCCTTGCAGACAAACTCCTTCTCAAAT
Source organism: Pavo muticus (assembly GCA_016647715.1). Taxonomy (NCBI): domain Eukaryota; kingdom Metazoa; phylum Chordata; class Aves; order Galliformes; family Phasianidae; genus Pavo; species Pavo muticus. Next base: position 5,449,254 of record JACDJE010000015.1, on the reverse strand, counting down.
CCAACTCCGCTAAGATACGTTTGGTGTATTGCACATTTCTCCTTAAACCCACCGGGCTTTTAAATTGTTAATTGCTTTTTCTCTTCCTCTTCAGACTCCAAATAGAGCACACCAGTGACACAGCACTGCACGTACAATAGCACAGTGTGTAACACCATTCTGTGCAAGCCCAAAGGTACAGCCCAGGCTGCAGGAAAGATGAGCTCAGAGGCGGTACAGGATTATGAGCCCATGTGCAAGCAACGGGGTACTCACAGAAGCATCCTCGTAAATAATTCTATAAATAACAGACCACTTTGGTTTCAGAAATAGAACGTAGGTTGTTTTTTTTTTATGCTCCATTATGTGCTGAATAACTATCAATATGAACAGTAGACTAAGAAACTTTTTCTAACATGTAACAATAAATAATAATTGTCATATACAGATAGAACTGAGATAGGTTTAATAATGTCATTAATGTAAGCCATAGAGTGCTCTCTCCTTGATGGAGAGAAACAAATTAAACATAAAGGTTAACACTAGGTGCAGCATGTAAGCTGGCAAAATGTAAAGCTGAACAGCACCAGTAGGGCCACTTACAATATCTTTGGTGTTCATTAGTTCTCCCATGGCAAGAATAAGTTCTAAAAGATGTACGATGAGTTCAGTTTACTATTGGTTGTGGTTTGCATACAGATGAATATATCTTAACAATCATTCAGACCATTTCAGGGGACAGATAGACTTCTGAAAGAGAAACAAGCTGAAAGCTGGGCTCCTTTTTCCAGTGGTTTGTTGGGATTCCCAAGGGGTACTATTGGGATTTTGGGATCTGAATGTATATTTAAAACATGCATCAATTAGTCAGCATACTGGAGGCATGTTTTTCTCATGTACATAACGCAAAGTTGAAATAAAACCATCTTTGTAAAGATAACTTCTCCTACTCAATGAAGAAGGTAATATTAGTTTGTCAAAAAAGTGCCTTGCTCTATTTGTACTTCTTACTGCATTTAGAAGCACAAAAGTCAAGTACATGGCTTAAGCAAGAACAGATAAGCAAGAACTTCTTTAAAAGGCACTAGTATGATCACAAAGCCTGATTCACTTTTTTTTTTAACAACTGTCACGTGAATCAGTATGCATACAGGTGTATTAGGGGCGGAGAGGAAAGCAGTACTGCACTTGCATACAAAATATTTTTCCCCAGACACATTATTCTGGACAGCATCAACAGTGACTAATCATGTCTCTAATAAAATAAAGCAAAAAGAGAATAGCACTAATGAATTTCCCCAAATAAGATGCAGGAAAAAAAAAAAAAGAGAAAAAATTATGCACAAAATATTAATATTGGCCAATATTGTTTCTATTAAAGATGTTTTGCAAGTCCTGCTGCTTAAAATGCACAAAAGTAAGGTCATTACGGAATATTCACTGCTTTCTATGATGTGATTTTTGCAATACATCATTCTTGCCTGGAACAATCACTTCTAGCTGAGGCTGCTCCTTATGTGGCCAAGCAATTCATTATATGCTGCTAAAACATTACACAGCCTCCATCGAGAAAGTTTGTGGCAGTTTGCCTGCATCTGATACACAGAGGTTACCCCTGACATTGCACAGAAGTTATACCCGTATGTTAACTGACAAGAAAGATGGTCAGGAGGTTCAGCCTCTGGGTTTTTTGTCTTCCTACAAGGTATTTGGGACATCTCCAGTCCATGCCACAAATCGTGGTCATTCAGTCAGTTCTGAGTGCAGGATTCAGCTGTCTCCACACTTTGGCCAGCAGAACATTGGTGCCCAGCAGCTTCCTCAGAGTGCTTCCTATGCCATCAGGAAACCCAAGACTAACAAAATGTATGCCTGAATGCTGCAGCTATTTGCTTGCTGCAATAAGGTGCAAGGTAACGCAGCTATTTTATATTTCATTATTGTATTTGTCATTGTTTTTAGCTTTGATGAGCTGTTAGGTTCCTGAAGAGCAAGGTCCTGTCTCACAGCCCAGCAAACATCTCCATTAGTCTGCCTGCAGCCCTTTAGGGGCTTAGAGTCCTTTGGACTGAGGATGCCCACTGCTGCTAACCACAGTATTCATTCTTCATTGCCTTTTACTATCCAGATGCAGTGTAGTGGCATTAAGTCTGACAGCTCTGCACATTGTCGTGTTATTACTGCACAGCCCAGCAGTGCTGCTGTAGTTTGAGGTCTGTTGGTATTACTTATCTGCCCCTTGAAAACTGCTGTTTACAATAACATTGCTGTTTAAAATTGCAGAAAGTTAAAGCTCAAAATAGAAATTGTTATTTCCCTCCCTGTACTTTAAACTAAAGGAAGCTCCCAACCAAAACGACAGGTTCTGTTGCAGCTGGACAATACGTCAGTGCCTGAAATGTTTCCTAGGTACTTTCAGATGCTGCTCTGCCCGCTCTCTTGTAGACAGAAACATCCCCGTGAACATCAGGTCTGCCTCCCTAAACCACACTGCTCTCAAGAGCCTCTGAAGGCAGTTCAGAGGTTACTTCTGCAATTTACAGGCCTACACAAACACAACAGTTTGTGATTCGGTCAAATATACTTCCCTGAAAGTCTATTTTTGTGCAGTTTGATAACATATACAACTAAAAAAAGCAATGAAAAACAAAACCAACCAAGCAAAACCCAACAAAAAGTGAGCTGTGGATTACAGTATCATGTTGGAGTACTATTTCTTCAACTCCTTCTCTAGACAAGTTTTCTGGAATTTTTTTCCCCCATCTTCTGATTTAAGGAGGTACAAGACAAGTCCCTGTGCAGCACTCTGAGTTCCTCTAATTGCCAGAAAGCCCACTGTAAGCAGCAAACCTAACAACAGAAATCAGACAACAATCCTCAGGGTGCTTATGTAAAGAAACCACAGGAAACATGCCCCTGGAAGCAGCAGGCTTCCTCAGCACTGGAGGTGGACTGCAATCCCCGTAACTCCAGTCCTCAATTCCAAAGGGTCCCAAGGACCAGGGTAGCTGATAGTTCACACGTGAGGTGCCACCACAGCATCTGAGAAAACTGGCATTAGAATGCTGTGAATTTTTCCTTACTCCTCAGATCTACCCAAAGGAAAGGCTGAAACAATTACAGGAAAAATCTTCACGGGTCACATAGGCACAGCCACACAGCCACACACAGGTGGATGTTCAGAGACTACATACAACTAATGATTACTCTGCATAAACTTAGCAAGTCTAAAATTCTCCAAGGATTCATTTCAAATGGCTTTACTATGAGCCTTTTGGGAGCCCACGTTCGGACATAAAACAATGCTCATATTTAAGATTAAGAACTTCACACATTCTCACCCAGCGTTAGGAGTTTTCAAAGTAGCAGTCTAACCCATAGGAAAAATGAAAGTAAGTAGAAGGCATCCATATTTGCATGAGCAGATCAGATAAACTGCAGATTTTAACATGTAATTACCCTTCCTGAAGAACAGTTACATGTAGATAATGTCTAACTGGGGCCAACTGCATTCTTAAAGTATGAAGGAGATAAAATGGCTGTGCAAAATTTGGCTTCTCACTAAAATTTAAATTTAACAAGTGGAAAATTGGAAATAAAGTTATACACCAAAAAGCAATACCTTGCAATAAAGACAGGGAGGGGGTGGTGGTGGTGGGAAATAAAAAAGAATAAAATCTTTAGAAGGCTCTTAATCGATCTTAAAATGACACAGAAATAGTAGCAAAACACATAATGTGAGGCAAGGAGAAACAATCAATTGAGAGCTGGGGGACAAGTATGGCAAATGTGAGAACTCCGGAGTTATGAGAAAGAGAAGTGCTGTTTGGCAGACCGCTGCAGAAGCCATAGTTAATAACCAAATTAAACATCCAAACCAAGCACCTAATCAAAACAGCTGTTATGGTTTTAAGGGTCTTTTTTTCCAGTTGCTCCTACCTGCTGTCATTTGAGCCCTTAAAAGCATCAGTTCTATAAACCTGCAATTTTGTCTTGGCTCTGCAAGGCTGGATTGTACACTCCCAGAGACGCGCAGAGAAAACACCATGCTGCTGTAGGTGCCATTTTCTGCTCATCTCATAACTAAAGTCACATTTACAAAAACAAAACAGAATTAATCTAGCGTGTCTAAAAGGCACTGGCTGCTGTTCTGATCCTCTTCTAGCCTTGCAAGAGATCTCTGAAATAGTGGGTTTTGGTGCTTTTCTTTCTTTAACAAAAAATCATAATGTTTTCCTCAGCTATCAAAACCCTCAAGACAATCCTCTCCCATGCATCAGAACACGGCTGAAAAGGCTTCTAAACTGTCTTTATATATGTGTTTATGTAGGACACTTAGATCTCGGTATTTCCTTTTATTTTCGAGTAAGCAGCTGTAACCCCCATCCAGCAGTCGCTGAATATTACAGGTTTAGATAATTTGTTGAATCTTAGAATTTTTATTTCCTTATAAAGCACAACATTTGGTTTTGATATCAGCCTGATCAAGAACAGCTACTGGCTGGCACATTCTGAGTCCATCAGGCTTTACTGTAAGTTGCCCCATTTTGCTGTTCAGTGTAAAATGTTTGTAAGTTTTAAAATGTCCTTTAAACGGATCAGCTTTTCTATTACAACGCCTCTTCCACTTTTTGGAAAAAGTGCCATTAAAATCATGCTTGTAGAAAGTCGTGGGGTTCTTTTGTTGGTTGGTTGTGGGGTTTTTGGTTTTTAATTTAGTAAAAATGTCATTTTTTGTTAAAAGCTCCTCATCACAATTTTCCAAACAGAAGCCATTGCTGACTTCAAAACGGACAAAGTGTAAGAGTTCACAGGGGGCATGCTATGCTTGGGAGAACTTCCCTAAGGTATTTCTGGAATGACAGAATGGACCGGGTTGGAAGAAGGGACCATCTGGTTCCAACCTACCTGCCAGGGGCTCCTTCCCCTAGATCAGGGATTTTTTTTGGTACTCTTGAATAAGAAACTACTAAATATAGTAAGGAGCACAAATTGTATGGAACTGTATTACTTGACTGATAACTAGAACCCTACAGTATTGTTTGCAAATTATCATGCAAGAGACAGACCGCTGAACTGAACAAAGTTGCTAGTTAGACAAAAATTAATGAATACCAGGACAACAGTAACTTAATCCAATTTATAGTATTATTGCTCAACACCCTCTAAACAAGGCAGTACATACATGTAATACCACTCTTAATTTCAGAAGACAGATCTATAAGGAAAGCTCTGGGATGGGAGGCATGACACTTGCACTCTGTTTCCATGCTGAATGCTATTCCCTTTCCTATCTGCATAACAAGAGAAAAGAAGAAAATTTGATTTAAGCAAGTAGAAAGGAAACTGATACCTGGGTCTCTGCATTCTCTGACAATGTGGGTTGCTCACAGCTCAAAGAACAAAAGAAATCCCAGTGGAATTGCTTCCATTTTGAGAAAATGGGGGAAAAAACCCACCAGCAACCAAAACTTGAAGTTCTCCTCTTTCCTTTCTTCAATACAAACATTTACATTAAAGAAAAAAAAAAGAGGATCATTTTTAGGTGCTTTTGTAGTTCATATACTTCTCCTAAAGCAATAACATTATGCAATACACTAATTTCTACACCAATCACCTGAAGTTACAAATCCTGTATATATATTATGCCAAGGATTAAATGAAATATAAAGAAGCAGAAAATCTGGGTGCGGGTTTTTTTTTTTTTTGTATTAATCTGATATATTCAAGTAAGAATAAGGACAACGAACTTATCCTGTAACAGCAACAATTGAACCTGAATACTTCATTTATGACTTCACACTGAACTGATCTTAAATTTTCCTAGATGCTTTTGCTTTAGGAAGTTCTGACTTGCCAGAACAGATCTGCATCAATAGTCCAAATCTAGGATAAAAGTTTAGGATCACACATCTTTCAGAATACTGCTGACCTCCCGAGCCCTTCACAATCTGTCTTGCCGTGGCTTGTGGTGACAAAAGAGTCTGTGCTGTGGCTTACACACTCATGGACAATGTTGACAAGCTAGGGAAAAGAACAACATAAGTGATGTGCATATAGACAGAATTAATGTCCTTCTTTAGAGGAAAAAAGAAAAAGCAAGCAGAAAAGATAGAGAAACTCCACACTGGGAAATCTGTGTGAAAAGTAGTCAGGCACTGTGATCCTGCCTAGGAGCTGCCAACAGAAAGCACACCACTTTCTTATATTTTAACACCAGGCAGCAGCAGCTTGGATCTTAAGATCCAGAGCTTTTTTGTAATCTTCTCCAGCTGCTGACAGCTCATCCAGTGAAATTGGATTAATTCTGGACACAGAGCAAGCCCTGCCACAGCGCACACCTGGGCGCAGAGCTTGGGACAGCGCCTGCTGCCTGCCAAAGGCTCCAAACCTGGAGCGTTTATTTTGGGTCTTTAAAGCAGCAAGTGCACCTGGGATCTTTGGACAAATGACCATTCTCTGATATTACAAATGACGGATAATATTATACTGTATGTTTACAGTGGTTCTTTTGATAAGTTTATTGCTTCTGTGCTTTAAGACATTCTTCTATAATAAGATAGCTTGGAACCTCACATTCAAGATATTTCATCATAAACCAAATTCACTAAAACTACGAAGTAAGTAAATAGAATGTAGTGTTAGGCTGGAAGATACTCAAAATGGAGACTGATATAGTTCCCAATTAACATTTAGATTGTCTGTACAAAGTGATGCCATAAATTCCCACACCCCATCTCTGTATTGCTGCCAGAAGCCTGTCTATCTGCTGCGTACCATTTCAAGGAACATTTGTGCATTTCTTGGTTTCCAGAAAGTACTGGTACACATGAATGGCATCAGCTGACACATTGCCCTTGGTACCCCAACTAACCTGCAGTTCCTTTCTTCACGGAACCTCTCCAGGAGACAACAACTGCAGTTCTTCTGAGCATTATTCAAAAGGGAGGGCACCAATTCAGCAGCACAGCATAAATGTATTGTTGTTAACAGAAAAAGGCAATGTCTTACTTTCCTACTTTTCTACTAAGATCAGCTTAATACACCCAATAAATTTCAGCTGCAGCCTGTGCTGAAAACAAAGCTTGGCTCTGCCTAGGCGCTGGGTACTGAGCTTATTAGACCTAAGAGTGAATATCTGAAAACCATTCTGTTTCATCTCTCCATTAGGTTTTTGTTGCTGTAACAAAACTACTATTCTGAGCATTTAAAGAACCAGTTTTTAGGTACAGCTTCAAAATAACTGGATTTTCCTTGCCATGGAGCTTCTTGGTCAAAGATCAGTTTTTCAAAAATCAGGACTACATTCTCTTCTCCTCTTAAATTGACAAACTAGTGTGCTAAAACAGGTGGCAAGAGTCAATTCTCATGCCTCCAAGCTGTTTTTCCACTTCAGGGGGGAATGAAGCTAGGAGCTGAGGTTGAAAACTCATTCAGAAAAGAAATTCTTAAGCAGCATAAGAGTTTGAAAGAGAAATCATGAATACATTAAAAGAAGGTCTGAAAGAACAAAGGAATCCCCAGTTAAGATTACATCCCGTCCTTATTTTCTCTGCTCTTACCAGAGTGAGTAAGAATCTGAAGAAATAACTAAAGGTCTTATTTATTTATACTAATAGACCACAATGCCACAGGGCAGAAAGGTAAAAAACATGCGTTAATTCTCTAGCTCCCACATTAAGTCCACAAAGAGATTACAGAAACCTTTGTTATTACAGCAAAGAAGTAAAACTAAAAATAAAAAAGCCCTGCCAACATCACCAAGCAGCAGCTCCAGCCTGCTATCCAAAGCCCAACCTGCACAAACCACAGCTGCCCTGGCACCACCAGGCAGGGCTGCATGCTCCATGCCTTACACGCTGTCACTGGTGCTCCTAACATCAGCACAAGAACGGCTGCTCAGAAAAGGATGTGACAACCAGGTGCCAAGGTTGATTGAAAGCAATACCACTGACACTGGTGCAACTATCACTCGGGTAAGGGAAAGTGTTATGACAGTGTGTTGTTAGGAGGTTAGAAACTGAGATGAGAATGAAGAGATCTCTCTTTTCCTAAAGAAAAATGGAATAGCCGGACAGACCCCTGCTAAATGCTTTGCTCTGTTACTGCACTACTTTCACAAGGAAACTATTCAAGAAACAATGTAGAAGATCATGGAAATGGACAACTCAAAGAAGGAAAATCGTATTTGTATACAGAATATATTTTTCATGTATGCAGACATGATGCAGAAGTATATTCCTTATTCTCTACTTTTATTCCATAATGCCCAGCTCAAAATCAAGACTAAAACAGTATGTTATCAGCTGTATCAGTGTGACTAATTCCTAACATTAGTCAGCCTCGGATTAACTTCCTCAGCTTCCCTGGAGTTACTCTTACTGATGGAAACAAGATATGTCCAAATATGACAAAAAAAAAAGTAGGTTAGCCTTTCTTCAACTCAGAACTTCAATTTCCAAAATATTTGTTCCATTTTTTATAGTAATTATAGCAGGTTTTATAGCAGATAGTTACTGTAACTAATTCATACTTCCATGAATAATTTGGAACAAAAAGAATGCATGCTTATGGTATTTCCTCACATCTGGAGAAGACCAGAAGCACAGCAGCATCTGTCTGGATGCTGTCGTGAATTTGTTGCTATTTATTCACTGAACACTTATTCTTTTCTCTCCTGATGATAAATGTTCTAGTAGAGATTCATACATTTCCCATCAACTTGCGTCACTGGTTTAGTGAATTATTGAACAGGCAAATCGCATTCACTTGAGAGAGACAGTAAACAAAGTAACTACTCAATACATATTAATATCTTCATATTAATCAATACACAGAAGCTGCTTACTACAGAAAGCTTTTTTTTTTTTCTTTTGCCCATACCTGTAAGTTCACATGCAATCAATTACTGCTTCCTAGCAGTCTGCATCAACTTTGGGACAGAACAGTTATTTCATGTGCTTCCCTACAATCCTCCTCATCCAGCTGCAGTGCGTCCCTTCCCCAGCTTTTGTCCCCCAGAAGGTTGGGACAAAACAATTGCCCTATTGCTCCCGATGACATTTGATGGTCTCCATTTAAAGAACTGTTACAGTAAGAAGTTGCAAGAAAAAACTGGAAAATGCCAGGGAAAAAAAAAGTTTCTTCTAGTTTTTCTTTTTTATTCATGGACATTTCAATTTAATTTTTAGTCATTTTTCTCCTGACAGAATAGGGCAAACGCTGCCTCAAATCTTTAGTTAATACTACGTACATTCAAAATCTAGTATGCAAAGTACTTTTATCGCGCATAACACCACTTCAGAAAGAAGAGACTGGCATTGGGTTTGTCTCCATGTTTAAAGGTAATCAATGAACATTAAAAAAAAAAATAAATCACATTTGGGGCTATCACCGAAGCAAAGGAAAAATACCTCTGAACAGCACAGGCTTAAAGCAATTAAGCTGTATGAACAGCACTTTTCTAAGGCAGTTCAGGAAAATGACTGTGAGCCCACATTCTTGAAGGCCGCAATTCAAGCACTATAATTCCAACCACACTGCTCAGGTCAAAAAGTAACAAATCAAGCTGACGAAAAGCAAGTTGATGAAGTCTTACATGATTTTACAACACGCACACAAATGGACAAGCTTAGAGGTTAGCATGCAATAAAATACAACACGACTGTTGCTGATGTAAATATCAGCTTTTATTGCTATCACCATCTTTCACAGATGAGCTATTCTCATATTTTAATTAATCAGTCTCTCTAGCCTGCAATCTCTTACCTGCATTTCGGGGTATGAGATGCTGTCATAAAGGAAAAATAGAACAAAACACAGCACAGAACTATCCGCTCACAAAGAGAATTGCAATGTGCAAAGTCAGAAGGAGTAAGCTCACGCTTTGAAAGCTGACTCTAGCTAAAGACTGGCCAGCTTCACGTTTTCCCATTACAAACACAGCAATGTTTTTATTCAATTTGGGAGTTTTCCCTTTCGCAATACTTAAGCAAGGTTATTCAAACATACAAAAGAGTGTGTTAAAACTTGAGGAATTCCTCTCTGTATTTACAGTACTGCTGCAGAAAAATTTAAAGAGCAACATCAAGCAGTGACTTGAAATCTTTCCACAGTCCCCCAGGGCCCCAGCCATCCTGACAAGTGCTCGGTCAGGTTTTTCCCTCAGAACATGCAGGCAGGATGCAGACCTTGGGCAACACTGAGCTCTCTCACAGCCTACCACTGCTGGGCACTCGTTCTCCAGTTTCCACTTACACACCACTGGCCTTGGCAGCCCTTTCCAATATCCTTGCAGTCCTCATCACTTTGCTTTGAATGTTGGTGCCCAGAAGGCAGCAGTGCAGGGGGCAATAGCTCTGCCCCATTCTTTGTCTAACTCAGCCTTAAGAACAGGCAAAGGCACTCCTCTCCATCCCAGGGAATCCCTTCTAGGCATTGCTGGTAAGCCCATGTTACTTCTTGTGTATAAAGAAGGTAGACAGAAATTCAACTCTGTACAATCACTTTTGCGTATTTATAAAACTTCATGAAAACAGAAGAGCAAAGTGAGGGAGAAGAACTGCAGCTCAGAATGTTTGTCAATTATTTTTTCAGCCTTCTGATAATTTCTGTCACTCTAACCTGGATTCTATCTATTTGGACTATAAATTTACTGTGGCGTTGCATCATGCTTGCTCTGAGTCTTTAAACAGCATACTTTGTATCATCACTTTTCCACTCATTTTTATTATTTTAGCACTTCAATTCTTCTAATCCAAATCATGCAAATGAGTTCAAATTTCTCCAGACACGAACTGGACAAATACAGAATTATTACTATAAAAGACAAGTGTGTGCAGACTTCTTATCTTTCCCATCAGGAGAGAAACTGTCAGACAACCAGAATTCCCAGCGCAAAGCACAACACCAAGTAGGAAACAGAATGACCGTATGAGGAGCGTGCAGGGTTATATCTGAACTACAACACAGAATTTTCTTAACTCCAGCTCACAGGAAGCAGCAGTTGGTCCCAGAGACGCTATACATCCCCAGTGCATATTAATCAAGTCAACAAAATTAAAGCCTTGTAAAACAAGCAAGTGCAGACACTTAGCCTTATAATTTCCTCTACAGCCAGGTATTTACAAGAAATTGTTTCACTCCAACTCTGTATTAAGGTCTGGAATTTATGTACTGCAATTGAAAAGGTTTTCACATTTGTTTTAAAAATTGCTGCCCAACATGCCGGGGAGGCTGCTGTAAAACAGTTTCTGTGGAAGGTCTTAGGCTAATAGTATGGTATTGCTCCCTACTGTGTTCATTGCAGCATAGAAAGGAACACGTACTTATTACTTAAAAACAGCTTCAACCTGTATCATCTTGTCTGTATGACAGAATCCCTTAGAGATGTATCAGTATACGCAGAAACTCTGCAATGGCTTTGAATCCACTTTCTCTTCTCTGCATTTAAAGCACTGCGTGTATTTCAATCTACCTGTGCTTCATTAGCATGTCACAATCATTTCAGAAGCAAAATTCCTGTCACAGCGTGCAAGGGCAGAAGAATCTGTATAAGAATATTTTGAGCTGCAATAAACAAAAGCACTGAAGCAAACTGAATGCTCAGGACCAAGCAGCCATTGGTGCTGCTACTGCCATGTGCCGAGAAAGCCACTGCACAGAGCAGCATCTTCCACCCCAGCAGGATCCAGCAGCACACAGCTGATCAGTCATTGCTTTTAGTCTCATTGCAGCCTGGGTTACAGCCCCATGGTTTCCTATTCCCTGAAACAAGTTTTCTTGCACTTCTGTGGCTTAGGTAACCACAAGAATGACTAACATTAAATGGCATTATTTGTCTCCTCTAAATGCCTTTACACACAAACTTTGTGATGATGGTTCCAATGAAAGATGATTAATCTGTCATGAAGTTATCTGTGCATGCTTCTAGCACTCTTTAAACCTTAAGCAACTCAGTATTTGATTGCATTTCAATAAGGAATAGGTATAACTAAAAACCACTCTGTTCTTAAACCTTCATTTGCAAAGGAGGCAAGTGCAGTGTCCAAGTTGAGGCTTATGGTGCAAGACTGTTACTACAGTCAACATATAGAGCACACATGTCAGCCACTGCAAATAAAGGGTTCCAGTACACTGTTTTGGAAAAAAAAAAGTCTCAGGACAGTGCATCAGCTTGACAAGTGAACATTTAAAGAGACTCAAACCTTAGTGTTCTAAATCGTTAGAGCTATTTTAAAATCCTAGTTGTAAGCACGGAATAAACTTGATCTAACAGTGATAACACCATTTATTTCCTTAGAACTGTTTTGGATTTAATTCTTTTCAATAAAATATTTCTGCAGAGGTCTATCATACCTCTCTGCAAAGATCTCAGCAGTGAGTTAACCCCTCACCTTTTCTCACACACAATCCATTTGTCTTTAAGAAGGAAACAGGCACAGGAATGAAAGTATCAGCTTCCAGCTGGAATTGCTGCTTGGCAGGGGCAGCCCAGAGCTTCAGCCTGCAAGAAGAGCACCAGCACCAGTTACTGCTACCATTCTCAGGTGCTCATTTGATAGTTTGACGTGGTTTCTGGAGCCCTATCATACGATGACAAACACATCTACAGTATAAAGAAACCAAACCTCCAGGCCGAAGCCAGGGGCTTTTCAGATACTTTATTTTTTATCTCAAAAATCCAGCGCAACATTGCTGTAGCTTTTAGGAGGAGATGCAGCCACAAGAGCTGGCAGCAACGGGCAGACAGCTGCCCTGCTCCTCTCCCCTTCCTGGGCTAACTTACAAAAAAAAAACCCACCAAAAAACAAGTCTTTTGGGAGAGTTCCAGGTAACAACAGAGGCTTTGGAAACAAACATATAGGAAGGCTTCCCCAAGAGCCCTCTGCAAACAACCTCCTCACTGGATTACTCAGACTGTGTAATTCATGGTAGAGCCCCTTGTTACATAAGGATTCTCTTATCATAAGCAAAAAATATCTAGCTATCCTGGCCCCAGGCACCTGCACGAAAGGAAAGACCCCTTCCTACCCTTATCCACCATCTTCCCAGACACAGCTTCATTAAATGTTCAGTTATGACAGAGACCATATCCTGTGCCCACTGGTGCCTCCTGCTGCCCTGAGACCTCCCACACCTGCTTGTGTGCCCAGGACCTAAATGTTTTACTCTCAATTGCATTTCCTACACATACAGACATTCATTTGTTAGCATACAGAAAACTAAAAACATGTTGATGGCACATTTTATGGTACTGATTAGGGCTTTTCATTGGAGATGAACAAGAAGTATTTTAACTGAACTTAGTAGAAACTGATACCAAAGTTACTCGCAGCATAAGCCACTGGGCGGAGTAAATGGTGTAAAAACATGAAAACAATCTCCCTGCTGGGAAAAAACAGTTTCTTGGACTATATATATAAATGTATTCCTCGTGTTTTTTTCTTGGTGTACATATACAAAACAATTGCACCAGAATTTAGCGGTTTAAAGACTATACTATAAATGAACAGCAGCCTAAAGAAGAGGAGTACTGTTGTGAAAATTGCACGTGTGGCAAAAATAACATCTTTAGCCACAAATTTTCAAGAAATTTTTATTATGTTATCAAAACCCACTAAAGATGAGACTTGAAATCTGAATCCAAGTTGCCATATTTAATTACTAAATAAATCTTGGACTAAATCCTCTGAGCTGTTTCTAATAATTGAAGAATTTCCTCCTACAAATCCTTCCACAGGTAAAAACTCATATCATTTGATATAACTATGGCTTTCTGACCTCTGTAACATGGAAGAACAAATTATAATCGTAAAACATTATTGTAACTTTGGAACATCTTACTTGCATTTATTATTTATAATTCTGTAATATCCCTTTGTTGCCTGACTTACTGCATGGTTGTCCTGATGCAGTCACACAGTTCTGGAGAGCCTTGGCAGCTCTGAGTAGCGTTCTGTTTGCATTCAACCCCCAGATCTCACCACTCCCAGAGTCTGACTTCCGTTACAAAGATGAGATAGGAGTTAAACTTCATTTAACACAGCAACTGAGACTTCAAAGAAGCTGAAATTCTAAACAAGGGAATGATTACTATAGGTACCAACATCAACAACCCAACTGACTTTGCACTCTTGGTGGCCAAAATCTTGCTGCCAGACGTTTCATCTTCTAAGCAAGCCTAAACTTCGGGTTTGATTCATTCCAAGGTACGTAAGCAGAAAAGATACAAAGGTATTCTAAAAGCTAAACTATGCTAAGCTAAGACATTTGCTTCCATTTCAGGGAGATCCATTTTTCAGAAAATATGCTTAAATACACAGTCTGCTGCCATCGTAAACTATTGGTGCTTTCAGTGCTTTTTAGATAAAATTATATCCTGGTTTACTTCAAATCTGTGAAGTCAGTGAATGGTAGTTAATTGCTCAGTCATGTAGTGTGTGCAGCTGGAGAGCCAATATTTTCTGTTCCAGTTTCCCAAAAGCTTGTTTTAAGTATGTTCTCATGGGTCCCTCTGAAATTCCCTCCGCTCCATCCCCTCACCCAACATACATCTCTTTGTCTCCTGAACCTATTCGTTCTATTTTTGTTAGCATTGTAGATTTAAGGTAATGATGAGACTTTTGTCTTTGGTCTCCAGGCAGCTGAAAATCTGGGTCTGGATTCTTTCATCTGATTCACGCATGCTAATATGCCTGCATTAAGCCCCACTGATAGGGTCCTAATCAGACCTAGTTTCTGAACATACATACTCAACTGCAAAAATCAGGAACCATGTTATCAGCATGCAAGTATTTCAGATATTTAAGATGCACAAATCCCTCTTTCAACATCCAGCTAACATATAAGAGCTTCTCATTTTAATAAAAACATTCCCATACACATGTTAAATACTTCGAGTGCTTATAGATTACTGGGTATATTTTCATTCATTTATAGCTCATGAATATTTTCACATTAAAAGATCATCAATACAAGCACAGACACGTGAGGAATTTAATGCAGATGCATACACGATATTTTTAGTGTCCTTTAAATGGCATATTCTAGGAACCTAAAAGTCAAATATTCCACAATGATTCTTCAGGTTGTTTGGTGTTTTTTTTTTGTTTGTTTGTTTTTTGTTTGTTTTTTTTTTTGTTTTTTTTTGTTTTTTTTTTAAG